>JADKXX010006791.1:0-60896 GCA_017310255.1 Butorides virescens
CCACAGCAGAACAGACTTCGTGGCACCTTCAGCAGGCTGGGGACTGAAGGGCAATGGCAGGCAAGTATGACCAGTGGTGCTGGGGCTCAGTGGTGGGATGGGGTCCTTCCGGGGTCCTGCTCTGGTTCTGCTCACCCCAGCCACCCCAATGCACAGGGACACCACACAGATCCAGGCTGGGGCCCTGGACACATCATCCCTGAGTAGCTGGGGACCTGCTCCTTGCAAAAGTCACCTGGGACAATTTCTATGGGTGTGTGGGAAAGGGGGGAGGTGGGCGATGTCAGGGGAAGCCCCTGGGGTGGGCAGTGAAGGAGGGAGCAGCACCCTGGGTGGGCAGTGGGGGAGGTGGAGCACCCAGGGTGGATGGTGGGGGAGGGATCAGCAGCTGGGAGGGGGCAATAGGGAAGGGGGCAGCACCCAGGGGAGGCAATGGGGAAGAGGGAGCACCTGGAGCAGGTGGTGGGGCAGCAGGAGCTATGGCATTGGGACTCCGGGCACTGATGAAGCCACCCTGCAGACGAGCTGCTGCTGAGTGTGCGGACAGCCTTTGTGGAGCGTGTGAGCAAGCCAGTGATCTCTGGGCTGCTGGACGAGCTGCTGGCCCAAGGGGTGCTGAGCCTTGACGAAGTGGACGAAGTGCAGGATAGATACACGGTGCGCACTGACAAAGCCCGCTGCCTCATCGACAGCGTGCGCCTGAAGGGCCCTAAGGCCAGCCAGATCTTCATCGACAGCTTCAGGAGGCGCGATGGCACCTTGGCGAAGCAGCTGGGCCTGCATGCTGAACCGGGTGAGAGATGTGGGGCTGTGGTCTGCCCGCGGCCATGCTGGGGCTCCCAGCGCCTCTGGTGGGGTGGTGGAGGGGAGCCTGGCCCTGGTGAGTGTCCAAGGCCTGGAGGCAAGAGGCAGTTGGGCATCCCTGGTGTCACTGCTCTGTGGCACTGAGTCCCCCTTGCCATGCAGCGATGACAGGGCTCTCGGGGGTGGCCGTCCCCCACAGAGCTGAGCAGGGACCTCCAAGGGGCAGATCCCACCTCCGCTCGTCTGTCTGTGCCCTGCAACAGTCTCCTGTTGCTGCAGGTACTTCCCAGTGTAACTGTGGGGCTTTCTGCTTGCAGGGTCCCCTGGTGCACAGCTGGTCTCCCCCAAAACTCAGGCCTCCTGCTCTGGGCCCCGCGTCAGCATCCAGGGCCAGCAGTGGATCCAGCAGTGCTCCCTGAGCGAGTACCAGCGCATCAGGGACACAGAGGGAGACCAGGTGCTGCAGGGCAGAGGAGATGAGAGGAGGGTTGGAGCGTGGCCGGGCCGCCCTGCCGGAGTGGGCAGGGACTTGCTGAGGGGAACCAGGGTCTTTGCTGACCCAGGAGCAGGGCAGGAGGTGTGGAGAGATGCCCCAGGGACAGGGAGATACAGTTGCTGCACCTGTGAGCCTTCTCTGCTATTAGCTGCTTCACAAGAAAAGGCCCCTGCTCCCACCCACGACTGAGCACTACCTCCCTCCGTCCTCACAGATCTACCCCATCCTCCTGCCACGGGAGATGCGAACCCGTAGGGCCCTGCTCATCTGCAACATCGAGTTTGAGCACTTGAGCCGTCGGAATGGGGCTGAAGTGGATGTGGAGGGGATGACGAAGCTGCTGGAAGGGCTGGGCTACGTGGTGGACATCCATCGCAACTTAACTTCACAGGTAAAGGACTGTGCAAAGCAGCTGCCACTGCCCCCGGGAGTGGCACAGAGACCCTTCTTGCCTGTGTTGGTGATGGGGGGCTCAGGCACCACAGGGACACCTCTGTCCCCCAGTGGCAGTGGCTCCTGCCCACAGCTGGTGGCTGTGTCTCCGCACAGCTGGTCACAGGTGGCTGATGTTCATTTCTGGTGCTGATTTGTAGGGGATGGATGAGGTCATGAAGGATTTTGCAGATCGCAAAGAGCACTGGACTTCGGACAGCACCTTCCTGGTCTTCATGTCCCACGGGGTCAGGGCTGGGCTCTGTGGCACCAAGAGCAGAGACGAGACCACAGACATCCTTTCCCTTGGCACCATCTACAATAAATTTGACAACAAGCACTGCCAGGCGCTACTGGGCAAACCCAAAGTGGTCATTATCCAGTCCTGCCGTGGAGGTGAGTCCCTGCTACAAGGTGCCTGTGAGGCGAGCAAGCTGGCCAGGCTCTCCCAGGGCTCATGGGCCCCGAGCACGAGGTGAGGATGGGACACCCCATCCTCGCTGATGGCTGGCCCTGCCTTCCTAGGCACCATAGGGTCCGTGATGGTGAGCGACTCCGCAGACCCTGCCATGCCTGCTCCCAGCTCGGCTCACACGATCCCTGCAGGGCTGGAAGATGACTCAATCTGTGAAGTCCATCTGGAGAGTGATTTTGCCACTTTACATTCCTCCACGCCTGGTAAGCTGTTCCTGCAGATAGTTGCCCTGCCTGAGGGCAGGTGAGGGCAACAGGACTCCAGTTCCTGATGCCACGGGTCTCCTCCACACCTCTTCTTCCTTGGGGCGGGTTGCTGGGGGTCCCCTCCATCCGGTCACGACTTGGGCATGGCTCCAACAGCTTCTGGAGAAGTCAGTGTCTCCTGATGCCACGGGTCTCCTCTACACCTCTTCTTCCTTGGGGCAGGTTGCTGGGGGTCCCCTCCATCTGGTCACGACTTGGGCATGGCTCCAACAGCCTCTGGAGAAGCCAGTGTCCCCTGATGCCAGGGTACAGGGCTGCTCCAGGACACCCACAGATCCCCTTTAGCGGCACCAGGGCCAGAGCTTTGTGCCCCTGCCTGGCTGCCTTCCCTTGCCCTGGCTCCAGTGCTCCCCACCAGCTCTGCCTGCACTCCTTCCCCAGCTGATTTATCTCACCGCAGTGGCTGGCCAAGGGAAATTGTCTTCTCCTGCTGGGTCACGGATTGCTCCAGGCTGTGCCAGCCTGGCAGCTGGCATGGCTGAGAGCATGGGAGAGCAGAGAGGCTTGAAGAAAATATGTCACTTCTGTCTTCCCTGGGATGCCCTGCCCTCTTCCCATGCAGCAGGTTGGATGGGCCAAATATAATGATCTCGCAGAAAGCGCCCCACTCTCCTGCTCTAGCACCCAGCGTTAATCACCATTGCAGTGAGGGACACCAGTGAAATCACACTTGGCATCTTCTGTCTCCCCAGACACTGTCTCCTGGAGAAGCCCAGTAGAAGGCTGCCTTTTCATCCAGCGCCTGATAGAGCAGTTTCGAAACCATGCCTGCGACAGCCACTTACAGGAGATCTTCCGAAAGGTGAGGCTTTGTGGTTAACTGCAGGCGTGCCGGCAGATGCAGCCATGCCAGTGGTCAGAAGTACTGCTCAGAGCAGAGCTCGGGCCAGGGCAGGCCATTCCCCTGCAGGCCCCACAAAGGGGGTCTGGTTTCGCCTGGGAAGTCAGCTGGAGCTCTGCAGGTGTCAGCACCTGGCCACGTGGTGGGCACGCAAGCGCCCAGTGTGTTGGCACAGCCCATGGCATCCCTTGTGCCACCAGACGCATGCCTGGGGATGCCCCTGGGAATGCCTCCTGACTCCCTGCACCCTTCCCATGCTGGGAACGGAGCCGCTCTCACTTCTCCTTACCGTCTCTCTCACCCCAGGTCCAGTATTCCTTTGCAAAATTCCCTCGGCAGTTGCCATCACAAGAACGGACTACGATGCTCAGGAAGTTCTACCTCTTCCCAGGCCACTGATCTCCTGCCCACGGTGAGTCTCTTCACCTTGCACGTTTGCAGCAGCCTTTGCGCCCCAAACCCAAGAGCCAGTGAGGAGGAGCGGGGAGAAATTCCCCACCGCTCCTGGGCTACAGACCTTGTGGCTCAGGCAGGATACCCACAGGACCTGTGTGCTGGTAGCCGGGGCTGGGCAGCAGCCTGACTCCATCCCCATCTCCCAGCTGGCTGTAGGAGACAACAGGCGCTCAAGGAACTCATTTCAGTTGCCCAAGTCTCAGGAGCTTCTCGGTCTAATGTTCTTCACAGGTGAAAAAATAATAGACAGACAGCAAAAGTGTTTGAATTTGCAGGTAACCCAGCAGAAAGCTCAAGCTCAAGGCAAATGCAGCCCTGCTCCAGAGATGCACTTCTTTGGAAAAGCCAAGAACAGCTCTGCAGAAACACAGTGAATCTCCAAACCAGCTACGTGTGTCCCCTCTGCTAAGCGATTACAAGCAGACCTGGAATAAAATAGCCCTTGGTCTCCTGTCCTCCCTTCCTTCTGTGGCCTCCCACCAACCCCAAACTGAGCAAACTGTGCCCAGGGAGCAGCAGAGACCCCTGGCTCTGGAGCACCAAATGCAAGGCTGGTTTGTGGCTCTCCCAACTGTCCCCAGACAAAACCTGTCCCCAGTTGCAACAGACAATCCGTGTCCCCCCCCCCAAGCTGCTTCTGCCCCATCTCTGGCTTTACCCATTCACCCGCAGTGGGTGGATGGTTGTTATGGCCAGCAGTAGCTGCCCTTAGGTTGCCTTCTCGGGGTTGCTGAGCAGGCAGGAGGCGAGAAATGGAGGGAGCTCGGGGGGGAGGGGGTGCCCGCCTTGAGGCAGGCAGGGCAGACGTGCTCCAGGGGGATTTCCAGGCCTCCCCCTTGCAGGACCACAGCATCTCCTTGCTCGGGATGCAGCTTCCCCCACTCCCCCACCCTCCTGCTCCCCCTGGGAGCCAAGAAAGATCCCCAAAGCTGTGTCTTGCGCGCACTACTCCTAGAGCTTGGCTGTCGCAGGCCCAGCCTGGTTGTCACCTCCCACCAGCATCGCTGCTGGTAAGCCAGAGCCCCTTCCTGTGCCCACCACTGCCCTTCCCGTCCCCCACAGCCACATCCAAACCATTCTGCCTTGGCACGGGTTCAGCTTTATTGCACGTTTTGCAAAGTCACAGCCAGACCCACAACCGGGTGGTCTGGCAGCAGGGAAACAAGAGGGCTCTCCTGCCCCCTCCCAGCCTCTGAGACGCTCCAGCACAGGCAGGAGAGGCTGTGCAGGAAGGGCAGGGTCCTGGGTCAGGGCCAGCCCGCGTCCCTGGGAGGCGGCAGGAGAGCTCAGCGGGATGGAGGTGTCTCTCTGCTCTGGCTCCAGGCGACTCGGGGTGGGAGAAGGTCTTGCAGGCAGGATCAGACCGCAAAGTGGGCAGCTGGTCCAGGCTGAGCCCCTTTCGCAGAGCCCCACGTCACTGCCCAGGGCTCCTCGGGTCCCACATGGTGCCCGCAGGAACCTTGGTCCCCCAGCGCTATGGTGGCGGCAGGAAATTGAGGACAGCAGTGATGAATTCTTCAAATTTGTCCTGATGGACTATGTGGCCTGCACCTTCGATGTACTGGACGTCCGCCTTGGGGAAGAGGCGCTGGATCTCCGGGTAGTCTTTGGAACTGCAGGACAAGGGAACAGGCCACGGGAAGCGCGGTCAGGGGCCCATCCAGGTGCCTTCCCTCGCCCTCCCCAGGCAGAGGCGGATCCCAGGTCTGACCATGTCCCCTTCCCAGCTGGGAGAGCCTGGGGCTGCCCCCAGGTTGCCCCTCGCTCTCCAGCGTGTTGGTGTCACCGGCTGCTGGAGGCAGAGAGCTCGCTCCAGGACCTTCCCCACCTCGGGGTCTTCCTCCCACCCTGGACAGCCGCAGAAGAGCACAAGGGGTCAAATCACAGATGCCCAAATGCTTCTCTCCAGTCCCACCTGATATAGGGCGAGTTGGATCCTCCCAAGAAGAGTGCGGGGCCGGGATACGGCTTGTGGAAGACAGGGAAGTTCAGGATATCTGACAAGTGGTGGGAAATAGCCTCCAGGTTCACCCGCCAGACGTAGCGGCCCTCTGTCTCCACCAGGTTGGTGAGGAGGAACTGTCTCAGCTGTGGGAGCTGCCACAGAAGGGATCATACGCTCCTTAGTAAGAGCAACCAGCCCTCAAGACATCCTGGAACCCTCCGTCCTCCCCTCCACCCCTCCTGCCTGTCCCCCATGCTGAGATGTCCCCCAGCGGTGAGTGCACAGGGATGGGAAAAGTCCCACCAGGACCGTGGCCCTAAAGCCCCGTGCTCCGGGCCTAGGGACAGGCTGGGAGCAGAAACCCCATCCAAATAGCAGGACTTCTTACCTGGACCACCGGACGCAGCTGATCGTCAGCCAGCTGGCGGGCCGCAGAGCGGGACAGGCCATCCGGGATCTTCACCGATTTCATGGCAGAAATGTACGCAGAGAATTCGGAGATGGGCGCGGTTGAGATGGGACTAATGTCTACGGAGATGAGGCGCTCCACCAGGTCTGGCTGGGGACACAAGCAGGGCAGATGGATGCCAGCTGCCATCTCCCAGCGGGACTGGGCACAGGGCTCCGCTCCCAGTCAGACTCCTGGGAGGCTTTTAGCTCCCTCCTGCCTCAGCAGAGAGCTCCACGTGCCCGTCCCCGGGCCACGGGCGATCTCCAAGCTCCCTTGCAATCAGCACCGGAGGGACAGGGCAGAGCGTGGGCTGGTGGGCAGAGGCTTGCTCCCGCAGGAGCAGCACCCCAGCCGCCATGGAGGAAAGCCACCCCCTGCGGGGGCTGTGGCCCCCTCAGGTGCCACCCCCCTTCCTGCAGCCCCAGGAGCCCCCCGCCCCCGGGCCCGCTCCCCCACCAGCCCCGCGCCTGCCGACCCGCTGCAAGGCCAGCGTCATGGCCGTCTTGCCCCCCATGCTGTGTCCCAGGAGGATGCACTTGGTGATGCCCAGGCGGGTCAGGAGGTGCTGCACGTCCAGGCTCATCGCTTCGTACGTCATCAGCGGGCTGTGGGGGCTGCCGCCGTGGTTGCGGGCGTCCAGCGTCAGCACCTGCCTGGGCAGGGGCACGGCGTCACCGCGGCCCGGGCCCCGCCCGCCCGTCACCCCTCCTCGGGGCGCCGCGGCCGCCCCCCGCCGCGGCCCTCACCTTGCCGCTCCCGCGGCGCACCAGCGCCTTGGCCACCGTCTGGAAGTTGCCGCGGCTGCCGAAGAGCCCGTGGAGCAGCACCAGGGGCGGGCGGTCCCCGCGGCCCCGCTCCTCCGCGTGGGCGAGCGGCACGGCCCTGCGGGCGAGAGGGGCGTCGGGGGCGGGGCCGGGGGCGCGGGGCCGGCGGGCTGGGGCGGGGTCAGGGCGAGGGCAGCGCGGCCCCGCTGGCAGGGAGGGGGCGAGGGGCTGGGGGCGGGGCACCATGACAGGGAGGCGGGGCTAACGGAGGGGGGCGGGGCTAACGGCGGGGGGCGGGGCCCCGCCCCGGGTAACGGCCCCGCCCCTCCCCTCGGGACCCCTCCCGACGCCCCCGCCTCGCGCGCGGCCGCGGCCCTTACGTCACCACGGAGCGGGCGGTGGCGGGCGGCGGGGGGGGGCGCAGCCGCCCTGGCGGGGCAGGGGCGGGGGCGCGGGGCAGCCGGCGGAGCATCATGGCGGCGGCGGCGGACGTCGTGACGCACGTCGTGACGCAGTGCGCGCGGGCGGCCCGGCCCGGCTCGGCTCAGCTCAGGCCCGCCCCGCCCCGCCGGCGGGCGCCCCCTGGCGGCGGGAGGCCGGGCCTCCTCCCCCTGGGCGTCGGTTCTGTCTGCGCCCGCCGGGGCCTCGGCGGGGACATCACCGCCCCCGCCCGGGCCGGCCCCCGCCCGGGCCGGCCCCGGCCCCGGCCCCCGCCCCCGATGGCCGCTGCCGGCAGCGCGGCGCGGTGGGCCCGGGGGAGCGGAGCGGGTCGGCTGCCTGCGGGCAGGGGTAGCGGGCGGGACGTCGAGGCCGAGCGCGGGCCCCGGGGGGCTCCAGCTGCCCGCTCCCGCCGGCCCCGTCCCGAGAGCCGCTCCGGGGCGGGCTGCAGGCCGCGGGGGAGCTGGCTGGGCCCCGGGCGGCGCCGGATCCGGCCGCGCACCTGCGGCGGCTCCTTCCCGCTTTGTCCCTGCCCGCTGGAGCGTGGCGGGGAAGGCGGGGGCCGGGCCGGCGGGGGCGGTTGTACAAGGCGGCCTCGCCCCAGCCGCTGCGCGGGGAACGGGGGGGGCAGCGCCCCGTGCTCCCCGCTTCGCAGCCAGACTTTGGCCCGGGCCGCAGGGAGTTGCCGCCGCCCCGGCGAGCGGCCCTGCCCGAGCAGCGGCACCTTCGGGGCGGGGAGGGCTGCGGCCGGGGATCCCCCCCGTCCCCGAGCCCGTGCGGCCGGGGTGCAGCCGAGGGGGCGGGGCGGCTCCGGGGGGGGGCTGTATCCCCGGCCCCCCTCCCCCTGCCCGGTGGGATCCTGTCCCATCCCCCCCCGCCCCCCCGTCCCCAGCTCCAAGGACACTCGGGCTACCAAAACAGGACACGTTTATTGACAAATGTAACCGGTACAGACCACGCGTAACAGGGACAGACGGTGCCCGGCCGGCAGCGATGGGGGGGACACACACACCGGGGGGGGCACCGTCCCCATCCCCGTCCCCATCCCCGTCCCCATCCCCGTCCCCATCCCGTCCCATGGGTGCAGGCAGGGGCACACCGGGCGCCACGTCTCCCGACGACCCGAAACCGCCTCTTGTTTAACCGAAACCATCTCTATTTACACAGCCCGGCCCTGACCCCGCAGCCGTCCCCATCCCCTCCTTCGCGCCCCCCTCTGCCCCGATGCTGCCATCCCCGGTCCCCGAGGAGGGTGATGAGGGTCCCAGGGTGGGGGTCTGGGATATCGGGGGGTGCCGAGGGGTCCCGGGGGGCTCAGACATAGTTCCTCTTGTCATAGCTGGTGACAGCGGAGCGCGGGGCGGAGTAGGCCACCTTGCCGGTGGGGTACCTGTCGTCTTTGGGGGGGCAGGAGCAGCAGAGCAGGGCCCCCCCCAGGAGCAGGAGGGCGGAGGCTGCCCAGCCCACGTAGAGCGAGGAGCCCAGCTCCCGCTTCTGCGCGTCGATCACCAGCGGGTTGTAGAAATCCCGGATGATGGTGTTGGCTGACCAGGAGACGGGGATGAGGGTCGTCATGCCGGAGAGGAGGAAGATGACGCCGGAGACAATGGTGATCTTGGCTTTGGTGCTCTCATCCTCCACGCAGCGGGTGCATTGGGCTCCTACGATGGCCACCATTAAACCCAGGACGGCCAAGACGATGGACACCACCAGGAGGGCGCGGGCGGCTTGCAGGTCCTGCGGCAGGGCCAGCATGGAATCGTAGACCTTGCACTGCATCTGCCCCGTGCTCTGCACCACGCAGTTCATCCACAGCCCTTCCCAGATGATCTGGGCCGTCACGATGTTGTTGCCGATGAAGGCCGACACCCTCCACATGGGCAACGCGCAACAGATGATGCTGCACAACCAACCCAGCACCGACAAGGCCACCCCGCCGATCTCCAGCCCCATCGACATGGTGTCCGGTTCGCTGCCGCGCTCCAGGCGATGGCCGAGAAGAACCCACGGACCGAAACCGTCGCCGTCACCCGTCGCTGCTTGCAGCCCTTGGGGGATCAGCTTACACCTGGGTGCACCTGCTCTTATAAGGGCTGGCGGGGCCAGCTCAATCGCCCGCCCGGGGTGGGGTTTCGCTGCTGGACGCTCCTCTCTGCTCCTCCCGTCACCCGTCACCTGCGTCTCACACCCTCCCCTTTGTTTGCAGAGATGGCGCCGGGTTACCGGAGAAGGGCGGGAGAGGGAGAGACGTCACCTGCCACCACCGTCCCCTTGGTTTCGGGGTGACGGGTAGCGGGAAGTACGGCCGCTGTGCTCATTCTGACCCACCGAACCCCCTGCAAATCCCTCGGCTTTGCCATTTTTTCCTTCCCCCCCCCCGGAGGTGCCAGCGGGGGTCAGGGTTTGGTTTATTTCTGGAACGTCTTATCAGTTGCTCACGTTTAACCAGGGTTCGGCGAGCGCTGGGCACCTTTGCATCACCGTGCAAAGTGCAACCCCTTCGTGGGGGGGACCCATGGGTGCTCCCTGCCCAGCACGGTGGGAGTGGGAGGGGACCGGGCAGGGGAGCTCCCCCGCCTGGTCCCCTTCCGCTCCCACCCTGCCGGGCAGGGAGCACCCGTGGAGATCCCCCGACTGGGTGATAAATATCTTTACTCATCCTGCTCAAATATTTTGGCCTTGAAGGCAGCAGATAACGCACGTAACCGCCTTGGCAGCGTCCGGTGAAGGGGAAAAAAACAAAACCAAAGGCGGGTGCAGGCAGCGACAGCCCCATGGCTATGGGGTGCATGTGTGTGCCCCCCCAACCTTGCATCCCAGTTGGTGCTGGCATTTCC
The DNA here is from genome assembly GCA_017310255.1 of Butorides virescens. Classification (NCBI taxonomy): domain Eukaryota; kingdom Metazoa; phylum Chordata; class Aves; order Pelecaniformes; family Ardeidae; genus Butorides; species Butorides virescens. The sequence goes on from JADKXX010006791.1 coordinate 10,206, forward strand.
AGCCTTCCCCCCCCCCGCAAAAGGAATGTGGTTGCCGGCCCCTGCCAGACATGGGCTCGCTCCTGCCTGTTCCCTGCCCGCGCCCAAATCTCCCTTATAACTTATTAACTACTCAAGAGCGCGGCGGGATGCTGGGAGCCAGTGCCGTGGAAGGGCTCAGGCACCCGAGGTCTGCGATTGGGGGGAGCCCTGCATCCGCCTGGCTGTACCCCCCAGCACCCTGACACCCCATAGCTGGGGGGGGTTGGCTTTGGATGCCCCACAGCACCCTGAAACCACATATCTGGCTGGGTCGGCTCCTGCTGCCCTGCAGCACCCTGAACCCCCATAGCCGGTGGGGTCAGCCTCTGCCACCCCACAGCACCCAACACCCTGTATCTGTCTGGGTCAGCTGTTGTCACCCTGTGTGACCCCATGTCACCCTGTATCCATCCGGGTTGGCCTCTGGCCCCTTGCAGCACCCTGTATCTGACCTCCCCCACCCTGTGACACCCCGATACCCCGTATCCTACCAGGTTAGCCCCTGCCAACCCACAGCATCCCAGAAATACCCTGTATCTGGCCAGGTGGGCTTCTGGCACCCTGTGGCACCCTGATCCCCGCCCCAAGGGCACCCCGAGCCCCCCACAGCCAGCCAGGGTTGGTGGCTGTGGGGCTACTCAGGGGTGACCCCCTATGTGCTGCTGAGGGGGAGCCCATGCAAGCAGCACCCCAGGGCCTTGTGCCCTTGTCGCTGGGGGGTGCTGGGGGTCCTGGCCCTTGGGGACACCTTGGGGTGCCCATGGTGCCAGTGCTGCCAGCAGGTGATGGGGGGTACAGGGCCAGGCCTGCCGGGGTGCCGCTTGCACTGCACCCCCAAACAGAGCGGGGTCCGGGCTGGCCAAGGGCCCCCCAGGACCACAGGCAGGGCTGTGCCGGTGGCCCCGGGGTGCAGGTGCGCACAGGCACACAGCTGCACACACACACACAAACTCACACCCCCCTCTGCCGGCAGGGACACCTGGACAAGCAGCTGCGCAGGCAGACAGACAGACACACGCGCAGACAGACGGAGGCAAACAGGCACACGACAGTGGTACGGGTGCACGCATGCGCACCCCACGGTGCACGCACGGCTGCAGATACACCAGCATGTGCACCCACAGCTGCGCGGGCACACACAGGGGCTGTGGGGCAAGGGGGCAACCCAGGAGGGCTGTGGGGCAGGGGTGGGGTGGGGGGGCACCCCAGGGAGGGCTTGTGGGGTAGGGGTGTGTTGGGGGGGTACCCCAGCCAGGGCTGTAGGGTGGGGTGGGGGGTACCCCAGGCAGGGCTGTGGGGCAGGGGTGAGGGGTGGGGGTGGCACCCCAGGCAGGGCTGTGTGGCAGGGGCTGTGGGACAGGGGGGCACCTCAAGTAGGGCTGTGGGGCGGGGGGACATCCCAGGCAGGGCTGTGGGGCAGGGGCTGTGGAGCAGGGGGGCACACCAGGCAGGGCTGTGGGGCAGGGGGGTACCCCAGGTAGAGATGTGGGGTAGGGGGGCACCCCAGGCAGGGCTGTTGGGCAGGGGAAGAGGGGGATACCCCAGGCAGGTGTATGGGGCAGTGTGGGTACCCCTGGGGTAGGGGGCTACTGGGGCAGGGATGGGGTGAGACGGGGCTGGCGAAGCACCGCAGCCCCCAACCCTGCAATCAGAGCCCCACGCACCGCGTCCCCACTTCATCAGCCCAAATTGCCCAAAGTACAGCCTGCGCGCGGTGCTGTGCCGGCCCGGGGCAGCCGCTGCCACCTGACTCACAACGGAGGAAGGGGCAAATCACCGGGGTTTCGGGGTGCTGGCCGCTGCCGCGCGCTTCGGGATGCATTCTTGTGGCGAGCAAACCGGCTTGCTGGTGTTTGCCGAAAACAGCTGAGCAGGCCAGCATCCCTGGCGGGGGTCCTGGGAGCATCCCCATCCCTCCTGCTGCTGTGTCCCCCACCCTGCTGAAGCCCCTCTGCTCTCCCCCACAGCTGGGGAGGGATGGGGAGCATTGCCCGCAGCAGAGCCCCCGGGATGACAAGGTGGGGTGGCCACATGGCAGCACCGATGACATGGGGATAGGTTTCGCCCCCCCAGTGATGTGGTGACCCCAGACAAGGGTCAGTCCAAAGGTCACGGGAGCATTGCCGGTTTGGTGGCCTGCACTGGCAGGAGGGGGGCACCTGCTGCAGGCATCCCCCGTCCCCACTTGTACCCAGCCCCCAGCACCCCGGGGGTGAGCAGGAGGTGACAGCAGAAACTGCCCCGGGTGCCGCGGGGCTGTGTCCCGCTCACGTGCGCCTGGCAGCCGGTGCAGGGTTTGGGGTGTTCCCCCTCCCCTGCAGTCTCGGGAGTGACGGCGCGTTTCCCCCCCGGGGGAGCTGGGCTGGGGCGGTAAATGCTGCCTCGCCTGCTTATATTTCAGGCGCGGGGCTGCTGGCTCTGCCCCGGCCAGGGCACACAGGCAGCCCATTGTTGAAGCCCCTTCGGCGGCGGCGGGGAGCAGGTAAGGCGGCTCCGAGCATCAATGGTAGCTCTGTCTGCCGGCGGGGCGGGGACGGAGCTACCGGCAGCGCTGATGCCGGGCCGGCACATGGGGGGCTGGGGGGCGGTGGGGGACACGGTCCGGTGGGACCTGGCAACGGGGCTGGCAGCTTGCCCAGGGGATGCCGGGACACCCGAAATCTCAGTGTGCCCGGGGCATCCCCACCCGATGGCTTCAGATCGGCTTCCCCAGGGCTCTGCCCCAGCATCCAGCTTCCTCTGAGCATCGCCCATGGGGGGACCCCCAATGCACCGCTCGCATCCCCCTTCCTGAGCCATGGCCTTCCCCCCCGCCACCCCTTTGCCAACCACCTCGGCAGCGCCTGGGCATATTTTCCCCATTCAGAGCCGCTTGTTGCTCAGCAAATCGGGCAGGGCTTTTATTTTCGGAATGACTTCAGGCCAAAGGTCCCATTCCTTGCAGCAGCCCTTGCTGCACGGCCGCTGTGTCCCCCCAGGGACCCTGCAGCCCCCGGCACATGGCTCCTCTCCGGCCGAGCCGATAAGATTTTGCTTTCCCATAGCGGGAAACAACCTGACTCTGCATATTTGAGCTGGTTGGGGGGGGGGTATGTTGGGCAAGGACATTTTTTGGGAACATTCAGTCTCCGGCCTGCCAGTAACTAATCCCCGGCCACCGGCAGGGAGAGGCTGCCCAGCCCCGTGCTGGTGGCCCTGCCTCGCTCAGCGGAGGTGAAGCCGGAGATCCCGGAGGATCACTGCTTCCTGGCAAGTCTCGCCCACCTTTTCGGGACCTTGAGGTAGCCGGGGTGGCGAATCCGTGTGTGTGAGGGGCTCTGGGCTCAGCAGCGCGGGGCTAAGCCAGTGCTGGGTGTGTGCGTGAGGTGGGAATGTCACCCGTGTCCCGGGTGGGGATGTCCCCGAGCCCTTTGATGGAGGGTTTGTGTCCCAAGCCCTCTCCCCGCGGGGTGTCCTCTGCCCCGTGCAAGGTCAGGGTGGCACAGCCAGCATGGCGGTGACACCGGGTTTAATGCCACCTCCCTGCCTGGGAGCGGCCTCGCTGCCCAGCCACGGGGCTGCGGCACGTCCCCGTCCTGGTGCAGCCGGGGCGATCAGCGGAGGGCATTTCCCAAGCCACGAAGGGCCGGTGGCCGATGGGCCGGGCCGGGAGCTCTGCCCTCGCTGCCCCTCTTGGAGTGCAGTGTAGCAGAGACTGGACGGGTCCCCCTGTCCTGCAAATCCCGCTGGATTCGGGGCAGGGATCCCACACCCGGCAGGCGGTGACAGCGCGGGACAGGACAAGCACTCTGTTTTGGGGTGGAGGAGCTCCTGCTGAGCGGGAGGGCTGTGGTCCCATCACGGCGTGTCTGTGCCGTGTCCCCTTGCAGGTGGCACTGGGATGCAGCCAGGGCTGAGATCCTGCGGGATGCATCCAGGCGTGGGCAGCGGGGGCAGCGCTGTGGGGCTGGTGTCCCTGCGGTGACGGCCCCACGCGGTGCGTGCCGAGGTGCTCGGCGGTGCCACGGTCCCAGCCATGCTGCACCAGCACCCCCTGGCTCAGCGTGCGTTGGGGACAGGGTGCTGTCCCGACGGCCAGCAGTTGCTCCTCTGCTCCCTGCTGAGCCCGTGTCTGTCTGTCCTGCTGGCCAGCAGTGCCGAGGACATGGGGCTGGCCGTGCTGGCAGGCGGTGCACCACCGGGGGACGTGGGGATGGGCACGGGGGCTGTTTCTGGGTGGCAGCCACTGGTTTGAATATATGTCACGTTCCAGCTTTAATTACAGTAATTGGCTGTCGGAGGGCCCTGCTGGCGCCTGCTCTGGCTCCGAGGGGGAGCATGACCGGCTCGGGCGTCTGATGCTCCACGCGCGGAGGAATCCCTGTCCCCACCTTGTCATTTGTCCCCAGCCCAGAGGCATGTCCCCGCGTGCCTGCGGGGGCATGGCCCATGCGAGGTGCATGCACACGTGGGTGCGTGCCTCTCTCCAACCCCAAATCATTTGGTGGTTGCAGCAGCCGGCTGGGAGGTGGAAGCCACACTCAGCCCCAGGCAGAGTCCGGCCCCGGCGGGGATGCTCCGGAGCTGCGCAGATTAAAGGGAGCCCTTGACCACGAGGCTCCAGCCCCAGGGTGGGCACGGTATGCGAGCAATGCAGGCAATCCAGCAGGACAGACGGATGGCGGGTGGCTCCTCCAGCACAGGTTGGGCAGGCAGGACCCTGGCTCATCCCAGGAGGTCAGGGTCTGCAGCAAGACCCAAGTCCCCAAGTGCCTGAGCTCTGCCCGGCCCGCTCCTGCTGCGTTGGGCACTGGCATCCCCAGCCCCAGCACCACTGGCATCCTCATGGCACCACGGTGCATGGAGCGCCTGGCTCATCCCCCCGCATTGGGGCGCGGTGCCCGGGGACGTCCCGGTGTGGGCAGTGGCAGCTCCAGAGCCCGTCGCGCCGAGCAATTGGCACAAGTGACTGGATCGCATCGGTAACCACAGTGTTTGGAAAAACTAAGATTATCTCGGGCCCTGTTATCTTTTCCAGAGGCCCAGGATTAAGCTGGGGTGGGGGAACAGTGCAATGTCCATCTGTCCGTCCTTGCAGTCTGTCTGGCCTCATGCTGCGCCTGAATGGATGCTGGAGGGACTTTGGAGAGAGCGAGAAGGGGATGTGTGCGGGGGCTCACGGGTTAAAGGAGAGGTCGGGCAGTGACCAGGGCATCGACATCAGCACTGGCATTGGTATCGGCCACTGAATACAGCCGGTTGTGCCAAAATGCTGCCAGCACCGCGTGGCCCTGCTGGCCCCACTGCCCTGCCTGTGCCTGGCACCCCGGTCCCCACTGGGGCAGCGGCTGCACTGGGATGCCTTGAGGCCACCTCTGCCCCCCGCAGCCCCAACCCACTGAGCCCAGCCAGCAGCACAGGCAGCGCGGGCAGCGCGGGCAGCACGGGCAGTGCAGGCAGCGCGGGCAGCAGGACATCGGCAGGGCTGGGACTGAGGGCTGCTGTGTGAACGCCGGCTCGGTGGTGGAGCACAAGGTGTGGAGGGTTTTGGGGTCTGCCCCCTCCTTGCCCCAGGCAGCACCGTCTCTCCTCCGCGGGGAACCGGCAGCCGCTCCAACCGGTTTGTGGGTCTGGGTGGTGACACCTCCCGCCCGAGGGCCAGTGGAGGGCTGGGAAGAGCTGGTACGGACGCCAAGGAACAAACAAGAGCTGCTTGTGTCCTGCCGGGCAGGGAGCCCAGTGGCAGGGCAGGGATGGCATGCTGCTCCCCTGGCACAGGGCCGCGGGGGGCCGGAGGCTGGACCACTGCTGGAGCAGCTGCCCCACGAGCTGGGGGGAAACTGAGGCACGAAAGCATGGAAGGACCCATCCAGGTGATGGAGCAGGAGGCGCTGGCGGTGACAGCAGAGACATCCCGATGCCCAGACACTGGCTGTTCCCCTTCAGCATCCCAGGCTGAGCCCTGGTGGCTGCCCCTGGCATCTCCTGCCTGCCCAGGGGCAGCGGTGGGACGCGCTCCTGCACCTGGGTGGCCCGATCCCGGTCCCCCGGTATCCTCCTCCCTGGGGAGCAGCCAGGGTATTAAGTGCCATAGCTGCGGGGAGAAATGCAAGCGGAGGAATCCCGGGAAACTGGTTTTACCCCTCCATCCGGTGCTGGCGGCAGGACGGCGGCAGCGGCCGGTGCTCCTCCCTCGGCAAAGGCATATAACGCCGTGCCATGGTCCCGGCAGCCGGCACTGCGCTGCGGGAGGCGGGCAGGAGTGCAGGCGGGGAGCGATGGCCTCCATGGGGCTGCAGGTGCTGGGCATTGCCCTCTCCGTCATCGGCTGGTTGGCCTCCATCCTCTGCTGCGCGTTGCCCATGTGGCGGGAGACGGCCTTCGTTGGCAACAACATCGTGGTGGCCCAGATCATCTGGGAAGGGCTGTGGATGAACTGCGTGGTGCAGAGCACGGGGCAGATGCAGTGCAAGGTCTACGACTCCATGCTGGCCCTGCCGCAGGACCTGCAAGCCGCTCGCGCCATGGTGGTGGTGTCCATCGTCTTGGCCATCCTGGGCACCCTGCTTGCCGTTGCCGGCGGCAAGTGCACCAACTGCGTGGAGGACGACACCGCCAAAGCCAAGGTCATGATCCTCTCCGGCGTCATCTTCATCATCGCCGGCGTCCTCGTCCTCATCCCTGTCTCTTGGTCAGCCAACAGCATCATCCGGGACTTCTACAACCCGCTGGTCACCGACTCCCAGAAGCGGGACCTGGGGTCGTCCCTCTACGTGGGCTGGGCAGCCTCTGCGCTCCAGCTGCTGGGGGGGGGGATCCTCTGCTGCACCTGCCCCCCCCGGGGCGAGAAGCCCTACTCCGCCAAGTTCACTGCCGCTCGCTCGCTGCCAGCCAGCAACTACGTCTAGGATCTGCTGAGCCCACCTGGACCCCCCAGCCTCACCGGGGAGCCGGCACCTCCTGGGGTGCCCCTGGCCCACAGACACCCCCCGGCCAGGCTGGGGGCTGGCTGGGTGCCGGGGCGGTGCGAGGGAGGGCAGACAGAGCTGCCTTTGTTCGCCGGGGATTGAAGCTGGTTCTTTAATCTCAGTTGAGACGGGGAACAGGGAGATCCTGTCCTGGCTGCCCCCCCGGTGGGGGTCCCGCTCCCCCCAGAGCACCCAGCCGTAGCGTCTTCTCCGAGACACCATTGTGTCCCCCCCGGAGCATCTCCTGGCTCTTGGTATCGGGGTGTGCCGCAGCTCCCAGCACTCCTGGGCACCGGTCCCGCGGGTGGCACAGGGCTCTCACCTGGTAAAACCCCCCCAGGACGCGTCCCTCGGGGTGGGTGGCGGTGGTGGTGGGGACGGCAAACCTGTCCCACGCGGTCCTGGGGACGTGGTGGCTCTGCAAACCCTGGCAGGGTCTTGAGGGGCGGCAGGGGCTCTTGCCTGCCTGTACCCTGGATTTTGGTGCTGACCTACTTTTGGGGCTTGGAGCGGTGGTACAGGCGTGTGATTTCTCGTGGCAGCTCCCTGGGGCGGGGGCATCATTATCCTGGGAGTGGGAAGGCAGCGGCCGGGCTGGGAGAACCGGTCGGGAAGGTAGGAGCGGAGCAGGGCTGTGCACCCACATGGAGGGGAGCAGCTCCTGGACCCGACCCTGTCCCGTGGGGTGCACCCAGCCCCATGGTCCCCCCCGGCGTTCCCTGAGTAGGGTGCCCCGGCAGGAGGGGGTGGCTCGCGATGCCCCCCTGGGCTGTGCTGCCGTCTGTCCCCATGTCACAGCCTTCCCCCATTAAATGGCAGCTCCTCAGACCCCGCTGTGCTTCGTTTTCTTTACCCTCTCCCACACCTGTCTCAGCGGGGGGACAGCCTGGTGCTCCTGTGCTGCAGACCCCTGTCCTCCCGAGATCCCCCAAATCTGCTCTCCAGAGCCTCCCGCGATCCCAGCCATGCCCCAGCCCCTGGCATCAGCCACCACTCCCCTCCCCAGGCCACCCTGGGCCGCTGCTCCCCAGGAGGTGACAATGGGTGCCTCCATGGCACGATGCCCTGGTGGTGTTGGACGTGGTGTCGGGGCTGCTCCACACTTGTCCTGGCACGATCCTCCCTCCTGAGCAGGAAGAAGGTGACGGGCGCCGGCGAGGCGGGTCGGGGCGCGCTGGCCCCGGGGCCACCTGACAGCCCCGTCTGGGAGCACCCCGGGGCCGGTGTGGGCAACGCCGGGTGTTTTGCCTATCTTGCTTCCGGCATGGCGCAGAGCAGCCGGCGCTACACCAGCTTGCGAACGTCCTTCCCTTGTGCTGCAGGGTGTGCAGGGACAAGGGGCGACGCCGGCTGCCTGGCAAACGTGAGGTCGTGGGTGTCTCGTCTGGGTCTGGGGGCTTGAGGGCTCCCAGCTCCCCCATCCCTTCGCTGGGGGTGGGAATGTTGGAAAATGCTCCCATGGCTCTGTGGAGCTGGTTGCCAAGTGGGAATGTGAGCGCGCTGATCTGGTGAGCAGTCTTGCACCCTGTTTTGGGTGTCTCTTGTGGTCCAGGTCCCACTGGCTGGGGAAGGGTGCCTGGGATGGCTTCCCATCGTCCTGGCCCCCCGACCTCCCAGGAGGCTGATCTCCCTTTTTCTGGGAGACAGGAACTTTATTTTTGGCCCAAAGGGGTTTTTCACAGACCAGGGGAAGCAAAGTCCCAGTGCTGGGTGTCCGTCACCATGCCGAGGGACGAAAGGTGCTGGGGAAGGAGTGGCCAAAGAAACCGAAACCGGGACCAGAGAAACCACAGTGAAACCTCCTGCACAGCCCACACCCTGCTGCCTCTCGGGGCTCATAAAAACTTGGCTGGTCCTGGCTGCCGAGTGCGGGTGCAGACACCCGTGGGTGCACTCTGCCCCATGACGGTGTGGGGGCTCTGCTCCGTGCGGGGCCGAGCAGCGGTTTGGGCTGAGCCCTGGGAGGCTGTGTGTGACCACAGTGGAGCCATCGGTGTGTCTGGCACGTCCCCCTGTACCGGCCACCCCTCTCACAGGGGCGATGCCTGCGGTGGGCCTGGGCTCCAAAGCCCCTCGCCGGGGGTTTGCCCTCTCGGTGCTGCTCCCGGTGCGAAGGAAGAGCGGGTATCACTGCAAGTGCTGAGCGCCACAGCCAGGAGCGGAGGCAGGCCCGAGCCCGGACCCATTTCCAGCTCCCCAGAGAGGAAATCCGGGGTCCAAAGGGCACTGCAGCGCAGCTGCGGAGGGCAAAGCAAAACCCGCCCCTGAACGGGGAGCAGCCGGGGCTGTGGCGAGGGCAGGGGGCTGCCTCGCCAGCCTGTGCCCCCCGGTTTGATGCTCATGGCCGGGGAGGCTGAAGCACCAGCAATGGGGCAGGGCGTGGGGTGGCTGCTGTGGGGTGGCTGCCACAGCAGGACGTGGGGGTGAGTGTGGGGTGGGGGTCTGCGCTTTGGAGCATGCTGGGGTGGGCACAGCGAGCCCCTCATCCTGCTCCCCAAAAGCTGAACTCTCCCTACCACTTGCCACGCGCATGGCCCAGCTGGGAGGGGGCGATGGCAGAGGTCTGCCCTGTGCCGTGGGGACACCGTAGGGGGTAACATGGCACACGGGGGCTCCTGCACCTCGGCCTCCCCAGGACCTGGGCACCACACGTGTCCCTGTATTGACCTGCAGCAATGCCCCATGCCAAAGGTGTCCCCAGGCCCCCCTGCTGCAATGCCCCATCCCACACGTGTCCCCATGCTGATCTGCAGCCTTTCCCACCCAGATGGGGAGCAGGACACTCCCAGTCCATGCTCTTCAGAAAGCCCCCTGGCTCAGGGCCACGTGCGTGATGGCTGTGCCCTGTCCCTGCAGGTGCGATGGCGACGATGACGATGCAACTGGGTGGGCTGATGCTGGCTGTGCTGGGCTGGCTGGGCTCCATCCTCACCTGCGCGCTGCCCATGTGGAAGGTGACGGCCTTCATCGGCTCCAACATCGTGGTGGCCCAGGTCTTCTGGGAAGGGCTGTGGATGAACTGCGTGTACGAAAGCACGGGGCAGATGCAGTGCAAGGTCTACGACTCCCTGCTGGAGCTCACCTCCGACCTGCAAGCAGCTCGTGCCTTGGTGGTCACCTCCATCTTCGTGGCCTTCTTCGCCTTCCTCACCGCCATGTCGGGTGCGGACTGCACTCGCTGTGTGGATGACAAGAGCACCAAGACCAGGATCTCCATCGTGGCAGGTGCCATCTTCGTCCTGGCCAGCATCATGCTGCTCATCCCCGTCTCCTGGTCTGCTAACAGCATTGTCAGCAACTTCTACAACCCCATGGTGCCTGAGGCCCTCAAGAGAGAGCTGGGGGCTGCCCTCTACATTGGCTGGGCCTCCAGTGCCCTCCAGCTTTTTGGTGGGGGCATCCTGTGCTGCTCGGGACCCCCGTCCCAGCAGGACCCCTACCCCAAGCAGTACAGAGCGGTGAAAACCTGCAGCCAGATGGGTTACCCCATGAAGGACTATGTGTGAGCCACCGGCGCCCGGGTGCCAGCCCAAGGGAGAGCATCACCGTCCCATGCTGCCTGCACACCCCACTCCCCCCACCCAGGCTGGCTGCACCCCAGAAGGGTCCTCCTGCCTGGGTCCTCCCGTCCGTGCCCTTCCCCGGGGTGCAGGGCCTATGCTCGTGCTGGGCTATAAACATCTTGGTGCCACCAAAGCTGCCTGGGCTCATTGCAAAGTGGCGCGGGGGGGAGGATGGTGAGGTGTCCTATGGCTGCTGCCCCGGCGCCTGGCATGTCCCCGTGTCCCCAGGAGGATGCAGTGGTATCCAGCCCAGGGCGCTCCTTGCACATGCCCCAGCAGGGAAACTGAGGTAGGGCGAGGGTGCTGAGAGCCAAGAGGGGCACAGGGGGACACCAGGCTCCCAGCACTTGGTCTTTTGAGACCCCAGGGACTAGGAGGGAAGCCCAGAGAAAGGCCAAATCCCCCCTACCTGGCTCCTGGCTGCCCTCCCCTGCCCACCCCAGAGGGTCCGCAGCCCCACTGCTCTGGGAACAACGCAGGGCAGGCAAGCAGTGTAGGCAGGGGGTTTATTCAACAGCCAAGCACAGGGATGAGGCCAGCCATGACCCCCAGGTGCCCAGGGGACAATGCTGGGGACAAACGGGGGGAGAGGGGAGCAGGGCAGATGCCCACGATGGACACAGGGACCCCCACGGCCTGGGGGGGGGGGGGGGGGCAATGCAGAGGGATGACAAGAGCCATGGGGAGGGTGAGTGTGGGAGATGTGGGATGCCCCAGGTGGGGGACAGGGACAGACACAGCCACCACCTTCCACCGGGGAAAAGCTCTGAAGGGGAATGAAGTAACCTGTTGCCCAGGGCCAGGGGAACGGGATGAGCAGGTCTGGGGGAAGAGAAAAGGAACAAAGGAAATACTCCAGCAAGAGATTTGGGTAAAAATCTTCCCAAGGAGGAGGGGTGAAGGCAGCACAGCATAGGGCTGGGTGAACAGGCTGGGCAGGAGGTGCCCTTCCAGCCCCATTTCCCACCCAGCCCATTAACTACAAAGCTGTAGGGAAATGAGAGACTTAAGCAGCCGCTGCAGGATGAAAGGCCGATGTCCTTGGGAAGCTTCTTCGTCAGGACGTCATGTTGGCATAGCTGCTCCTGCTTTGGATGCGGAGGTCTGTTGCACCACAGGGTGCACGGGGTTAACTCCTGGGGAGGACGAGGATGGGGGGGGCTGAAGGATGTGTAGATGGGGACCCACCTCCGCCAGTCCCCACAGAGGTCTGGGATGGGGAAGATGGAAGAAGGTTCCAGATTTGGACCGTGGGGGCTGAGAGGTGGGCATGGCGGGGAGAAGGCACTTGGGCAGGAGGTGGCTCTGAACAGCCAGGTGGGTCTGCGAGATGTCACGGCGAGGGCTGAGGTGTCAGGGACGGCACCTGAATGTCAGAGCTAACGGTGGTGCCCAGGAGACCCTGGTGAAACCAGGAGACCCTCCCCAGGTCCCCAGAGCCCAGACCTCTGGGGTAAGGGAATGGGGACGCTTCCCAAAAACGTTGTCACCCCCCAGCAGCTGCCTGGCTGTGGGAGGGGGTTGCTGGGCTGAGTTTTACAAGGGGGCCAGTGCTCCCCCTGCTCTGCAGAGCCACCTTGACTCTCAGCCCTCCTCGAGGGGGGGTACAGGGCACTTCTGATAGATGTAGATCACCCCGGAGATGTAGCCGGTGCCCTGGGTGCTCTCCTCCTCGGAGGTGGCCCTCTCCCAGCGCTCCACCTCCTGGGCCAGCACCTTCTGCCAGGCTCCCTGCCTCTCCAGCCCCTCCAGCACTGCCTCCAGCTCCGCCTTGTACCGCAGGTTTGAGGGGTTGCTCCTCGTTGTCAGGCAGAGGAGGCCTCCTGCAGGGAGAGGGGACAGGTGACGCCACCACCGGTTGGTGTCCCCTGCTGGGGATGGCATCCCCTTGGAAAGAAGGGGGCAAGGGGAGGCAGTGAGACCCTGCTGGGCATCATCCAGCAGGCCAGCAGGCAGGGGATGGGCAGGCCAGTGGGCAGGCCAGGAGGCCAGCGGGCAGGGGACGGGCAGGCCATCACAGCCCAGCACAGGCTGCCGTGCCCAGGAGTGCCACCCCCACCTTGGCTGCGTCCCCCTGCCTGGGCCCCCCAGCAGGCAGAGCCAGGGACCAGGGAGCCATCGCATGTCCCTGCCTGCACCTGGCAGCAGGGACAAGGCCACGTCCTGGCTGTGCCACAGGGCCAGCGGCCCCCATCCCGTCTCGCCACCTTGGGGGTCCCGGCAGGGAGGGGACGTGGGGGACACCCGCTCACCCGTCTTGGTGACACGGAGCAGCTCGGGCACGGCGGCGCTGGGCACCTGCCCCTCGCCCAGGGCCCCCACCACCGTCACGGCGTCGTAGTGCTCTGCGGGGACAGGTGCGGTGTCACCGGGGCACCCTCGGGGCCGCGTCCTCCTCCCCCGGCCGTGCCAGCCCGTTACCTGCGGGCGCGGGCAGCGGCTCCTGGCCCAGGACGCACCGCCGCAGCTGCCGGTAGAGCCCGGTGCTCCGCGCCCGCTCCAGCATCCCCGCGCTGCCGTCCACGCCGTGCAGGCAGCGGAAGCCGCGGCGGCGGAGCTGCGGCGACAGACAGACGGACGGACACACGGCACCGTTAGCTCCCCGCCGCCTCCCCCCGTCCCGCCCCGCCCCCCCCCGGTACCTCCCGCGCTACGAGCCCGGTGCCGCAGGCCACGTCGAGCAGCCGCGCCCCAGCGGGACTCGCGGGGAAGGTGAAGGCGAGCGAAGCGGCGGCCAGGTGCGGTGCCCGGTACTCCAGCGCCGCCACATCCTGCGGAGGCACGGCGGTCAGCGGCGCCGGGGAGGGGAGCGGAGCGGAGCGGAGCGGAGCGGCCCCGGCCCCCCCGGTCTCCTCGGCCCCGGTACCTGCTCGTAGCGGGCGGCCCAGCCGTCGTACAGCCGCAGCCGCTCAGGCAGCGACGCGTCACGGTGCACCGCCGCCACCCGCTCCCCCACCTCCGCCGGCAGCCACATCCTCCGCCGCGCCGCGCCGCGCCAGCGCCCCGGGCACGCCCCCAGCGCCCCATTGGCTCCTCGACCCCGCCCAGGCCACGCCCCCAGCACCACATTGGCTCCTCGACCCCACCCAGGCCTCGCCCCCAGCGCCCCATTGGCTTCTTGACCCCGCCCAGGCCACGCCCTCAACGCCTCATTGGCTCCTTGACCCCGCCCAGGCCTCGCCCCCAGCGCCTCATTGGCCGCTGGGCCTGCGCCGCCACCGCCTCCGTCCCGCTCCGTTAGAGGGAAAGGCGAGCGGGGCGCGACCAAGTGCGCCGGGAGGGGGGGAAGGACCAAATGGGCCGGGTGTGACCAATTGCCCCGCGGGGGGGCGATGGAGTGCCCCGAGGGGGTGGCACCAAGCGCCCCGGGAGGGTGACCGGGTGTGCTGGGTGGGGTGACACCAAGCGCCCTGGGGGGGGGGGTCAACACCGAGTGCTCCAAGGCGGACCGAGTGCCCCGGGAGGGTGACCGAGCGTCCCAGCGGGGTGACACGGAGCGCCCCGGTGGTTGATCCAGTGCCACCCCACCAAGGGGTGACCAAGTATCCGGGGGGGTGACATCAAGTGCCCCGTTGGGGGTGACACCAAGCACCCTGGGAGAGCTGGGACCAAGTGCCCCAGGGCCACCGCTCTCTCCCCGCAGTGTTCCCAGGCCCTGTTCCCCCCCCCGCTGCCGCTGCAGACCTGTCGCTCCCTTGTCAGCCCCCGGCACGGTGACTCTGCTCCCTGGATGGTCACCTCCTGCCCGGCCCCTTAGCCCAGCCCCACGTGTCCTGATGCTGTGCTGTCACCTCCACGCCTGCATCTGCGTCTTCTGCCACCCGGAGCCACCACTCAGCAGTGAGTGAGTGCTGACCACACTCCTCTGCCACCACCTGAACCCATCCTGTCCCACCAGGTGAAGGTGACATCCTAGCACTGAGCAGCTCACCCAGGCCCTGGGGAAGAGGGCACCCACCACCAGGTCCTTTGTGGCCTGATGTGTCCACCCATGCAACGCTCCAGGCATGGGGAAGAGTGGCTGGAGAGTTGCCTATTGGAAAAGGACCTGGGGGTGTTGGTCGACAGGCGGCTGAATATGAGCCAGCAGGGTGCCCAGGTGGCCAAGAGGGCCAAGAGCATCCTGGCTTGTATCAGGAGTGGTGTGGCCAGCAGGAGCAGGGCAGTGACCGTGCCCCTGTGCTGGGCACTGGTGAGGCCGCCCCTCGAATGCTGGGGTCAGGGTTGGGCCCCTCACTCCCAGAAGGACCTGGAGGGGCTGGAGCGTGTCCAGAGAAGGGCAAGGGAGCTGGGGAGGGGTCTGGAGCCCAAGGCTGCTGGGGAGTGGCTGGGGGAGCTGGGGGTGTTCAGCCTGGAGCAGAGGAGGCTGAGGGGAGCCCTCATCGCTCCCTACAACTGCCTGACAGGAGGGGGGAGCCGGGAGAGGGGGTCAGGCTCTGCTCCAAGGGAACGGGCGATGGGAAAAGGGGAAACGGCCTCAATCTGTACCAGGGCAGGTTTAGGTTGGACATTGGGAAAAATTCCTTCCCCGCAAGGGCTGTCAGGCACTGGAAGGGGCTGCCCAGGGCAGGGGTCGAGTCCCCATCCCTGGGGGTATTTAAAAGCTGGGCAGACGAGGTGCTTAGTGCCAGGGTTCAGTGGTGGGATGGCAGGGTTAGGGGAACAGTTGGTCTTGGCGATCTTAAAGGGCTTATCCAACCCCAACGATTCTATGATTCTATCTCCTGCTGCCCAGCCAGTCCCATGGGGTGGCTACTCTGTGCTGTCCCATGGGGTGGCTACTCTGTGCTGCCCCGTGCCCATGGAGGAGGTGTGTACCAGCAGGCAGAGCTTGGGGACAGAGGGAAGGAGCATGAAGGAGGTAGAACCTCTTGGATATGTCAAGTTTGGGTTTTTCTCACGGGAAGCAGGACAAGAAACATCACTGAATGCCAACACGATACGCAAGGAGGTGGCAGGAGACCTTCTCCCTTGATCCACGTGCCCAGCATTTGTAATGTACCTTATCCAGCTGATTAATGAGGGACGTCCATTAGCTCTTGGGTGGTTAGGACCCCAACTGGAGGTGTTCTCCATGGGAGGCTGCTTGGTGAGTCTCCACTGCATTGGGAGCAGCTCTTCTCTTCTGCTAAACCAATCTCTGATGTTTGCAGTGGAGGACGTGGGACGAGCTCTGGCTTGGGGGGACACCCTCAACTGTTGGGACCCATCCCTTGGCTTCGGGCTTCTTCTGGGAGTGAACCAGACAAATCCAGCTGCTAATTAATGACGGAAAGAAAATGAGGGTGCCCCAAGGCCACACTGGCTCTTGTCACCTCCTGCTCAGCCGCTCGGGGATCTCGGTGCGGCTCCTCCGTTGTCCCCACGTCCTCCTTGGCCACCCCTTCTGCTTTGTCTCCATCCAGCTGCCCCGGCTCCCCCGTGGGGACCTGCCCGCGGTCACGCGTGGGGCTCGCTCTGCCCCTCGGCCGGGCAGTGCTGGCCGGGGGCCTCGAGAGGGAGCCCTCCGCCCGCGATGGCCGCGCCGCCCGGCCCCCGGCCCCCCCGGCCCCCGGCCCGCGGCCCCCGGCCCCGGCGGGCTCAGTCCCGGCCACCGCGCTGCCTCCCGGCCGGCAGCAGCCCCGTGTCACCGCTGGGGCCGCCCCCGGAGCATCCCTCGGGGTGCGTGGGGCTGGGGTGGGCGGCGAGGGCTCGGACCCCCGGGAGCGGGGATCAACCCCCACCCGCGCCCGGGACACGCGGGGCGGCTCCTGGCTGGGGTCCGCGGGGGGCTGCAGCCCTGCCACCGCTCCTGCCACCGCACGCAGGGACCCTGTCCCCTCTGCAGCTGCTGGCTCAGGCCCAGTCCTGACCCCCCCAGCTCTGCGCCTCCTTCCCCGGCACTGCCGTCACCGCGGGGCGGCTGCGTGGCCGGGCCACTAACAGTGGCGTTCACGCTCCCAACATGGCTTCCACCACCCATTGAAGCTTGGCCCTTGTTTACAAGATAAACCAGAGGCAGGGTACCCCGCCAGCATCCCCCCCTCCCCGCCCCTGGCTCCACTGCAGCGTGCGCCTGCCTTCCCCGAGCCTCAACCCGCACGGATCCAGACCCAAATTAGCCAGTGCTTTTCCAAACATTGCCTTCCCGGGGCTGGCTCGGTCCACTGTGCCGTGCACAGCTGTGCAAACAGCTTCGCCCCGTGTCGCGGCGGCTTTGGGCTGGCTTGGACCCAGCACCGGCCAGCCAGGGTTTGGACGGGAGCTGGTGCCAATGTCGGAGGACTGAGGCTGTCCCCCGAGGATGCACGGCAGGACGGTGGGGACCCCCACAACGGGTGGCAGTGGGTTGCAGCAGATTGGAGTTTCCCCGTAACCAGTGCTGGTGCTGAGGCTGCACATGGCCTGGGGCTGGTGCTGGGACCTCAGGCAGGTGCTGTCCTGCTGCCCCGGCGCAGTTCCTTGGTCCCTGTCCTTGTCCCCTGCCTGGGAATGGGGGGGTCTGGCCATGCCCTGTCTGTGCTGGCTGCATGGGGCGCGTCACCCTGTCCTGCTGGGATCCCAGAGTTGGGGCTGGGTCACTGCTGCAGTGGGTTGTCCCCATCACCCCTCAACAGGGAGGCTGGGGGCTTGGCTGGCCACCCCAAGCCCACAGACCTCTGGCACGACTTTGGTGTCCTCCCTCACCATGAGGGAGGCACAAGGGTGGAAGGGTGGCTTAGGTGGGTCCCTTGCCCTGGAACCTGCTGCTGAGTTGGGACAGGTGATGGGAAAGAACAGGTCTGAGCTGGCTTGGGATCCTCTGCAGGGCTGGGCAGCTCCAGGCTGCACTCTTCCAGTTCTAGCAATGTCATCTGCTCCTAACCCGTCTGTGGGTCCCACATCGGAGCTGGCCCCGGACCCCTGGGTAACGTCTGTGCTGGCAGTTGATGCACTGGGCAGGTGGGCTTGCATTTCCAAAGACCAGTACAGGGCATCCCTGGCATGGCCTTGGTCCTCAGGGTGGGTCTAATGCTGTCCCCTGCACAAAATGATGCTGGAGGGAAGTCCCTAAGCCTCTCCATAGGGGTGGAGCTGTGGGATGCCTAGTGCCACAGCTGCACATGCCCCAGGGGCTTGCTGGGTTGCCCATGTGGTCGTGCATGAGCCCAGGGCCATCAGTCAGTGATGGGCAGATGGTCCCTGGCAAGAGCACAGAAGAAGGCTTGTGCTTTTCGGGGCACCCTGACCGGGCTGGGTGGTTTGCAGTAACACCCATCAGCGCCCGGCTGAGAGCTTGAGGCTGGTGGGACCCGCGTGGTGGTTTGGGCCCAAGGATGGCAAAGGAGGGAGTGCAATCACACACATGGCCCTGTGTCCTGGGCCATCAGCAGCCACGATGGCCGTGCTCGTGGGGTGAGGGACGGGACGCAGGGTGGAGGCTGCAGGGAGCATCCCTGCTAGTGCCCTGTGTGTCCTGCTCCTGCTCCGAGCAGCTCCTGCTGGCATCAGGTGCTGGGGCAGGAGCTGCAGGCACGCCAGCCCGAGCCTCTTCCAGGGCTGCCTTCACACCCACATCCATCTTCGGTTTATGAACCCATCAAACCCCTTCAGCTCATACTCTGCCAGCCCTCCCAGGTGCCTCCCATCTGCTTCCCCCACCCAGCACCACAGGCTGGTGCATCGCCCTGCCCCAGAGCTGCTCTGCCCCACACAGCGCCTTGGGACAAGGGCCCTGCAGGTCCTGGGTCCCACGACGGCCAAAAGACCCCCCCAGAGCAGCACCATGCGGCCTTCAGCAGCAGCTGAGAGTCCAGCTTCTCCACATAGCCTTCAGCCATGACAACAGGCAGGAAGGGTGTTCTGCAGGGGCTGGGTGCCCTGCGTGGGCCGCGTGGGCCGCGTGGGCTGTGTGGGTGGCTCTGTGCAGCATGGGGGTTTGCACATGCATCTCTGGACCCAAATATTCACGCTCATGGGTGCTCAGAGCCTGGCCCTTGGGTGTTTTCCAGCCCCTAGGTCCAGCTGTTGGGTGGAGGTGTTCCCTGGGGTTGGGCAGGGGGACAGATGCTCGCTGGTGCCAACTGGGGATTTGGCAGCTTCTGGCCCAGGGGACTTCGGTGGCAGTCACCATGGTCTCCGTGGCTGCCACCAAAGGGTGTCAGGGTCATGGGCTGCATGTTTTATCTCTGTGCCCCCTCCCTTTTCCACCTCCTTGGTGCTACAGGGAGGTTGCCAGAGCCAGGGAATGTCCTCAGGGCACCCCAAGGCAGGCGCAGCTCTGTGAAGGGACCCCGATGGTACCCTGAGCTCTCTGCTGCACACCCCGTGGGGTACGTGAGCCCCACACGATGCAGGACTTGCCCTTCCAAAGTGGGATGCTCTGTGTATTGCCCCATGGTGCAGAGGTGGGCCCCGAGCAGGGCAGGGCAGAAAAATCCCATGGGGTGCCAGCCAGGGGGGACCTGGTGACCCCCTTGTGGGGATGCAGAGGTGGGAGGGTGCGTGTCCTTGCAGCCAAGGGGCAGCAGGACGGACAGGGTCACTGGTGGGGTGTCACCCACTGACGTGGGCTGGGGTGGCTCCACACTTGCATGCTTGGAGGACGCAGCGTTTTCCTTTCCCAGAATGCAAATGTGGCTGGAGTCCATCAGCCCCCAAACTGCCCAGTCCTTCCCTAAACCCCAGCCCCCTGGTGTCCAGGGAGAAGTGGATTTTGCCCCCTGACACACCCCACTTGGCACCACGCGCTCGCCCCGGATCACTGGGCTCCTGCCTGACTTCTCAGTTTGTAAATCCACACGTTGCTGTGATTGATGGTGGCCGGGGCTGCTGTCACTAAACCCTCCGCACCGGGCCCTGACGCCCGCATGGCTCATGACCAGGTAGCAAGAAGAGGCTGAGATATAAATCAGCGCGGCACGGCGCAGGGCTGGCTGGAGGTCAGACCGGTGGCGCAGGCAGGCAGACCGGGGGAGCAGCGCACATTGCTGATTCCTGACTGCTCACATGGCCGGGGAGGGTTGTCCTCTGCCAGTGAGCCATGCTGCCCACGCCACACACAGCCCCCAGGGCCCCAATGTGGTCCCCGTGCCCAGACGTGGTCTCTGCCTGTGGCCTGCCACTCTGCAGGGCTCCGAGCACGGCTGCTGCCCTGGGCCCATGCAGCGGGGCTTCCCCGCCGTGCTGAGCACGTCCCCGGGCCATGGCGCTCCCAGATCGGCCCTGACCTCTGGACATGTGTCGTCCTGCATCCCCCAGACCTGGTGCTCCCACCCCTCCGCCATCCCCAGTGCATGGTGTTCCCACCCCTTCTGTGCCCCAAATGCATGGTGCTCCCACCTCTCCTGCACAGTGTTCCATCCCACCCCTCTGCATCCCCAGTGCATGGTGCTTCCACCCCTTCTGTGCCCCAAATGCGTGATGCTCCCACCCCTCCATCACCCCCAATGTGTGGTGCTCCTTCCCACCCCTCCTGCATCCCCAAATGTGTGGTGCTCCCACCCCTCCTGTATCCCCAAATGCGTGGTGCTCCCACCCCTCCTGCATCCCCAATGGGTGGTGCTCCATCCCCCCTGTCCCCCGGTGCACAGTGCCCCCGTCCCTCCGCGCTCCCGGGGCACAGCCACTCCGCCTCAGTACATCACGGGGGCAGAGCGTTCCCACACCAGTGACATTCCCATTTCTCACTGTCCCCATCCCAAATGCCAGCAGGTCTGTGTCCCCTCTCCCCCCCCTTTCTGCAGCTCTCGTCTGAGCACCCGCTGCCCGGCTCAGCCTCCTCCTCGCCACTGAGCAGCCCCCCACGGACCCCAGGCCATGGACCTCATTCCCATGCCTGCCCCAGCTGCACTTTCTCCCTTCCCCCTTACTCCCCGCTGCCATTGCCTCTCTTCCCCCGACCAGGGACTTCCACCTCCCACCCCGGCCAAGTCCAACACCAACATGAGAGCCCACTCCCTCAGCTCCCACCCGCGCCCGCACAACCCCTGCCTGCCCTGTCACACCCCACCATGTCCTGCACCCCTCCCTCACAGCCTGGCACCCCACATCACCCCGTCCCTGCTCCCACGCCCACAGGCAGTGCCATCACGTGGTGAACACCTCCGCAGGCCCCGTGACTCAGCCTCCCTTGTGGGACAGCACCCTCGTGCCTCGGTGTCCCTTCCCACCCACACCCCAGGAGCTCCCTGTTCCTGCCCCGAGATGATCACATCCCTGGATAAGCCCCGGAGCGTGTCCCAGGGACACCAGGTAGGGCTGCAGACCCCACGGCTGGGTGCAAATCCCCCTGACCACCTCCCCTGCCACTGGCCAGACCGCCCAGATTGCACCCGTGGGACACAGCCCTGCTCCGAGATCTCATCCCCCTGGCTGCCCAGGTCAAATCCCCTCCAGTTTGCTGGTGTGTCCTGGGAAGTGACCACCACCTCCTGGGACATGATCAGGGACAGGCTGGATGAGACCCATGGAGTGGAAGCTGCAGTCAATGAAGTTCAGCTCAAGGTGCAAACTTTCACTGGAGCAGGAATTAACGACTGGCTTAGTGGCCATAAAGAAATGAAGGGATTTCTTGTGACTTGAGAGAGGACTCAGATGGCGAACGAGCCCTGGATAGTCTGGACCTTATCTGTTTGAGGTCCACCTTGATGATTGTAAAGCACTTCTGGATGTTTGGTGAGGTCAAGCCATCTCAACTCTGTCTACACTGGGACTTAGGTGGCATTTGGGTATCTGAGTCTCAAAAAGCAATTTGTAATTCCTTCCACCGGCACCCAAGGTTACAGATATACAGGAAGGAGGATGGGCTGCTGCACCCAATTGCCCCATTTATTTTGCCCTCAGGCTCTTGCTTTATCTCTGGGAGCCCAGGACTTCCTTTCGTAGGGGTGTCTGCAAATCCCAGCTCTGCTCTAAGCCCGGCAGCTCACCTTTGGTAGGAGGGATGGAGGATCCCTCAGTTGCTTCACCCCCTGCCCATCCTGCCCAAATGAGGATTGTGGGGTTCCCTTGGGGAGTGGTGCCAAATAGGTCAAATATTTTTTTTTCTTTAATTGAGCTGAACCTGAGGTGAGCTTTGCCAATTCCAACTGGAACCAAATCACCAGCCATGGACGGTGTAACACATTCAGGGAAAGCGGGCACAGAAGACAAAGAAGTGGCTTTGAGCCTGGGTTGACCAGCAAGTGACAACCATTTGGGTGATGAAGACCACGGACTGAGAGTTCATCCATCCTAGAGCTCGATGACGTGTTCTCTTGTGGTTGAAACGGTGTCAACCAAGCACTCCTGGCTGTTGAGTCTTGTCCTCCCTTTGCCGGAGGATTTCAGCTTTGGAGGATTTTGCCGGAGGATTGCATCTTTGGATTTCCTGGCTTGAGCTGTTTGAACGCTCTCCAACCCACATTGATCCAAATGACCTGGTTAGGCAGTCTGGTGGTGGGTCTATCCTAACTCACAGTTGCAGCTGGAAGAGGATGTGCAATTAATGTCTTGGAAAAGCAAGGAGGGAGAGCAGCAAAATGAAGACTCCGGGCTGAGAACGGCTATGTAATAACTCCTGGGAAGCATGTGCGAGGGAGGATACCGCCGGGGAGCTGCCTGGTCCTCCAGAAACGGCTTTAAGGGAGTAAGTTCAGAGAGAGGCTAGGAATCTGGAGAAATGGAAATCTCCCCAGTTATCTCAAGAACGAGGAGGAGGGGCCCAGACAGCGGAAACGACATTAAATCATTAGAGACAGGGTAACGCGAGTGCATGGGCAGATGAAGCCTGGCCTGCTGGAGAGGGCTGATGCACTTTCAAGAGCCTGCGGGGAAGGTGAAGGTGGTCCCCGGTGGTCCCAGCGGTCCTGGGGAGGTGCGATCAAGGTTCTGGGGTGGCTGGTTGGTTGCTTTCCTTTTCTGCTTTGGTGTTGGGTGGGGAGTGTGGCCGATGTCCTCCTGGCAGGGCTGAGAGCCGATGGTGGGCTGGAGGTCTGGGTAACGGGTGTTTGGATAAGCCTGGTGGGTTTTTGTCTTATGGCACTTTAGGCACTGGCTGAAGAAATCTCGTCTGAGAATTATCTTTGAGAACAAGTAAACTAGGAGCTCATGTGGGTTCAAAGGGTGGGTTCAGCTCGAGTTCACGGAAGAAAAATCCACCAGGGATAATCGCATAAAAAGGCTCAGCTCTGGCTCGGGAGGTCCATGAGCTGCAAACCGCTGTAAGCTGGGGAAGTGTTTGAGGACGATGTCTCATCCTGCATGGGTCTTGTGTTTCTGCTGCTCGCCTCTGCTGGTGGCGATGCACAGGGATGCACGATGCCTTTCGGCGCAGGAGGAAGGCAGCGAACCTCCTCCCGCAGCGAGAGAAAGGGCAGGCAGGAAAGGCAGGAAGGCGTTTGGTGCTGTTTCACACGGGTCAGCAGGGAGCACGAAGCACCTGGAACCATTCTAACCAATGTGAAAACGTGGTTCCCAAAGAGCCCTCTATGCCCTTCAATGAAGACCATGCATGCTCTGCTGGTAGGACCGGGATTTGGGGATTGAGATGGCAGCAGTGAAGTGGCAGTGTCGGAGGAGGCTTCAGTGCCCTAGGAGAGCCTCTCCAGGTTTATCCTATCCCTGCTTTTGAGGTTTGGTCTCTTTGCAGCCCACTGGACATCACATGCTTGGCCAAGCCAAGTCTTCCTCTTCCAGACTGACACAGACTCGTGTCTGCTCCTGGCTGGAGTGGTCCTGCCATGAGGCTGAGGCAGGGAGGTCACCCCTTGGTGCCACAGCCCGGTGACCTTCACCAGGTCTGGTCTGCAAGCAGTGAGCCTCTGGCTGGCACGGTGGGCCTTGTGGGAGGTTGTCTGGTCTCCATGGGGTGTCCAGGATGGACGGCAGAGCTTAATGTGCATTGGCTCTGGGACAGAAACGATGGCAGAGCTGGGTGGAAGAGACCTCAGGAGGTCTCTAGTCCAACCTCTACCATGGCCAACACCAGAGACGAGCCCGATGCCCAGTCCTGTGCTGGGGCTCAGTGGGCTGTGGGCAGTGCGGTGGTGTCCTGGCTCCCAGATGGGACGGGAGGAAGCACAAGGGCTCTGCAGCTCCTGCTTTGGACCCCTCTGCTACGGTCCCTGCAGGCTGTGGAGGAGCCTGGTCCCCTCCTGATCAGCAGAAAAACCGTGTGCTGGGCATGTGAGGGGGTGTCTGACCCTGGCCCCGAGGTGGGAAAGTGCTGGACTCTGTGCGCTTGCTGGCAGCTCACTGGCGAGCCGTGCTTCACTGCTGGGTGATGGAGCTCCGTGCTTCACCTCAAGCCACCCCACGCATGCTGGCCACTCACCACGGGTTCCCAAAGCATGGGCCGTGTGTGGGGGTCCTTGCTGTGACCCGCTGCCCCCCTGCCAGGCACGCCGATACACGCAGAGCCATGGATGCTTGCAAGCTCTGTTCAGCACAGATGCTCCGGGTGATGCCAGATCTTTTATGTTTCTTGGCCCCCGGTTCCTCGGCCATCTCGCCAGGTATGGAACTATCCCAGCTATTTCCTGCTGTACTGCAAAAAAAAAAAATTATAATTAAATAATACAACCCTTCCCCCTGTTTGATATAAATACACTCTGCAGCTGCCCAGCCCCCTGGCTGGACGAGGAGCATTGCAGACGGATTGCGTCTCACAGCAGCGCAGCCAGCACCCCCGTGCCCTGCTTGTTCCCTTTGGCAAGGGGAGCAGAAGGGGCTGCCACGGTCATGGCCCGGACCCAGCTCCCATCGCAGCTGGAGTGATTTATGGTCTGCTTCCCTCCTGACAAGCACATCCCGGGACGCTGTGCTTCTGCACTGAGCGGGGCGAGGGGAGCTCGCGGCCCTCCGGGGCTGGTGGTGCCCCGTGGAGCTGCCCCGTCCCCTGGCAGGGCTTGTGGCCGAGGGGCACAGCCTCCTGTCAATCCCGGGAGCCTGGGAGTCAGCGCTGGTGAGAGACCCCCCGCCCCAGCGTATTTTCCCAGCGACTAGTTATATTTTCTATCCCATGGTGAGTACACCAAGGGTCTGATGTCCTGGGATTACCCTCCCATAATCCAAATTTTTTAGTCCCCTTGCTGCCCTGTTCCCAGGCTGGGATGATGGGTGCTTCCCAGCCCAGAAACCTGCCCAGGCAGGGAAACCCAGCCCCGAAGTGTGGCTCCCTGCGGGGGTCTCACTGCCGGGAGGGGGGTGACAGGCTGTGCAAGGGTGCACTTTGCTCCAAGACCTTTGCCATGTGGGTGCTGTGCTGGGGTGTGGGGCTGGTGGGCTCTCATAAGAGCCTAAAACGTACAGCTCGGGGCGATGCACCCACAGCAGATACTCTGCCTCTGTAGCAGTGAAGTCAGCGAGTGGATTTGCTGTCCCCGGGCTTGTCCCTGGTTGCCCTCTGCAAGGGTGGTTATGTGGTGGGGGAATGGGCTGCTGATGGGACACGGCAGTGGGACTGCGATGGGGAGAAGACCTGGAGACCTGATGGCCCCCAGGCTTGCTGCTATTTTGAGCTCTCTGGTGGGGCTTTGGGTGGGAGCAGCCTGTTCACCCATCAGGCACCCATCCCAGCTTGAGGCAACAGGAAGGCCAGGACAGGCTCAAGCCCAGGGCTGCATCTGTGGGTGCTTGAGGCCAGAGTGGAGGTCATGATTTCTCCTCCAAGTGCCTCCAGCTCCCACCCCACCAACCCCCGGCTCCTCTCCCCCTTGCTCCTGCTCGGTCCTTGCTGGCAGTGGGGCTCAGCGCCCTGGCTCTGCCCTGCCCGGCCCTCAGCCTCCCACTTGTGCAGAAGGAGGAGCAGTGATTTTTACAATTATGGCGTGCATCCTGGAAGAGGGAACTGCCTGGGTTCACTGCCCATGGCCAGAGCTGTGACCCACCAGGGCTGTGTCTTGCCAGGGCTCAGGCTTCATGGCTACAGCTGGTTTTGCGGAAAAAAAAAATAATCCCAGCCATTAATTAAATAAGCGAGGTCCTGGGCAACCCTGCCGTGAGGGGCAATGCTGGGAAAGTGTGCAGGACCTCGGACCTCTCTTTTCCCCACCCCGTGGGGGCCCGTGGGTGGGGTGGGATGCTCGCCCGGCCCCCAGGCCGGTGCTCTGCAGAGGCTGGGTACCACAGGGAGCCCCATGGAAGCATCCCCAGGTGCCACCAGCCCTACCCGACGGTGGGCATGACCCTGGCCCTGGCTCCGGCCACAGGCGAGCTCTCTGGGGCAGCGCCCAGCAGGCAGGGGCCGGTGCCCGGGGCCGTGTGCGTGTGGTAGGTCTTGTGTTATTTTGTCTGCTCTTTTCCGGGCCGAGAGCAAGCAAGCCATGGTTTGAATTCCAGTTTCACTGTAATTATTCTGTTATCTCTCCGCCAGGGTCTGGTTTCACTCATGCTTTGGGTTGCTGTCTGCCGTGAATGGATGTCTCCCTTAGCAAGGGCTGTTCCAAAGCTTTCCCTGTCTCTGCCCATTTCCACTCCCCTGCTGCCCTTGCAGACCTCCACGCTCCCCTCGGCCCTGAGCCCGCAGCCCCCGCAGCGTGGGCAGGGCGAAGGCTCCCGGGAAGCGCGGCACCTGCAAACCTGGACCTGGGCAAGCGCCCCTGCCAGCCGCCCATCCCGTCCCCAGGGCACGGGTCCATTTTGGCCAGGAGACTGGCCAGGGCAATGCAGCAAGACCATGGGGGTGAGGAGGATGAGGGGAGCAGCAGGGAAGGGGCACCGGGGGCCGCACCGTTCCCTGCCCTGCCCGCTCCGGTACCCTGGGCTTGCTGGGGTGCAGCAGGGGAGCCAGAAGTGATGGGTACTCGTTGCAGTACGGGCAATCATCGTTAGAATGATGGATTATTTTTTTTCCCCTGTGAGGGTGGTCGAACATGGGAACGAGAGCCCAGAGAAGTGGTGGGACATGTGCTCTTGGAGGTGCCCAGAACTCGGCGGGACACGGCCCCAGCCAGCATCATCACGTTGGACCTGCTATGTCGAGGGGGAGTGGGGCTGGACTGGATGCCTCCACAGGACCCTTCCAACCTCAGCCACTCATTTATTTTCTGACAGTGGACAGGGACACTTCCCCAGTGAGGTGACAGTCATTCCTGAGGGGCTGAAGGCACTGCGAGATGGCACCGGGGGGGCTGTCAGAGAAGGGGCAAACCACGAAGGAGGTTTTCAGAAAAGGAGTGGAGAAGATGCTGAATGGGGGCTGCTCCCCGAATGTGTCCTGGGAACCTGACCCCGTCATTGAGGCCTGGGCTTTTCATTGCAGCCTCTGGTTAAAGCCAGTTTTCAAGTGTACCTTTCGGGGGGTGACCCTCCCCCTGGCTCCAGCACCCGGCCTGACACCAGTCCCAACTCACCAGCACTGATGTGTTGATGGAGCTGCACATCCTCCCCCAGGTACCGGAGCGGGTCGTGATGGGCTGCTCCTGGACATGGTGCCTCTGAGCAGGAGCCTGCACCCTGGGGATGGTCCAGCTGCCCCATCACGGTGCAAACTGGTCCTTCCTCGCTGTCCTCTCCAGCTCTCAGGGCCACTCTCCATGGTTCGGGTCCCCAGACCCTTCAGAGGATGTCCCCTGAGGACCAGCTGTGGGATCCTGGGTCTCAAGGGGTTTGCTTCACTGCTTTCAGGTCTCTCTGAGCAACAGCAGTCCAGCATCTCTGGTGTCCCTGGGGCTCAGGAAGGGACCCTGCACCCCCTCCTAGGGCACCTGGGGGCCACGGATGCGTCTCTGTGCCTCCCAGTAGTTTCCATGCGCTGGGCCAGAGCTGGTGCGACACTGCTGGGGATGCTGAGGTGCGTGTGGGTGCTAATCTTTGGGGCCATCAGACCAGGCACCGAACCAAAATCCAGCTCTAATTGGCCTCGTCCAGTAATTCTTCCTGACAAAACAATTAAGTTTCTCAGGCAAGAGATGTTCTTTGCAAACAGCCTGTGCCAGACGCTTTTGCTTTTTTTATCTGTGGTATTTAAGGATCTTTTCCTAATACTCACTCATTATTTTATGAGGCACAGACCGGCTCTGCCTGCCCTTTTGAAGCTCAGTATCACACTCATGTTCGTTTGTTGTCCCAGGGCTTCCCTAGCTCTACGTGATTTTTTTTTTTTTTTTGTTAAATTATTTTAAGTAAACATTCTTGATTTGCAAAGGGCTGGGCCCTGTGAGACAGGGCAGGGAGCGGGACCGGCTCCAGCCTTCCCAAGCCTGCCGAGGCTGCGTGTACTGCAGCAGGACTGAGGTCAAAGCTGGAAAAACTTGCAAGAGCAGATCGCAGCGAGCCTGGCTTGCGGGCTGGCCCGTGCAGGGGATGGCGGCGAGTGGAAAACACGAGCTGGGGGGGCCGCAGCCGCTGTGCATGGGCCAGCAGTGCCCATGGTCTTTCCTCTCTCCACCCTCGCCCACCTCTGGAAATGGCGAGGCGATGGCGCTGCTGGTGGGTTGATGGTCCCCTGCCTCCTCACCTGGGAGTTTCAGCACTCCGGTCTGTTCCTCATTGCCCTGACACTGACTTTTAGTGGCTTCAGCCCACCCTTTGGAGGAGCCTGTCCTTTGCTTTTCCAGCCTGGGTGCCCAGTGAGGCTGCACTAAGATGTCTTAGCATCCTAACGAGCTGCTAATCCAAGTGGTGCCCACAGCTTCCCTTCCCAGGGCCCTCCTCCCAGCAGCGTCTGCACTCCATCCCCACGCACACCCCCTTCCCACCAGCCTCTGTGCTGCTATTCCCAATCCCAGGAAAGGGAGGACGCAGCTTTGGGGAATGGCACACCAGGAGGGTGCAGCCCCAGTGCCTTTGGGGAATGGTGAAGGGATGCAAAGGTTTGCATCTCTGGGAAGTGCTGTGTTACCGGAGCAAAACAGAGCATCTGGATGGGATGTGGTGTCGGATGAGACCAGCTGGGTTTTGGGGTGAACCTGTGCTGCCTGTGGGGGGGTCTGGGCGCTCGCGCTGGATGTGCCCCCGTCTGCACAGTCTCTAACCCCTTGCTCAGTGACTCCAGCACTGCTGGCTGCTCGGTGCAGAGGATCTGGGCTGGGGTGGGTGCCGTTTGCCCAACGATGCCCCAAGTGTTACCTCGCTTGGCCTTTGCTGGAGCCAGGAGGGGCGTGGGGGGCCGGGGAGGGGAGGGAGCGGGGCTGTGTGGGATGCAGCCGGTGTGCGAGGCGTGGACTCAGCGCAAGCATCCCGATGTAGCAGCCCCACAGCAGGTCCCAGCCCTCTCATGCCACCAACGCATTCCCCCGGCCAGGGGGGAGATGGCTCCCATCCCTCCTCCATGCATATCCACCACCCTTAGCCTAGGGGGCTGTGCCGGGGGGAAAGAAAACCCAAGCGGCTGCGGCCGTGGCAGGTGCTCTGCTCCTGCGGCTCGGGATGACCTTTCCCAGCGGGCTCCGTCCCAGGGATTCAGTCACTCCATAAATCTCCCTTCCTCTGCGGCGTGGACCACGGAGAGGCAGCCCAGACGCGAGGCTGGGAGTGTCCAGCTGCGGACACTATCTCAGCGGAGGAGCCGTGTGTGGGGATGCCAGCATTTCCAGGCGAGAGACAATCGTGCTTTATTTCCCTGCCACATAGGAAAAATAATAAACATTCCTTGGGTTTGTTTTCGGGCTGCTTTGTGGAATAAATCTCAGACTGTTGTTGTCTCCCCCGGCTCCCCGGTACCGCAGAACTGCCTGTTCTCTCTCCATGAGTCACCGACGCCTGCGCTGCCGCTGCCGGCGCCTCCGAAACCCCGCGTGGTGGCCCAGGGGCTGATCCATATCAGATGGGCTGTGGACACCCAAAGCAGAGCTACACCAGAGCTCAGGTGGGCACCAGCATCTGTCGGGATCGATGAGCCCCCCTGGACATCTCTGCCAGCTGCCAGCAGCAGCCCGGGCAGCCCTTGGGACCACCTTGTCCTCTGGACCTGGGTCTTCCTTCCAGGGTCCTGAGTCTGACAGCACAGCATGCTGCAGGTGTTCGAGGTTTCAGTTGAATAGGAGGAAAAACTTCTTTACTCTAAGGGTGACAGAGCACTGGAACAGGCTGCCCAGGGAGGTTGTGGAATCTCCTTCTCTGGAGATACTCAAAGCCCGCCTGGACGAAGTCCTGTGTAACATGCTCTAGGAGAACCTGCTTTAGCAGGGGGGTTGGACTAGATGATCTCCCGAGGTCCCTTCCAACCCTTGCAATTCTGTGATTCTGTGATTCTGTGAAGGTGAAGACCTTGTCATGGGACCTGTGGGACAAGGGCTCTGCTGGGGGAGACCAGCATTGTGCTGGAGCCAACAGCCTTTCCCATCCCCTCTGCCTGGGTGGGAAGGAGATCCACAGGATGCTATGGCCGCTGTCCTTCCGCCTGTGAGAACATCTGTAGCAGTACCCGGTTTTGTGTGGTGGGATCTGGCCCTCTCCCACATGGTGCAGAAAGCTTGGCCTGATGTAGACCCTCATGCTGGAGATGTGGCTCCATGGGGGAGGAGGTGACCATGCCCCTGCCCTGGCTGATCCCCATGGAGGCACCGCTGATGGACCAGTCACATGTGCTGTTGGGTAACATGGGGGTGGGAGACAGCAGGCAGTGCTGGATGGGCACCTCCTGCAGCAGCAGTTCTTGGTGTGACCAACAAGCAAGCACTACCCACATCATCTCCACTGCCCAGCAAAGTGTGCCCAGTACCCCACCATATGTGGAGACCTCATAAACATGACCTCTAAACCTGCCAACTTTCCTCCTGCAAGTGGTCCCACCACCTGGAAAATCAAGGAGGCCTGGTGTGGACCATATGACACCAAATTGAGTGGGGAAGTAGACACTCTGGAAGGGAGAGCCACCCTACAGGAAGACCTGGATGGGCTGGAAGAATGGGCTAACAAGAACCTTAAGAATTCCAACACGGACAAGTGTAAGGTCTTGCACCCGGGAAAACACAATCCAGGAGTGCAGCACAGGCTGGGATCCACCCAGCTGGGGAGCAGCTCTGTGGGAAGGGACCTGGGGTCCTGGTGGCCAACAAGCTCCATAGGAGTGAGCAGGGTGCTGCTGAAGCCAAGGCGGCCAACAGGATGCTGGGGGGCATCACCAAGGGCATCACCAGCAGGGATAAAGGAGTCATCATCCCACTCTGCTTAGCGCTGGTCAGGCCCCACCTGGAATCCTGTGTGCAGTTCTGGTCCCCGCTGTGCAAAAAAGCTGTGGGCAGGCTGGAGGGGTCCAGAGCAGGGCCACCAAGGTGATCCAAGGGCTGGGAAGCCTCTCTCAACCATATCAGGATGGGCTGAGAGAGCTGGGTTTGTTCAGCCCTGAGCAAAGGAGGCTCAGAGGGGATCTCATCACCACGTACCAGTACCCAAGGGGTGGCTACAAGGACAATGGAGACTCCCTTTTCACAAGGAGTCCCATGGAGAGGACAAGGGGGAATGGACACAAGTTGCTCTTGGGGAGATTCTGACTGGACACAAGAGGGAAATGTTTCCCCATGAGAACAGTCACCCACTGGAATAATCTCCCCAGAGGAGGGGCTGACTCCACCACATTGAACACTTTCAAGCCTCAGCTGGACATCTTGTCTGGGGTGGGCTCTTGCCCAGAAAGGTTGGACCAGATGATCCTTGAGGTCCCTTCCAACCTGGGATTCTATGGTTCTATGATTCTGTATGTGTGAGTGAGTGAGGGGAGCCTGGTGGGCGCAGGGCCCTGGGCTGGCTGCTGCGAGTGACCTGCACCCATGAGCTGAGCTTTGGCACAGGTTTGCAGCACCTGGGTGTCAGAGTGCGTCCCACGAGGTGGGACAGGGTAGAGGAATCTCCAGGAGATCGGCGTGCGCACGTGTCTGGATGGCTGACCTCAGCCGCGGCGTCGCTACGCACGTGTCCCAAAAATAGCCGGTTTTAGAAACACGAAGTCTCCTCATGCTATTGCCCAACATGCACTACAAATATAGTGGCAGCAGTCAGTCCAGTGAAGCTATCGCCAGAAATAGTGCGAGTTACGGCAAACAAACCAGCCCGTAGGAGCGAGGGCGGCTGGGAGGGACTCAGCTTCCAGGGCTGCCAAAAACGTGGCAAAGGACTAGTCCGAACGCAGGGTGTTTGCAGAGCTGTCCGTGGTGAATAATGAAAAAAAAAACCCAAACCAGCCCCAAAGGTGAAGTATTTTACTGCCTCCGAGGGAGGGGAGAAGGGGATGAGGGATGAATGAAGTGCTGCTGCCAGGAGGGGCTGCTGGAGCACCGGGGCGGCTGATCCAAAGGCTTGGGGAGCACCATGACCCCGGGCGCACGGCGGTTGTGGGGAGAGGCACCGGCTCACCCGGGGGGCAGGAGAGGGACAGGCGCTGCCGCCAGCATCCGCGTGCAGCCCCGCAGGCAGCCGAGCTGCTTTAATTAGAGATGGGGTCGTTTAGGGGAAACGTGATTGCAGCTTACAGGAAAAGGCTTGTGGAGGGGAAGAGCCCTTTCCCTGGAGATGCCTGGTAGAGGCTGAACGGACGTCTCGTGCGGCCAGCAGCGTAATTTCTCCAGAGTTCCTAAAAATCGCAGATAAGAGACGGTCATTACGGAAAGCTCTGGACACTGTCAGGGTAACGAGGGAGTGGGCTCTGCTCTGCTAACGACAGGCTAATTGCCGGGCTCGGGCGCGGGGGGATCTGTAGGCACCGGAGAGCGGCGTGGCTGTGCTCGCCTTGGACGTCAATGAACAGAGTGTTTATTTGGACATCTGAAAGGTCAGTTCGTGAAAATGCAAAACAATCGCTGGCGTGACTGCCTGGGGCTGTAAATTTAGAGTGGGAGGTGTTAGCAAAAACTGGGACTCATTCAAGGACATCCCAACAGTGCCCCAAAAGCCATGATTTCATAGACCAAAATAATTCTCCCAGGGAAGAAGCTGTCAGAGGCGGTTTGGACGTGTAAGCGCGGTGGCCCGTGGCCGGCGGGGGAGGACCACTCTGCCCGGGGGCTGCAGCAGGTGGGAACCAGGCGGGAGCCTGGCCGGCGTCTGGGGCAGAGGGAAGGAAGCTGAACGAAGGCCGAAGCGCTGGCACTGTTTCCCTGCCTTGGGGAGGGCAGCATGCCTTTCCCTCTTCCTTGTCCTCCTCCTTCTGCTTCGACCATGCATTTTGGAGGGGTGACTTGTGCTGAGCAGCCAGAGACAGATGATGGGAAGGCTGGTGGCGTGGAGCAGAGTGGCCATCGGATGAGAAAAGAGACCTTGGTGGCATCTTCTGGCACGGTGGGACAATGGCACCTGGTGAAGATCTTGGAAAGGGTCTGCCTTTAGACCCAGCAGAGCAACCAGCCTCCCAGCTGGGCTGCTCCATCCCACCAGCAAGGTGTGATCAGACGAGGAGAGCCATGGCTCAAGCTCGTCCACTTGGGAAGGGCTCTGGCAGCGGTGCTGCAGACAGGCACAGGGGCTGCGACTCTCATCGGTTGTTATCGAGCACCAAACCAGTGAAATTCAGTTTCTCAAGATCCCTGAAAATTGGACATGGTTCTGCTGCAGCCCCAGAGAAGGTTGTAGTGTGGCAATGAAATACCCAGGGTTAGCATTTCAAGCAGAGTCCGTCTGGTCCGTGGGATGCTCAGATCTGTCCTGCCACCTCTTGTGCAGAGCAGGTGGGAGACATCTTCTCCTGCATGCAGAAGGCTTCCTGCCAAGAGCCTTGTGTCGAGATCCAAGGTCCAACCCATGGGCTGGAGGAGCTGGAGCATTCCAGGGAGGATGGGGAAAAGGCAGGGCTGCAGCAACATGAAGGCCGGCTGGCTAAAGTGTGCAGGTGGTCGAAGGGGAAGCCAAAGAAACCAACGAGCTGTCCCTGGCTAATGGCAGTGAGAAGCCTTTGAAAATGCACATTTATGATGACCAAAGCAAGCCAGCCCCCAGTCCCAGCCCTGTGCAGAACAAATGGAGGCAAACTGTAACCAGCAAAACCATAGGTATTCAATAGATGACTCCAGCCCGTGCTTGGGTCGAATCACAGAGACACGCTCAATCCTGGGGGGGTAAAAAATTAATGTCTGCAATGGAGGAGGCTGTGCAACCACAGACCAACAGGCTGGGTTAACTTACACCCTCGAGCTGGGAATGAGCTGCTGGAAGAGTCCCTGAAATGCTGACACTGACATTGAACAAGTCTTGGAAAGACAGGACAATCCCAAGGACCTGGAGACCTGCCAGGAGCCTGGGCTTGATGGCCCAGGGAGGGGGACGTGCAACCAGACGTGGTGTCCACTCATCGTGGACCCCTGGTCCCATGGGCTGGGAAATGAACCGCAGGATGCGAGGCTTGGTTTATCCCACTCACTCAGAGAGGCTTGGGAGGTGACGTGATCATTTTTATAGGTACTTGCACATAAAGATGTTTCCTGGTGGGGGAGGCATTCGGGAGCGTTGACAAATGCATGCTACGGTCCGCTGGCTGGAAACCTAATTTAGACAAATTCAGCCTTGAAACAAGCTGCAGTTTCCCACTCCTCAAGGGTCGCCAGGCACTGGAGGAGATTTTTGGATGCTGGGAGGATTCACCGTTGCCTGGAGCTTTGGCACTGCAGCACGTCTTCCTGCAAGCCAGGCTTTGGGCCAGCTTGTGGGAGAAATTCTCCAGGTGACCTTTGCTGATGAAGATCAAATCATGGTGTTCATCCCAGTCCTTCACGGCCCCTGTGGGGAACTGGCTGGTGGGCTCGTGGTGTGCACAGCTTTTTGTTAAAGGAAGGTTTCTGATCAGTCTCAGGGTTCCAGGCAGCACCAGGGTGGAAGGCATGAGGACAGTGTTGTGGTTGAACTGGAGGATCAGGGACCACATCACTGCTCCCAGGGCTGGGAGGGCACCTACTGTCACCTAGGTCTGTGAGAGGATGGGACACAGGTTGTCACCTCTCCACTGTTATGGCTCACATGGATGGCATTGCCGGCACATGAGCAAAAGGGTGACAGCTCTGGTTCCTGAGCTGGGAACTGGAAGAGGATGGGGGTGCCTCGGCTGGGTACTGCAAGGCCACTGGCTGCAGAGGAGAGGGAGGCACGGTGGCTGCTCACAAGCTACAGCACTGTCACACTGCTGAGAGCCACTCCAGGCTGTCCAACAGGACCAGCAAGAGCACGCATGGAGGAGATTCCCAGAGCAGGAGCAAGTGCCTGCTCGTGTCCCCTTCCCTTCTGGTGAGGACAGGCTGCCAAGAGGGGACAGAGTACTTTTAGTGGGGGGAAAAGGGCTTTACCCTTTGGTAGGGGGTGTCCAGCTAACCAAAGGGTCAGAGTGCTTGCAGGAGAGTGGGTCCAGGTCTGGGTCCAGCAGCTAAGAGCTGCTCGGGCCACAGGCCACCCACAGAGGACCATGAAATCGGGATGGTGGTGGACATTGGAAATGATGTAGGAGATGGACAAGACAGTGCAGAGGAATGGAGGATGCTGTGAGATAGAGATATAAGACACCAAACATGACAAATGTGATAAGCAGCAGACAACTCTGAGGACAAGGGTACAGCCGGTGGTGCTGACACCCGTAAGAAACCGGCCCCCATCTGCCCGTCATTGCCCGGCAGAGCTGCCCCGAAGAAGGCAGGGGCAGGGGCAGGGGCAGGCACAGGGTGCAGCTCTTTTCCCAGCACATCCACCCAGATGCTGGGATGCTTGCTGCCGTCTCTCCCACCTGCCTGGGGGCATCCTCACTGTCCCATCCCTGCCCGCTCCCTCCTCCTCCTCTGCTCCATCCTACAGCCTGACCTGAAAAAGCAAGGGAGGATTTGCTGATTCTGCGCGTGGCCATGGCTGGGGCACAATTCACCTCCACCTGCACCCGGGTGCCCCTTCCTCCAGGAGCTCTGGGGAAGGGGAGGGCTCTGGCCGGTCTCTCAGGAGCCCGTTTCAGTGCCAGAATGATACCGGGCATTTTGCCAGGTGCCATTTGCACAGCTCATGCTTTGGCCAGTCCCCAGAGCTGCCCAGCGCTTTATTTCTGTTCAATGAGCAGGAGGGAGGGATGAAATGAGCAGGAGGGAGCATCTATTGCTGAGAGAAGAGGCAGATGAGAAACCAGGTCCTGAAGGGGAGTGGATGTGGTCGGCCAGAGCAGCGCACCGGAGCCCCGGAGGGCACCGTTATGGGAAGCTGACGGCACTGGATTGCCGGCTGGTGCTGAATCGCCCCAGTGCTGGGGCAATGCGACCCGTTCCCAGTCTCCCTCAGGGATGGGACCAGAGGAGCCTCGCCTGCCAGGGGATGGTACCAGCTGCTTCGAGGCTCTGCCCAGCTCCTGGGAAGATGACCTGGCAGCTCAGGAAGGGCTGGGACTGGGACTGTGACTCTGCAGAGGCTGGACTGGGAGGTGGTCCCAGGGGACACGTGTTGGGGAAGGTCTCCTTTCCCCCAGCGCTGCCCAGGGTTGTGAAAGGGCTCCCGGGGTGATGGGGCGGTGGTAGCATCTGTGCCAGCTCACCTGTGCGGATGAAGCCTCCTGCCGTGCCCGTGTCCCTGGCTGAGCAGGCTGTGCTACCCCTGACCGGCCGCTCGGCTTGGGATGGGACCTGGGGTGCTCTCGGTGGCCACCCTGCTGAGATGTCCCCATGCAGCTCCCTGGGGCTCGGGCCAGGTGACTCCTGCTGCTGGGTGCCCTGCCCAGCCGGGCTGCTCTCGGCTCCGTCCCCTGGTCCTCCCTGGGGAGCCAGCTCCCATCCATCCCCTTCCAGCCGCAGGGAGAAGTGTCCACTGCCCGCTCTATCTCACTGTCTGGGAATTTCTCCTGAGACTTTGCCTGCGTTTTGCTGTCCTTATTTGCACCTCTTTAGGCTCATTTATACCATTGCATCGTCTCCTCTCCTCCTTGGTGCATCTCCTTCCCTCCACCAGCTGCCCTCGAGGCCCCTCTTGCTCCAGGACCTCTTTTGGTGGCCCTGGGGCCATTGTCCAGCATCTGGTGAGAAGGGCCCTGCTGATCCTCATCTCCAGGGCCGGTCTCTGATCCCACAGAGCTGCCTCCACCCCAGCCAGTTCCTCTCTGCCCTGTTGCAAGCCGGCCACCAGGTCTACCCCCCTACTGACTCGTGCCTGGCCTGGCCCTGCTCACAGACCCTGGTTTTGAGGTTACTTTTTGCTTTCCATCTGTTTCTGAGCTAAGGCTGGAGCCAGCTGGGTACCTGCAGTTTCAGGCTGGTGTTTGCCTGTTTCTCAGCCCTCCCTGCAGCTCTGGGTTAACGCCGCGCATCTGGATCCCTTGCCTCCAGCCCCCATCTGATGTGCCACATTTGGATTCCTTGCATACAATCCCTGTCTAACAGGCTCTGTCTGGCTTCCCAGCATGTGATTCCTAGATAACAAGTCACTCCTGGATTTCCTACATGTGATTCTTGGATAACATGGCATATCTGGATTCCTTACATTCAATTCCTGGACAATATGGCACATAATGCTCTCTGGCCAAAGCTGGGGCTGGAACAGGACTTTCTCTTTACAGTTTAAAGGATTTTTTTTTTTTTTTCTGGAGAAAATGAAGCTTTGACCTGAATTGCTGGCTGCCGCACAAAATCTCCCTTCTACCTCGGCTTTGGCTGCTCTTGGCTGGGAGCCTGGCTTGAAAACAAAGATCCTATCTCCCCCCACCCCCTGGGCTTTGGGATTGCTGGCGGTGGACACGCCGCCCCTCGCCAATCACTGCTTACAATAATATTTTTCTCTAGGATTGAGCTTGGAATAACTTTGTTTTGACATAATCTGAACTAATGTCTCCCCGGCAATGACAGTAAACACTCGACAATAAGTCGCAGCGCAGCCCTGAAGCTCTGCAGAAGGGGCTCCAGCAGCCGGACACGAGGGAGAGGGCACAGGGCACAGCCAGAGGGAAGGTCCTGCTGATGGCAGGGTGAACCGAAGCCCCCGAGGGCCACTTCTCACCCTTTCCCCTCCAGCCACATCCCTCACTCGCTCCCAGGGGGTGATGGAAAATGCAGCATGGGGCCATTGCTAATCAGTTCCTCGGGCACGAGGAGTTATTGTGTCTGCGGCGGTGGCAGGTCTAATTTAAACACTGTCACTGCACTATTAATGGTCCTGGCAGTTGCTGGCTTGAGAGCTCAGCCTGGTCCCTAGGAGCAATAATGTTTGTGCAGCCCAGAAAGAGCCGCTGCACTTCAGTCCGTGTCTTGTGCTGGCCGTGCCCTGCTTTCTCCCAGTGCTGTCCCTGTAAGCTGGTGTGCTCGGGGTGCCTTGTGCTGGCACTGCCTGATATTGCCATTGCACACCACATCAAGGCATGCTTCCTCCCCATCCCTCCCAGGAGGTCTCACCTCACAAAACGGCTGCAAGAGGGCTTTGCAGCCACACAGCAACCCTTGGAGACCAGCTCATTGCTGGAGCCACTGGTCCACACAAGGGGCAGGGGCTGGGTCCTGTGGGGAGTGAGCAGATAAGGACAGGGAGCCTGAGAGGTCCCTGTAGAGAGGACACGTGGGCAAGAAGTGGTGGGGACAGGTTCCTTGCCAGGATCTTCCTCCTGTTCTGATGTTAGCTAGCCCCCAAGGGCATGCTCTGCCCCCTGCTCCCTTTCAAGTGGCACCTGCTATCCAGCCATGGACCAGTAGCTGGACCTGGACCAGTAGCTGGACCTGGACCTGGACCTGGACCTGGACCCGGACCTGGACCCGGACCTGGTGTTAGCCCTGGGGTTGCGGACAGGGCAGTGGAATGCTGCCCACATGCCCCTGAGTGCTCCATGTGCCCTAGAGCCTCCAGCGCCTTGGGACCAGGCAATGTCCCACTGGTGCTGGTCCCTGCCCAGCTCTCTTCCCCCACCATGCTGATGCTGTTGTCCTGTGAGCCATGGGATCCCATGGGATCTCTCAGGTAGCACTGGTCCCAAACTGATGGCTCTCTTAAGCCCATGCTGGTTTGTTTTATGAGCCAGAAAAGTCTGCCCAAGGGCTAAAGCCACTGGAAGGGGCTGTCTCCCTCCCTTGCCTGGAGATCTCTGTTTCCCTGCTGCTTCCCATCCATCCCACTTGCACCTCCTTGTCCGAGACAGCACAGGGTGAAAACCGGTCCTGACAGCAACCAGCTTCCTCCTGGTTCACCTCCCCTTTCCAGCTCTCATTTTTGGTGTCATTAGACCCTGACAGCACTCCAAAATAGTATCCTTAACGCAGCGGAGGTCTCTGCATTGCTGGTGAGCGAGCTGTGCCCATGTGCTGCTTCTCCCTGTTGGCTGTGGGCAGTGCAGACCCCGCTTCTGTCCCCGTGCTCAGTGCCTGGCTGCAGCGCTGCTGCCTGCACACGAGGACCAAGGGGTTATTTCTCCCTCACCCCTCTTTTTTGTGAGCCAGGCATGCCTCACCATGGGCCTGATCCTCGCAGCAGTGAACGGTGGCTCTGAGCTGCAACTCAGCGCAGTGACATCAGATCCCAGGGCTAAGGACACCCGGGTGTAGGTGACACCAAGCAGACCCATCCTGGCCTCAGCAGTGTTTGGGGTCTGTGGGGAAAGGCAGAGCTGCAGATGGGAGGTCCACCAGGGCAGGCAGGGCTTCAGGCTGCCAAAGGTGGCTTTCCTAGAGACCTGCAGCCCCATCCCCTTGCTGGGGACCGCAGAGGTTTCCACAGCATGGGAACTGGAGGATCATCCCTGCCTGGGAACTCAGCTCTGCAGTGTGGAATTCATAGATAAGTCCTTAGCACCTCCTGAGGGATGTGAACTACTTTCAGCATCCTCCTCCTTGGGTACAGCTGGAGCTGTGGCTCCTCTGGTTGTTCTGGAAGACCACAGGCTTCCCTCTTTCTTTTTCTTTTTTTTTTTTTTTGATGGATGAAACCACGTGCTTGATATTGAGCTGCGGAACAATATCTGGGAGACTTCCGAATGTCAATGGAGTGAGTGCTGGAAGACTGGGAGATGGATGGATGTGTCTGATGTGACCGGTGCCAAAGACAGTAAGGAAAGTCTGCCCGGGGCAGCATGTTTCATGGGGAGGGTGCAAAAGGGACAGGATGAGATATGAGGCTCGTTTAATTGCTTCAGAACCATCAGCTGCTCCAAGTGGTCAGGGCAGGGAGCTCAGGAGCGATGTCCCTGCTTTGCAGGAAGGAGCTCTTCGCTGATGAAGTTGCACCAAATGTCTTGTCTGCCTGCAGGGTTTGGAGAGGAGGGACAGAGGGGACAGGCAGGCGGTGACAGCCTGGCCACCGAGCAGGTGCCGAGGTACCTCTCCTCAAGGGAATGGTGGGCTCCCAGAAAAGCCTAGGACCTGTCTGGGTGGCCTTATTCATCCCTTTTCTTTCCTTTTTGTCATGTTCCAGGAATCCTTTCATCCGCGTGTTTGTTTTTCTTTCCCTCTCCTTGCAGATGCTCGGTAATTCTTTGAACACATCAGACGGGTTTGTGTATCCCTGTATCCGAGCTGTTCTGTGGATCCCCCCTGGAGGAACACAGGCACCTCTGGAGCGCCTTGCGCGCTGGCCTGAGGTCACGTCTGAAGGCAGCCTGGCAAACTCCCGCTGGAACGCTTGCTCCGAGCAGAGGGCAGGTGGCAAGCTCGAGGGGAGGGGGATGCTGCTATGGGAGCGCCTTCCACCACGAGGCGAGGTGGTGGGCGCTGGGGGCAATAAACACTGCGGTACAGAAAGGGCAAGGCAGCGGCGGCTTGTGAGCGCAAAAGCCTGGGGCTCTGCTGGAGCCATGGACATGTCTGGCAGCTCCTTTGGAAAAGTGAATTTGCAGATCTCCTTTCCCTGGGTGCTTCGTGGAGCATCAGATGACAGCTGTGGGACACGGCCTTTCCTGCAGGCACATCTGCCCCCTGAGGGCAGCCTGGCCCGGGGGTGTCAGGACCTTCTCTGCCCATGGGTGAGTGCCAGGACACAAAGTCCCATGGGCCCCTCTTGGTATCTTGGCCACGTTGGATGTTCCCCTTCAATGTCTGGATGCCCCTCTTTTGTGCCCCAAAGTGAGTCTGATCCCTCAGAAAGCCACGGGCACATGAGCTATCCAAACGCTGTCCTTCACGCGCCCCAAACCAGCCGCTCCACGTGATGTGGGTCCTGTGTCACATCCCACTTCTTCATTTTCCTTGGGTGCTCAAGAACTGTGGTGACCTGAGCAGCTCAGGGACCAGGGTCCTGGGGACGCAAAGCCAGGGAGTTCAGAACAAGACGCCCCAGACAAACCATCAGCGGTTGGGAGATCCATGATGCTGAATGGCTGCTGGGTGATTCAGCGACAGCCGCTGCCTGCCCCCTCTGCCTGCCCGTCGGTGCGAGGCCTTGGGATGCCCACCAGCAGTGGAGCAGATGTAGGTTGGCAGCGTGAGGAGCTGGGTGGCTGGCAGGGGTGATGGGGATCATAGAATCATAGGATGCTTTGGGTTGGAAGGGACATTTAGGGTCACCCAGTCCACCCCCCCTGCAGGGAGCAGGGACACCTTCAACCAGATCAGGTTGCTCACAGCCCCATCCAACCTGGTCTTGAATGTTTCCAGGGATGGAGCCTCCACCACCTCTCTGGACAACCCGTGCCAGTGCTTCACCACCCTCATTGTAAAGAATTTCTTCCTGATATCCAGTCTAAACCTACCCTGGTTTAGTTTAAAACCATCACCCCTTGTCCTGGCCCTGCTAAAAAGATTGTCCCCACCTTTCCTATAGGCCCCCTTTAAGCCCTGAACGGCCGCAGTCAGGTCTCCCCGCAGCCTTCTCTTCTCCAGGCTGAACAACCCCAACTCTCCCAGCCTGTCCCCATAGGAGAGGGGCTCCAGCCCTTGGATTGTTTTTGTGGCCTCCTCTGGCCCCGCTCCAACAGGTCCATGTCCTTCTTGTGCTGAGGGCTCCAGAGCTGGACGCAGGGCTCCAGGTGAGGTCTCACCAGAGCAGAGTAGAGGGGCAGAATCACCCCCCTTGCCCTGCTGGCCGTGCTGCGGGGGATGCAGCCCAGGGCACGGTTGGCTTCTGGGCTGCCAGCGCACATTGCCAGCTCATGTCCGGCTTTTCATCCATCAGTACCCCCAAATCCCTCTCGGTTGCTATACATCCCTTCATCCCCCAGCCTGTATTGATACTGGGGGTTACTCTGGCCCGGGTGCAGGACCCTGCACTTGGCCTTGTTGAACCTCATGAGGTTCATACAGGCCCACCTCTCCAGCTTGTCCAGGTCTCTTTGGATGCCATCCCATACTGCTGGCATGTCAACTGCACCACCCAGCTGGGATCCAGGATACTTGGGACCACTTGGAGGAGGTTGCTGTGGACAGTGAACCAGCAATCCCTACTATGGCATGAGTAAACCTTGCCGGTCCCTTGCCAAACTGCTGTTAGTGCCCTCAAAATGCTGTCTGCTTCCCAAGAAAGCTTATGGCTGCACACGCTGGAGAAGGCGAGGAAATCGGGAGCGAACTAATGTGCTGCTAAATCCTTGGGTCCCGCTGGGTTGTGGTAAAAGGGGCGAGACAGCACTGCAGGGTGGGATTTGTAGACCAGTCTTAACCATCTCCTGAGGGATGTGAACTGCTCTCAGCCTCAGGCAAGGCAGATCCCCGTATCCGTAATGGTGTTACAGGGCAGGGTAGGGGACAGGAAGATCCTTTTCAAGTGCCCAATCCTGGCCTACTGGGGCAGAGGGGTCTTCCTAGGGACCCCCAGGGCAGCCTCACTGTGTTGCACGAGAGCTTGCCCAGTGCAACCCAGCCCTTCTCTCACATTCCATCCCTCCCGCCTTCCTTCCCATGCCCTGGTTTAGCTCTCAGCCCTCAAGGGACTTTCCTTGCCGGTTGGTCCTGCATTGCCCACCACCGGCACAGGCCAAGGGACCCATTCTGCACATGCACACCCAGCGCCGTGTGGGTGGAAGACGTGGTGACTGTTAAACACGAGAGTAGCTCTCAGGTCCTGCCAGGGAGTCTCTGGTGAGCCAGGGAGGAGCGGAGGCCGTGCAGCCACGTGCTGGGGCTGGAAGGGACGTCGGAGGAAGGGAGCAGCAGCAAGCGCGGAGAGCCGGGTGGCTGAGCATGAGGCCTGGAGGGGAATGACTTCAGAGGGGTCCATGGATGGACCCTGGGGGACATCTCCAGACTTTTTCATCTGTAGATCTGAGAGCTGCAGGAAGCCTCACTGCAATCCTGGCGAATGCTGGCGCAAGACAAGTTTTGGATAAATATTTACTCTGAAGACTTCCATCTCCAAGGACTTCCATATTCTTGGTGACAAAAGAGAGAAGTCCTTCTGCCTGTCACACTGAGCAGACATCGCTGCCCTGAATAGGTGACCAAGAGGAGGATAAGAACAGAGCTCCTGGTCCTGCCACTCCCCATCACTCCCGGGGATGGGATGTGCTTGCCGGGGCTGACCAGAGGCAGCCAGGAGCAGCTCTGCAGCCACCTCCTTCCCACGGCCACGCGACCGCAGGGGCAGAGCAGAGCCCACTGCAGCAACTGGGGTCTCCCCCAGCACCGGCGAAGCCCTTGGGCAGGCTGCGGCCGCCTCTCCTGCCTCCCCGGAGGAGCAGTGCATCCAGCAGCCTGCCTCTGCCCAAGTGCAAGGGGGGCCTGAGGACATGGATAGGGAGGGGGGGAGCGGAGGGAGGCAGCACAGAGGAACAATTGAAAAGAGGAAAAAGGAAATCCTCCTGGAGCTGTGGAAGTGTTTTCCCAGACTGTCTGGCCGCTATGATGACCTCATTCTCTGAGGTGATGTTAATTGGGCTGAGAGACTGGAGAACAGGACGTCCAGCCCTGCCAGCCCCACCGCCACAGTCACCTGCACACCCCCTCATGCCCACCAGCTCATCCTAAAAACCTCACCCCGGCTGCCCCCCGCGGGGACTCCGAGTCCCCAGGCTCCTGCCAGTGGCCATTAACGAGGGTTGACAAGCCACGGCTTTCCACGAGTCCATCTCAACTGCTTATCCTGGAAAATCCCCTTTGCAAAATCCGGTGATGTGTGCGCAGATGCCAAGAGGGGGGGGGGAGCATCTCTCCCAGGACTCTGCTCAGCCCCAGGCACCAATACCCTGGGGTGCGAGTGCCTCCCCTGATAGCAAAGCTCACGGGACCGTGCACCGAGGAGCGGGAGCCAGCAGCCGGGGCCTGGGCTGCTGGGCTGGATGGGAGACTGCAGGAGAGTTCGTTAAGGTTGGTAAGGAGCTGGTGGGGTGGCTGTCCTGTTCCATGGGACAGGGCATCCCAAGGGGCCTCCTCCCAAGGTGCCGTCTCCTGTGGGTCAGTATTTTAATGGAGATAACGGAGGTCTGAGTAACAGATCCCCTCCCAGACCATCTACTCTTGAAAGACGCAGACACCAACAAAAGCTTTTTCTTCCATGTTCTTCTCTGAAGAAATTTTATGGCGAGGGAGAGAAACCAGCAGAGCTTCTCCCCTCCCACATGTTTTAACAAAATCCTTAAAAGTTCCCTCCTAAGGCCACCAGCCGTCTGTCAAATTGGCCTGAATTTGCTCCACACGCTAGGAAGGTCTGAAGGACAGAGACATGAATGCATAAAGCTCGCTTCCTTGAGAAATCCAAACACGAAGCAGGCACTTGGCAGCTCTTTTATTTAGCAGAGAAATGAATATAATGAGACCCAAAGGCTGGGCGTTCAAGCTAGACCTGCTCAAACGGGGATGAGTGCGTATTTCAACACCCAGCATGGCTGGAAGTGAATCCCTGGGCAGAGGTTGAATTCTCCTCCGTATCGCCATGTGCAGACTGGCAGAGAGTCTTAAACCAAAAGATAGCTCCTGGTCTCAATGGTCACGGGGCAATGTAGTCAGGCCTCTGATGTTCAAGTCATATTTAGGGCCTCATGGCCATAAATTCAGTGCATTTGAAAGACTGCAAGCACCGTAACAGTGCCCTGCTACTGGCTCCTGATCGGTGATGCTCATCAGCCACCTGGGTGCCTCCAGGCAGTCAAGCACACAGATCAGTGGCCTTCTCACATCTTCTGCACTCTCTTTGCCTCCCCAGGCACAATGTGGGTATTTTTAAGGTGGGAAAAATGTCCCTACGGGCTTTATATTCCTGTTAGAGAGGGCATGTTCAGAGCCAGGCCCCCGGGAGTTGGACTGGAAGTGGGAGAGCAGTGGGTCTGTAGACCCGGGCCCAGTGCAGAGAGACTGCATCCCCAGTTGGATGAACTGCTTGGCCCCATTGCCAAGCTGCAGGCACCACAGGAGAAGCCCCGATA
The DNA here is from genome assembly GCA_017310255.1 of Butorides virescens. Lineage (NCBI taxonomy): Eukaryota > Metazoa > Chordata > Aves > Pelecaniformes > Ardeidae > Butorides > Butorides virescens. The sequence goes on from JADKXX010006791.1 coordinate 54,821, forward strand.
TTTGCTAACCGCAGTCTTCATCTCTGTGATTGAGTCGCTTAGGGCAGACCACCAGACAGGGACCAAACCTTGATTTGGTTTGGTTTTCTCTGGAAACCTGTGGTCGCTCCTCTGGGCATCCATGGGCAGCAAAAGCCGGGTCAGGGTCTCACGGGGACTGGGCCCTCCTCACTGCGCGGAGCTGCTGGAGGCTCCTGTCTGCAGACACAAGGGCCCAGGCTGAGGGAGCAAACCAGAACCGTAGACCAAACCCGCAGTTACGAGCGTGACTCAGTGCTCCGTGGCTGCACCACGCGTGCTTTCCTCTGGCCACCCGAAACGATGGTGAGCAGGAGCCAGGAGAGCACGAGCTGCTGGAGCAGCAGCTTTTGGGGGACCAGGGATCTCAAGCAGCATCCGCAACAACCCCCGGAGGGGACTGTGCAGGGCACGAGTGGCTCTTCTCCCACGAGTGGAATCAGTGCAGCCTTCACCTCCACGTCCATCGGTGTCCTCTTCTTTCCTGCTGTCCACTCCTCCCAGGTCAGCCTTGTACCTCCTCTGAGATTCCTTAAACATGAAGCATTCCCTGCTTTTCTGTGCTTAGGTGCAAATGTGCTGCCAGCAGCTGCCCTCAGGTCATGATGGCTTGTTTCTTGGTCATGCCATCCAACCATCTCAGTCATTCATCTTCCCAAGCTGACACCAAAAGACATGACTGCAAGGACAAAGTGTCCAGAGCAGAGTTTTTTCACTGTTTGGCTTTCAAGAGTTAAAGGAGCTTCTTTTTACCACCAGCATTGTTCTAAAATGCCAAATGCCATGTGTATGTACCTTTCTTTAAAGATTAAGTGAGAGCTCCCCATGGTGTTGGAGACTGTTCCCGCCCCACTGGGTGCCTTTATGATGGTTGGAGCACTGTATTTATCTATTCCAAACTGCAAAAGGTCTTAATACCTCCTCCAGTGCTGGCGTGTTGCTGTGGGGTCCTAAATGCCAGCATGGAGCAGGGACTGATAGTGGCATTTTTCATGGTGGAGCCTCATCAACTTTTCCTCCGGGACAGATAGCAGCAAGCAAAGCCAAGAAGTCCTCTTGGGAGACTCTCCGCCAGGAATGAGCCATGTCTCGATTGCAGCTTTGGATTAGAGATCTGGCTTGCTGAAACCAAGCTACGACACCGCTGGCAGCACTTGCAGTGCCTCTCACATCTGTAGGAGTGGAGCTAGAGGAGATACTCGTGCCCCATCCACTCAGAGCCGTTGCACTCGACAGGCAACCAGAAGTCGATCCGCAGCGGGTCTTGTTCATCTGTCTCCATTTGTGTTCCCATGGGAGATACCTGTGTCTGCCAAACTGGTCATAGCTCTCATCCGATCAATCCTAACTTTTCAAATAGTTGGGAGACATCTAGCTAGCCAGGACTGTGCTGTCCAGACCTTCATCCTTCATCGTTAGCTCTCACCTCCCCGTGTCGATCTGCAACCCCCCCTCACAGGACTGTTCGGAAAGTTTTGCTTGTCTTGAGTGTAGTGAAGAAAAGATTTTAAGGCAAATAACAGATGCCATCTGGTCCCGCTGCCCCTGGTACTCATTTTTATTGCAGGATCTCTTAACCATTTCTGCGACAAACTCCAGGTTTTGTTTTTTGAATGCCGCCTTAAGCGTTTTTAATGTGGACAACACCGTCATTGTGCCCAAATTATTCCCTGCAATATGGGTAGCCTCTTCCAAACCTGGAAGTTGGGATCTGCTCCTGCTGACCTTCAAGATGTCTTCTCTCTGGTTGGTGGTGGAGACCGTTTTGTCCACAGGACTGGATTCTGCTGCAATGATTTTATTTTTTTGCCATTTCCCCTGGTTCGATCATGAACATTACAGGTTGTACGACTTTCACATACGTTTTATTTCCTACCAGTTTTGCTGCTATTCCCTTTGGAAATGGCTTTAGGTTGAGACTTCAAGCCCCCTTTTTTTCAGGATACCACTGATTTTCCTTATGGGATGCCTTTAGCTGATGAGTTATGACTTTATCTCCATTTTTCAGACTACTTGGGAAGCAGCTGATGTTAATTGTTGAGCCTTAGTGATGTCATGGGATTGCATTTGGAACAGTGCTTTCATTATGCTCTGTCTCAACTTAAACTGCAGGTTCTAACAGCGAAATCTTGCTGTCTTCTCTGCCGTCCAAATTTGTTTGAAAAGTCTCTTGCAATACCGACAAGCCCATCTCTTCCTTAAGGATGTCATTGTGAGCCTTGTTATTAGGCAGGAGAGGACTGACCTCTGCATCTGGTTTTGTGTTGTTTTGAGACACAGCTCGAGATCCAGATTCTTTGCTAATAAAATCATCATCTCAGGCAGAATTTAGAGCTGGCATATTCTGTCCTCGTACTTATGTTTTAATTTTCTCTGTTTCTGAAAAAACAAACCAGACCTGAATATGGTATTTCTTCTTCTCCTTTTTTTTTTTTTTTTTTTTTTTTTTAGTTTATTTTTCAGTCTATTTGAGCCAATAACTTTACATGGGTCCGGCCCACGCCGTTACTCACCTCTCTTGCCTAATCTAGATCTGAACTAATTGAGAATAGCCTTGCTTTTCCCCTGATGAGCTACTGATGTTTCCTTAATGATGTTTTCTACTCCGGGACACCCTCCCTCCCCTTCCCTTGCCAGCTTGCTGGTGGTCAGCAGTGGGTCCTGTCTGGCTGGGAAGGGCTGGTGCTCCACAGATGCTCTGGATTTGGTCCAGCTGCGGCAGCAGGCAGCACAGACTCCACCAAGAGGGCTGGGCTGGGTCTCTCCACTGGGCTGCTGGTGGAGTTGTTAGGCAGGAGTTGGTCTGGGACCTGTTTTCCTTGTGCTGGTGGCCCCACTCACACACGTGCCCCCTCACCATGGGGTGGCCATCTCCAGGAGATGCTCCAAAGCCTGCCTGAGATCTTCCTGGTTCCTCGCTTGGGAGCACGCAGGGATCCCAGACCAAGGACACAGGCTGCATGTGAGGAGGACCTTAAGTTCCATAGGGACGGCTGGTACTAACACCCAGGTCCAACAGGGCAAGGGGCAGCTGGGCTGACCCTCCCCAACAAGCCATGCCCATGCCTTGCTCCCAACCTCCCTCTGCAGTCTGATCCTGTCCTCTGTTCCTGTCCATCCCTCCTGTCTGTCCCTCCAGGAGACACCTCTGGGCAGCAGGCAGATGCTGGCAGAGCAGCCCATCCATCCTGGATGGGGTGGCTGGCGTGGCAGCCATACGGCACCGTGCCCCATACAGCACCCTGTCCCATACAGGAACCTGTCCCATACAGCACCCTGTCCCATACGGCACCCTGCCCCAGCTCTGCTGCTCAGCCGGTCCCAGCAGCCGAGCCGTCCCAGTCCCAGTCCCATGGACAAGGGATGAGATCCTCCGGGGATGGGGCAAGGGAGCAAGTGGGGACAGCAGCGTGCCCTGCTGTGGCTCCAGCGGGGTGCAGCAGCACCCCTGTTGCCCCAGGCCTGCCCTGCCTCCCAGCAGAGCAGCACCCCGCAGCCCTGCCCTCGCTGCTGTGGGCAGCTGCCTGGACCTGCCTGAGCGATTCCAGATGTGCCGGCGGACAGCGAGCCAGCAGTGCGCTGCTGCCGGGAGTCCTCAGACCGGCTGTGCCTGAGGGATGCTGCCAGCACCCCCCTGCCCCCGGCACAGCAGAGGGCTGGGGGCACAGCTCCTGGGGACCCCTCTGACCCCCAAGTGCTGCCTGTCCACGGGGAGCCCCTCTGCACGGATGCGGGACGGATTGCGCCTCCCTCCAGATGTTTGCCTGGCCCTTGACCCCCTGTTCCCTCGCAGCAGGGCCTGTCTGGGTCACACGAGGGGCTGGGGCTGGGCAGGCTCCGAGGGCGCCGGCTGTTTTGGTTGCCGGAGCGGAGATGAGGGATGATGCAGTGCAGCAGCAGGCACGTCCTGGGCAGGCAGCAGCGGCCGCAGCAGCCCCCGCCTGGCAGCAGGGGGCTGGACCCCCCGGGGTGCCACGGGGAGGGCACCCCTCCGAGATGTCCTATAGGTGCTGGGACATGGCAGGAGGAGCAAACCAGCCCCTGGTCCCACTAGTGGATGGGAGCATGGAGAGCAGAGGGGCAAGGAGCCCAGCTGCCTGGGCCAGGGGGGGCACGGCCGCAGCATGGGGCTGCCCTCAGCGCTGCCCCCCAGCTCCCTGACCCCTGGCTTCAGCACCAGCCAGTGGTATCCTGCTGGGGAGCCCCTGGGACAAGTGCCAGCAGGTTCCCACCTCGGCTGCGGTCTCACTGCAGTGCCCTGTGCATCTCCATCCCTCCCAGCCCTGCTCTGCTTTGGCCACACAAGCTGTATCCAAACCCTGGTGTCCCATCTGCCCATGTCCAGGATGGCGGGGGAAACTGAGGCACGCAGCACCAGAGTGATGGTGCCAGACCATCCCTTTGCCTGCGGAGTGAGGGGCTGAGCACATCCAGCTATTGATGGACCAGTTGGCCACAAGCAGCATGGGGTGGGGATGATCTTGGGGACATGTTCAGAGGAAGCCTTGGACTCCGGTGTCTAAGACAGCCCAGGGATCGCTGAGCTCCAGCCAAAGCCCCGGGCAGCTCCAAAACACAGGGGTCCTGTGAGCAGGGAGGGAGGACAGAACAAACGTGCAGGTGGGGCCCAAGCAGAAGGTGACTGCTCTGCTCTGGTGTCTTCACGTCTCTCGTGCACAGGCTGCGCAGGGGACCCGAATGCTGGTGCTGCCCTGGGTCCCCAAGCAAGGCGGGTGCATCTGCACCAGCCCAGGCTGCAGGGACCCCTTCCCTGCTTGGTGAGGACATCACGGTCCCTCCCCGCCAGGGCCAGGCAGGCTTGTGCCTATTCCCATTTTTCACCCTGTGGAGCTTCCCTCCATCCCAACCAGGCTCCTTGTGCCCCTCAGCATCCATCAGCTGCTGCTGAACCTGGGATCCCAGCTGCCACTATGGCTCTCCTGGGGCAGCCCGGAGCCAGCCCCACGTCTCCACCCTCCACACCCTTTATCAAGTTCCTGCAGCCTTCCCCCCTTGCCTGCCTGGGCCTTCTGCCAGGTCGGGCCGGGACAGAGAATGTGGCCGGCTGCCCGCAGCCCACCTGCCCGCTCTGCCCGGGCACTGCCAGCCCCTGCCTGCTCACCATTCCAGCATGGAAGCTGCTGCCCGCCCCGGCTCCGGCATGCAAGCCCACGGGGGATGGATGCCCCCATGCACGAGGAGCTCCAGGCACCCGGGCAATGCACAGCCATGCTTAGGCAACACGGGAAATGCCTCCAGCTTCTCCCAGAGGCATGATAGCACTCCAGAGCAATCCCTGTGCCGGCCGCAATGCGGTGGCCGTGCTGCCGGGGGCTGCTTTCAGTGCAGGGCCCCTGCTGGCACTGCCCGGGTACCACCAGTGCTCGCTCCCCCTCGCAGATGCATGGGGGGGCAAAGCCAGCCTGGCATAGGGCTTTCCTGGGGGCCCTCCTAGCCATGGGCACCTCCTAGCCACACCGACGGGCTTGGCACGCTCTGAGCCCCAATGAGCAGTGTCAGGAGAGGCGTGCACCATTGTACTGGAGGCCAAGCAGTCCCGTGCCCACACTGGGGACCCCTTGGCCTTTCCTCCTCCTACCTGAAGCTCTTCTCCTTCCTCAGCCTGTGCCCAAAGCCTCCCTGCCCCACTCCAGCCCTTCCCCTTGCTTCGGGGCTGTTCATCCCCCCTGCAGACACGTGACAGGCAGAACCATGACCCTGACCCTTTCAACAGGCTTTTGGTGGTTTTGGGGCAGCAGGGTTGGGCAATGGGATGAGGAGGCTGTTATCTGCACGAGGGGACCTTGGGGCACAGCAGCCTTGGAGACATGACTGCCTGGGTCTTCCCAGGCTTCCTGCCTTCCCATGGCCCCTTGGCTGGCTGAAATGCTTATCGAGGGCTGTGCAGGAAGCTCTCCCTGCCCAGGAATCACCCCGACTATCAGGAGTTGTTTCTGGATGAGAAATTGTCCCACAGTGGCTGCCAGGCGGGATGGGATGGGCAGTGTTCAGAGGAAGTGGAGACAGGGATGGGATGGGATGGGATGGGATGGGATGG
>JADKXX010006792.1:0-18902 GCA_017310255.1 Butorides virescens
AGGCCACGGGCTAATCACAGCCCCGTGCCCAGCCCAGCGCCGCCGTTCGGGGGGACAATTGGAGGAAGCCGTGTCCCTCAGCAAACCCTGAGATTTCTCCTGGAAGAGGCAACTGCCAGGAGAGCTGGCAGGGGATGATGCTGCACGTGGGGACTGGCACGGCCCCAGCCAGAGCAGCAGGAGCCGTGCAGCCCCCTGCCCCCCCCCCGCACCGACCAGCGGGCTCCGACGGGTGGGCAGGCGGGTGCACACGCTGCAGGGCGCACGCAGCCAGCGAGCACCGTGGGGCTCCCACGAACCTGCATGCACCGGCTTCACGCGGTGACGGCAGAGCCACACGTGCACGCACGTACCTGCGTGCACGCGCCTGGCCACGGCAGAGCCGCAGGCACACGTGAACACAGCACAAGGAGACGGGGGCCGTGCTTGCTGAGACAGAGGGGAGTCGTGCACGTGTCTCATGACACAGACACAACCCCAGGCTGTGCACGGGAGCACCCAGGTGACCACGCTGCATTGGGACCGTGCCCACACGCACGGGCGCATGCAGGGCAGGCGGTGCGTGCACGTGTGTGTGGGCGTGCTTGCACACAGCCACGGGTGCCCTCCTGCTAACGCCACCCGGCGTGTCTGCCCCGGCGGGGACAGGCAGCCCCAGCGGCTGTATGCTCCAACACCGTGCTGCTCAGTGGGGGTGTCACGGTGATGCACCTCAACACCTTCTGCCAGTGCTCAGGTCCGGAGAGCCCTCAGATCCCTGCCCAGGCTCTTTCCCACCCAGAAGTCCCCTCTGCTGCCTCTGAAGCCCAGGTGCTGCAGAGTCACGGCTCATCCAGGGCAGGTTTAGGTTGGACATTGGGGAAAATTCCTTCCCCAAAAGGGCTGTCAGGCACTGGAAGGGGCTGCCCAGGGAAGTGGTGGAGTCCCCATCCCTAGGGGTATTTAAAAGCCGGGCAGACGAGGTGCTTAGGGCCAGGGTTTAGTGGTGGGATGGCAGGGTTAGGGGAACGGTTGGGCTTGATGAGCTTAAAGGGCTTTTCCAACCCAAACGACTCTATCCTGCCTGCGCCTGGCAGCGCGGGCAGCCGGTGCCCATGGCAGGGCTGCTGGCTTGGTGGTGCAGGGTGTGCTGGAGCACCACTGGCCATGCCTGCGCCGTGCCCACCAGGATGCTGGGAGAAGGCAGGGGAAGTTCAGCGGTGGAGGACAAGCTCCTTAAAAGGCTGGAGACGTGCAGGCAGCCGAGGCTTTCCCAGGCAGCCAGGAGTTCCTGGAAGTTGGTTCCCGGTGCCAGAGACCGAGTCCTGGAGAGCTGCACGGGGGAGCCTTCCTGAAAGGAGCCACCCTGTGCCAGACCTCACCCCGCCATGGGCTGCCCCTGCAGGGGCGGCTGCTCTCCCCCCCGTGCCCCCGTTCACTCCTGTGGGCGAGGGGGTGCACGCAGCCAGTGCCACCATCTCCGTCACCATCTCGCCTCCCAGAGGAAACCTACCTCGTGCCCAGGTTTTGCCCTGGAAGATGTGTGGCCAAGAACCACCGTCATTGCTGTCCCCGTCCGCAGCCTCATGCCTCTGCTGGCCCCGTTCCCTGACCGGGAGACTGGCCCAGGCGTAGGCTGGGGTACCTGCCAGCCAGGATGTCCTGCGGCTGATAATGCCCCTTAGCTTGTAGCCCTGTAGCTCCTTCTCATGCCCTGCACCCTCTTGGGCTCCCAGATGCGAGGTGGGTCCTCACCACCTTCATCCTGAGCGGGATAAAGGTAGGTGTCTCCTCCTGTTTTAGTCTCCCCATGACTTGGGAGCAGTCCAGCTCATCTCAGATCACCACGTGCTTGGGATGCCCAGCATGCAGGACCCCATCCCGTGTAACACCTCGGGTCCCGCATGGACAGTTGAAAGGTGCCTATTCCCCATCTGAGACATCCCTTGGCCATGGCCAAGGTCTCGTTTCCTTGGAAGCTCTGAGGAAACCCCAACCATCAGGTCCCTCCAGCGAGCCAAAGCTTCTGTCCCCTCCTCTGAGTGGTCCAGGTCCAGCACCAGCATCAGCAACCAGACCAGCACATGGCTGAGCAGGAGAGAGTCACGAGACAGCGGGCAGCCACCAGGACCTCAGGGAACCGCATGGAGGCCTGTGCACAGCTCCACCATGGGTCTGTGCGTCCCAGGAGAGGGAGGGAACAAGGGCACATGGCGGACAAGCAGCAGGACAGAGGTGGCAGATCCCACCCCCCCGAGATCCCATCTCCTGGATCCCAAGACCCCAGCCTTGGTGACCCCAGGATCCTTTTGACCCTTCGATCCTCTTGACATGGACACCTCACACCGCCTGGCTTTGCCTCAGGGGCTTCACCAGACGAAGTCACCTCTTAGGGCATGGCTCCCGTGGACGGCTCCGAGCGCAAAACCTTCTTGCACCATCACAGCATGCCCGTTCTCTCCTGCTCCACTTCCCAACAGCAACCATTTGCTGCTCTCCTGAAGCCTCCTGACCCACCGTAGTCCTTGCCGTGCCTCTTGTTCTTCAGGGATGCTGATGACCTGGCCCCAAAAATGCATTGTGAGGAGCTCTGCTAGCTGCTGTGGCTGGCCCTCCAGCGCTCCCCGTCCTCTCCCTTGCAGCCCAAATGATCCCGTGGCACCCTCCTTCTCCTTCAGCCTTCCTCGTAATTACCTCTTGCCTGAAAGAAAAAAAAACCCACAACCCTAAAATGAACTTTATTTTTTTTTTTAAAGATGCCAAGTCAATCTGGTACAGTCTATCCCTGATAAACAGCCCTCCCTTGGGGCCTCTTGGGATCAGAAATAGCGCAGGGGCTGGACCTGCTCGGAGCAAACATTCCTCCCCGCACACGCATGTCTGCTTCCCCTGGCCGCCGGCAGCCCGGTCGTCCCCCAGGAGCCGTGGGGCCTCGGGGACCAGTGCCACGATCGGGACCTGCAGCGCCTGGGGAGGGGAACTCATCCACCCCTGGGGCGTCCTGTCCCCCCTGCTCCCGCCAACCTTCCCCACGGGATGGCTTGGCTGAGCTCACCGTTTCTGCAGGGAAAAAAATATTTATTTATTAAAGTGTGGCACTGAGTCATGATAATCCCCACAGGGCAGCCGGCAAAGCCCCGCTGATCCACGCCGTGCTGACCCGGCGGTCACTCACGGCTGGTATGTGCTGCTAATCCCCCCGGCCACCTCCCGGGGGAACGGACGCTGCTGGGGTCGAGTGGACCCAAGATGGTCCCAGGGGAGCAAAGCACCACCATTTGGGTGCTCCCCGGAGCTCTCTGCTCCAAGGACTGATGTGGGATCCTTCTCAGAGCCCAGGAACCCCCTCTGCCCTCAGTGCTGGACCAGTTCCCTTGCTGGGACCACTCGCAGGGCACCAGGACCTACCCAGTGCTCCCAGGAGGGGTTGCCCGTCTCCAGCCCTTGCAGCGCAGTTGGGTGAAAAGCTGTTGCATGTCACACAATGAGCGTTGCTCTCTGAATCCTTGTCCTGCTGGTCCTTCCCAAGGTTTTCTGTGATCCCCCTTTACGGCGTGAGGGTTTCGACACCCACAGCTGATGGTGGCGAGCTGTCCCTGTCCCTTCCCGGCTCCCTGCTGGGACAATGGCTCCTGCCCACCTTGCTGTGCCTGGGACCTCCCCTCCCTGTCCGTCCCCAAGAGCCATAGTTTTGTCCTTGTCTTCAAGAGGGGCTGCCTAATGCAATCAGTCTCTGAAAGGATTGCAGACACGGCTCTGTAAATACAGACGTGGAGCCCCGATATGTCCCCCGTCACAATGTCCTTGTGGGCTTCGTAAAGTGTCCCCTGTAGCTCCACAGTTCCCGATGCTGTCTGCTTTCTTCTCAAGAATCATTTTCGTGACCCTTCCCTGACCGGCCGACCTCCCCTGTGAGGGGTGAGTGCGGCCCCAGGGGGGCACACCAAGGCACTCACAGCCTTCCCCCCCTTCTGCTCCAGCTCCCCCGTGCCACCACTTTGGGGACTGTGATAGCAAATTACCCACCAGACCCCCAAGATGCCTCCCAGGAGGGAGTCCGCCCACCCATGGGTTTGGGGGTCGGGACCCTCTGTCTGCAGATACGGGGCCAGAGCCCCCAGTCCATGCTCTGCTCCCGCCAGAGCAGCTTCACACGTGGCTGGGAACCCCCTGCTCCTCACAGGTCACAGCGGTTGCTCTCTCCCACCGCAGCCCTGTGCCACCTGCAGGCAGTGTTAATCATGTTTTTCATCCATTAATCACTTATAACATTAATCACGTTGTCTTCATGTTAAATAGCAGAGGGCTGGGACTGCAGGAACTCACGCGCAAGCGATGGGCCTCATCTCAGCTGCTCCTGCGAGCTGACGGCCAGCCAGCGCTCAATTACATTTCACGTATGCCATGTGGCTTTTATATTGTTTAGTCTCTAATGGAAATCTGGGGCCGGATTGAATTACCTGTCCCACAACAGCGCACTGCGTTGACACAATGACCGCCTCTGAATTACCTGGCAGAGCCCCCGCGTTCGCCGGAGGCCACCCCTCGCCCGTGACTGCACAGCGGCAGCCAGGCTGCCAGCCAGCCCCACAAGCCTCACGGAACGCCGTCCTTCTGCCTGGTCTGCGGCCACCCGTGATCGGAGTCAGGCTGGCAGGGGCGTGACTGTGGAGAAACAGCCACATGGAACATGGTCCTCAGCCTGGCAGGAGAGGTCTGGCCTTTGAAAACATCCCCTGGGGATGGGTGTCCAAGAAACTCCCAAGGTTTGGTGGGAGCGGGGGGCTCTGGAGGCATCAGGTCCAGTCTCTGACTCCCATCAGGACCGTCCCCAGCGCGAGGTCAGGGTGGCTGTGGCTTTGTCCTACCTGAGGCTTGAAAGCCTCCAAGGATGGAGATCATAGAACCATAGAATCACGGAATCGTTTGGGTTGGAAAAGCCCTTTAATATCACCAAGCCCAACCGTTCCCCTAACCCTGCCATCCCACCACTAAACCCTGTCCCTAAGCACCTCGGCTGCCCAGCTTTTAAATCCCTCCAGGGATCCCCCACCTCTTTTGCTTGTCCCTATGCTGGGATCCTTCCCAAGAGCCAATATTGCATCTTGGGCCCAGCAATCAACCCCCCAAATCTTGGCCACAAAATGCACAGTCTCTGCTTTTCTACCAAGGGCAGAGAAATCTTTCTCCCATGCTGCAAAGTGCTTTTGGTCGGGCATCCAGTCCCTCTCGCATCGCCACAATGTACACCTATACTTCACTATATGTACTTCACGTCTTCACATCAGAAGGATTTCCGTGCATAACTGACACTTAGCACAGCTTTTCCCCACCTTTTACCCCAAGCTCACCTCTGAACCCGCCTGGGGAGGGCTGTCATTCCCACAGCAGACCGACACAGGGGGGCAGCATCTCCTGTCGGGTCCCTACACTTCTCCCCAGGGACGGAGCCCCTGCCCCGAGCCCCCGGAGCTGCTGGAGCCTGGTACCCACACAGCGCTCGCAGCAGCTGGGTCCAGGTAGAGCAGCAAGTCTGGTTTCCAAAAAAAATCTGACATTTAGAGATTTGGTTTTGTTTGGACGTAGAATGAACCCAAGACACGGAGCTTCTCCAGTCGACAGATTATTTTTCGGGGGCGGGGGGCTTGGATCTGAAGCTGGCTGCCCTGACGCCCAGGCCCGGGGAATTCCTGGGAATGCTGACTTCACGCTACTCCTCTTGCTGCTCTGTCCTCCAGCCAAAGCCCAGGCCAGCCATGGGAGCTGAGCTTCTCATGGAGCGGTGAGTGGAGACCTGGGGCTTGCAGACTCCTTCGGCTCTTGGGCTGCTGCCCATGCCCCAGGCAGCGGCTTAGGAGCAGGGGGAGGAGGAGAAGGATTGCCAGGCAGCAGGTCTGGCAGTTTCTTGGCAGAGTTCGACTGCAATCAAACCGTCTCCACAAAACATCGCGATGAGCCAGCACATTCCGATGGAGAAATGTCTTGTCTAAATGTTTCTGACCAACTCTCGTGCGGTGGCTTTCTCACTTCTCCTCCTGGCTGTGTTTCTGAAGGAAAAAACTCTTCAAACACACAGCCCTGGGTAGGGATGCTGTAGGTGTGACCGCATCGTCTCAGCCCAGGTCCAGACTGTCTACCTGGGGTCTGATGAGCCTCAAGAGAATCCCACCAGTATTGGGCTGTCCAAGGAGCCCTTCTGGCATGGACCGAAGCCTGAGAAGCTCCGAGGCTGGGCTCAGTGAGTGTGCATTTGGCCCAGCAGCAGATGAGACCCAACCCTGAGGTGCGTTGGGTGTGTGTAGGACACGCTGCCCTGTCCACGGCAAGACCAGCCCCAGCTCTCGGTGCCGGGGTCTTCTCTCATGGAGGGTGTAGACCTGCTCCCAACCTCCCACTGCAGAGTCAGATCCTCTGCATCTGCATCAGGGGGGTTTGGGGTTTCCTCCTCTGCTGAGAGCTTCTAATGGTCCTCAAGTTCTCAGTGCCAGGGTCTTCTCTTGTGGAGGGTGTAGACCTGCTCCCAACCTCCCATTGCAGAGTCAGCTCCTCTGCATCCACATCAGAGGGACTTGGGGTCTCTCTGCTGAGAGCTTCTAATGGTCCTCACGTTCCTGCTGCTTCTTCAGAGATGTCCTCCACCCCTGTTGTCACTCCTGGCATGGGCAGCAGAGCAGGGCAGGATGCCCTGATGCCTGCAGGCTGTTGGAGCAGGCGTCCCTCACCCCAGGGATGGGTGATCCCTGCCACGCCAACTACACCGGGGAGCTGGAGATCTCCCAGGACTCCCTGAGGGCACCTCCCAGCCCCGGCTTTTGCGCCGCTATCACGGGGAGCTGGAGAGGACAGGAGGAGACGTTGTCCCCACGCGGAGGGCAGGTCCACCATCGGCGTGGGGCTGGCTGGAGGCGCGCGCGCTTTCAAGGCGGGGGGATGCAGAGGCGCGGGGACGCAGCGCGTGCTCGCGGGGAGCGCGTCGGGCGGCACGTGCCTGGCGGGGCGGGCGCGCGCGCACGTGCCGCTGCGCGGCTCTGGCGGAGGGCGTTGTTGTGCTGGTCTGCGCAGGGAGGGCGTGCGCGCCGGCCAACATGTGGTTTGTGTTTAGTGCGTGTCTGGTGGTGTTTTGTAAATGAGGTGCACTCGGCGATGTGTGTGTTCATTCTGGCACGCCGCGGCCGGTGGTGCGGCGTTCCCTGGCCGGCCGCGCGCTGTTTGTGTAACGGGGCATGTGTTTAGCAACGCGGGGATGCTCGCGCGTGCGCGCGCCGCCCGCCCGTGTGTGCGCCTTCGCGTGGCAAAGCGCGGCCGCCGCGCCGCCAGCCTGCTTCAGGACCCGTTCTTGTTTTGGAGACACGTTTGGGGCTGTAAAACCATTTTCCCTATGTGGCTGCCATTCCTAGGATGGCAGTCCCTGGTCCCTCCCTCCGCCGAGCTGACCCTGACCGGGATGTGTGAAGGGGGGGGGGGCTGCTCCCCTGCCGCCCCCCACCGCGCCGCGCTCCCCGGGGAGCTGATGAAGTGCGATGCTTTGCGGGCTGGTGGCCCCGGCTGAGCCCAGCAGACAGCCTCTCCCTCCGCAGCACCCTTTCTGCACGTGAGACCCGAGCGAAAACACCTGGAGCCAATTCCCAACCCCGTCGAGCCAGCAGAAAAATGAGGCGTCCGAGGCCTCGCTTTGCAAATGCGCGGTCACTGGGCTGCTCTCTTTCCCCTTGAGGAGGAAGGAAGGGCGGTCTGGAGGGCTGGCTGGACGGTCCGGGGATGCTTGGAGCGAGATGAAGGGCGGCGAGGCAACGCGCAGGGCATCTCCGCGCCGCGCCGGGGGATGCATGGGTCTTGGAGAGAAACGGCCAGTCTGGGAATCGAGCGGCCAGCTCGTGGCCGGTGTTATAGTGCTTTGGAGAGGAGGAAACGCCGTCTCCGTGGCGGTGAAGTCGCTTTCCAGCGCTGGCAAAAGTTCAGCCATCCCGAGCCCAGGGCGGGGAGAGAGGCTGAGGGAAGGCAAGGGGAGAGGGCAGGAGAGGAGGCAGAGATGCACCTGAATAACCCTGGAATAAAAAACCAAACCACCTCTCCTGCACGCTAGAGAAAGGCATCGGGCCAAAGCCTCCCCACTCCCTGAGTTTGGGGCACAGTAAGCAAGTCCCGAGGTATCAGCACCGACGGTGCGGGCTGGGGACCAGGATGGGTTGACAGCATGGGGACACAGCAGGGTCTGGGCACCACAAGGAGGTGTGGACTCCTGGTGTAGACTCGTCACCAGGAGCAGACCCTACTCTGGCAGGAGCAATCGTGGGACCCACCAGCTCCTGGTGCCTGGCTCAGGAGGGAGACCGGGGCTGCCGCACAAGGTGGCATCTTCTCTGCTTCCCCACAAGATCCAGGTGGCATTGAGCTGCCCCCCTGGCTCGGGCAGTGGGGAGGCTGCCAGAGAGCAAACCCGGCAGAGGGTGGATGATCCGTCCTGGTACAGCTCGGCAAGGCCAGGGACAGGCGTCGGAGGAGAACAGAAACCGCCCGAGGAGCTGATCGCTGCACTTGTGTAAAATCATGAGCAATGGCAAAAGCAGCAGAACGTGGGAGGGATGCTGATGCAGAGCAGCTTCAGAAACAGCGAAGGATGGAGAGAGAGTCTGGCAATCACCGGCCAGCTTTTATTCCTAGTTAAACAACAGAGCACATCGTATGAGAGAAAGTCATTAAGTGTCAAGAGCCAGATTTCAGAGTAGCTTAGTGCCAGGTTTCCCAGAGCTCGGCACCACAGCCGGGGCCAGGCTTTCCGAAAAGCCAGCTCCCATTCGGAGCCGCCACAGCGGCCAGGCTTGCAACGGGGCTGGCTGGGGCTCCCGGGGGACATGTCTGGATAGACTCGCCGGGGAGTTGAGTGCCCGACTCACTCATCGCTCCCCCGAAATGCCTGACCGGTGCCTGGTGCTGACGGGATGCTCCCCAGCCCCGACCCTGCCAGGTGTCGTGGGGTCGTGTCACCCGGTGGGCTGGGCTGGTGTCAGCCCCTCGGTGGACTGGCTGAGGCTTTTCAAGCAGGAGACTGACAAATTGTGGGTTGTCAGCTTCCTGTGGGAATTTCTAAGTGAATAATCATTGTGAACATCATGAAAAGCATTTTAATAGTCAGAGAATACCATCTGGATGTTCACAAACAAAGGCGATATAAATCCACGACTGACAGCGCCCTGAACTCACTGCTTTTATAAGTAAAAGTATTTCCAAATTGTTTCCCAAAATATTTAAGCAAGTCTTTCCTCTAATGAAATTCAAAAAAAGATCCTAACATAGGCAAACAGTTCAGACCGAGCACAACGGAGCCTTTATACAGAGGGATTAAAGTTTGGGTCGGATGTAAGCAAATGACATCCCCTGGGTACGAATGCAGTCGGTGCACAGAGATAAGAGGAATCCCAAACACTTCTGCAGCGGGAGGAATAAATCCAGAGGTGCCAAAAAGGAACTGGGGGAGAGAGCGGGGAATAACTCAAACCAGTTTTTGTGGGTGTGAAGGCCTTGCGTGAGAGCGGCGAGCGCCGCAGGGCTGCTTTGGGAGCGCACCGGGAGGGACGTGCTGGGTCCGGCTGCAGCGGGGGACCCTGGGAGGGGCGGGAGGGGAGGGATGCTGCAGATAAGAAGAGGAGCAGCCAGCCAGGCACAAGCCCTTTTTGCAGGGAGGAAAGAGGTGCTAACAGCCCCGCTGGGTGTTGGCTTCCAGGCAATGTGCCGTGATGGAGGGGAGAGGGAGAGGAGGGCTCTCAGGAGGAGAAGGTGGCAGGGATGGGCGTGGGGTTGTCTCCAGCAGCAGGGGTGGACCTCGCCACCCACAGGTTTTGGGGCAGACGTGTGCAAACCAGCATGGGCTGGGCTGGATGGGGGGTCTGCGGGACTCCCAGCTTGTTCTGGATGGTGGTGTGCACAGGGCTGCCATTCTCCTGGACAAATCCCCTGCAAATCAGGCAGCAGCGCAGACCCTCCCCTCCGTGTCCTTACGTCCTGCAGCGCACCTCCTGACAGCCCAAAGCGGCCGCTGAGCCAAGGGCTTTGCTAGCACGGGCCCCTGTGAAGGAGCTGGGAACGAAAGCGGTGATCCCGAGCCAGTGGAGGCCACACCGGCAGCAGAGCAACCTCAGACACGTTGGAGGCAGAAACCAGCCAAACCAGGCTGCGAGCTGGCCACTGGTGTGTGAGGATGGCCACTGGAGTGGTGATTTCGTCGGCAGCACCTGGACGGCTGTGGCTGGCAGTGTGACTTTCTGGCTGATGGTAGTCCGAGGGCAACCGTGCCTCTGTCACTCTCAGACCCCGGGCCAGATTTAGGATCCTGGCAGACGATACAGAAACATCTGCTCTTGCTGGCTCTTCCCAATCCAGCTCTTGCTGCAACGGTTGAGGGTCCTCCAGCCAACAAGAGCTGGAAAAAGCTTTGGGCTGTGGATGAGGGGTCCGAACCACTCACATGGTGGCATTTGCCTGCAGACGTACCCTTGCAAACATGGGACAAATCTCTTTTGCCCTCCGTGCAGGACCTGCTCTCTGCCCACGGGAGAAGCCTTAGTTATAAAGCGGGTGGTCCCCAACCCCACCGAGGCCCCCAGCACTCCACCTCCTCCACATCACCTCGGAGCAGAGGGTACCCCTCTGTCCAAGGGGGCAATGAGCCCCAGTTCCCCGATTTCATCTGAATTCACCTTGTCCTGTGGTGCTGGGCAGTCTTCTGAGTGAAAAAAAGTCATGTTTACTCGCCATGGTTTCAGGCCAAGTTCTGAATGGGGATGGGTACACGGCTTGGAAGCAAAAAAAATTGCTTGCAGGAAGAAACGGGAAATAAATTCTGATCTCTCCACTCTGACGGGATGCCTGCT
The DNA here is from genome assembly GCA_017310255.1 of Butorides virescens. NCBI lineage: Eukaryota > Metazoa > Chordata > Aves > Pelecaniformes > Ardeidae > Butorides > Butorides virescens. Next base: position 10,848 of record JADKXX010006792.1, read on the forward strand.
TGTGACAGGACACCTACTGGAAGCTGGACACCCCCTCCATGGGGATCGGCCTTCCCTTGCCCCAGATGCACCACCGCTCATTTCCGATGCGAGCTCGGCTGAAGGAGCACGGCTTGGGGCAGGAACACAGAGGAGGACACGGCGTGGGGTTGCTCAGCCATGCTGCCCCTTGGCTCCCCATCCTCCTCACCTCGTGCTGGGGTTTGCTGCCTCCACGGGGCTTGGTGGTGGCTCCGAGAGCTTTGCAGGTTTCCAGCGCCGTGCCTTGAGTTTCTCCATGGAAACATTAATTGTACGTGCCTTGTGTTCAGCCTGCGGGCTCCAGCGCGGTCTCGGCGTTGGACTGAGACCACACTCGGTCTCTTTGGATGCATCGGAAAGATTCCAGACGCAGGAATAAAATGCTTGCCCAGACACGCTGCTGAGGGACTGGCTGCCAGCTTGGGGGGTGCCATGTCCCCGGCTGGCCTTCAAAACATGGTTTCTGTAGGTCCCAGCAACAAGACCAACGACTGGACCACTCCCGCCTGGATAAATGGGACCGGTGGTGCCACCAGGGGTGGGGGATCAGAGGAGCTGCCTGTTCCCTTGCAGCCACTTTGCTAACGTGCCCCTAAACCTTCTCCCAGCCAGAAAAAGCATTAGTCACTGTTACAAAGTCAGGATGAGCAGACAGAAATAATAAGCGCCTTCGTCTAGAGCACATCCATGCCAGGCAAAATATTGTGGCCTGGGCCGTTCTGCCCTTGTTCTGAGGAAGGGGCAGAGGAACCTGCTCAGCCGGAGCGGAGGGCAGGGCTTGTGGCACGTCACCCCAACACCTGGCCAGCTGTGAGGCTGGAGCTGGTCCTGCCCAGCACCTTCATGGGTCCGCGGAGATGGAGCGACCTGGCAGAGGGGCTGGTGAAGCGGTTTGGCTCCCAGGAGTGTGGTGGGATGAAGAAGGACTCGAGGAGGCAATGCTGTGACCTCCTGGTTGTCAGAGGGTCTCTGGGCTCGCTCATGGCCAACTGTCAGCTGGTGGACATTTTGGAGGGGACCGCAGCTTGGGACCTCATCCATCCAGCATCAGCCCTGACCATGATACCAACAGCCTCTCCCCGCACCAGTGCTGGGGGTGGGAGGGCAGCAGGCTGGCTGCAAGGAAGCAGGCAGCCCACCCCCCCGGGAGACTCCTGCCCCTCTAACGTGGCCTGTCCGCCTGCTTCAGCATCGCCACAGAGGAGCAAAGACTCTGGGAGCGGGATGAGCCAGCGATACCGGCCGACGAGGGGAGAGGGTGAAGGGAGATCTGAAGCCGGCACGTGGAAAAGGAGAGCAGAGAGGATGCAGCCGGGCGCTGATGACGGGGTGGCTGCAGACGGTATCGCAGCAACGTGCTGGCATGGAGCAGGGGCCAGTCTGAAGTCAAACATAGGGAACATTTATACCAGACGGGACAATTACACACTGGAGCTGCTTGCCAGTGAGGCCCCATCACGAGTGGAACAGATCCCATAAGATACTTCTAAGTTTAGAGTAAAGGAGCCCTCTCCAATAGGCGAGCATGAGAGACGGGAGAGCTAAATCCCGCACGTCGCCGCCAAACCGCACTCCCCGGAGAAGCACACATGAACCGCTCTTGCAACACTCGAGTTACGACTGAGACACACATTCCAGCCGAAACCCCTATTTTCAGTTGTTTATACATCGCTCAAAAAATATCCTTTTGGATTGAATTTGTTCATGCTTGATCTCAGCCCAAAAAACTGAAGAATTATTTGGGGATGGTTTGAACAAAGTCCGTTCAGCTGTTTCTGTGTTATGTAAGCATCAGAATAAATATGTTTTCCTCTTTTCAAACATTTTTCTCATCCTCACTAGCTGTCAGATAGCTCAAAATCAGCTTCATGATTTGGAAGTGTTGTACTCATACCATGCCTGGCTCTCAATGAGGGACCAACCCGTTCATCAGCCAGACAAGACCTCCTCAGGGAGTAAGGAAACCAGAGAGGACTACAGTTCTTACACGTGGTGCTCGACATCCTTAAAGGTGGTCTCCAGAGGCGGGGGAGCATGGCCAGGCACCTTCTGAGAGTGCTCGGCAAGAAGGGGTTGGCTGGTGCCAGCTGAGGGTTAAATAAATAGGTATTGAACAAGGACGTGGAAAAGAGCCGTAAGCGTTTGTGCAACAGGGAGGTAAGCGCAGGCTATGCACTGAGAGGCAGGTTCTTGGGCCAGTGGTCTAACGGCGGCTGTGCATGTCTCACTGCCCACCTACCAGCTCTCTGAGAGCTCACAGGTTGCTCTGTAGCTGCTCCCTGCTTTTTTTGTGCTGTGCCCACGCTTGTTGGTTGGAGGATCGTGTTTTCAGGAGAGGAGGAGTGTGGGAGAAGAGCTCGCAGACTTGGAGGGACTCTCACCCCAGGATCGTGCCCAGGTGCAGGAAGGTGATTGGTGATGGGCATTGCAGAAGGAAGCCCAGTCCTTGGTGTGGTGGACAAGGCAGACGTCAGGAAGGTTTGTGCCAGCATCTTTGGGGTGGAGTTTTGTAAATGAGGTTGTAAATGAGACAGAGCTGTTGGAGGTGAATACAGAAATATCCTTGAAATCCAAGACTGGAGAAGACTGCCATCCAGGTTCTAGGAGTTCACACCACGCGAGCGTAGAGGTGATGCCTTGACCCAGCAGATCCATGTGCTTGTGGGACTTACCCTTGGATGAAGGATGAAGAGGCAACATTCACCCCCATGGTGTGCTCCATAGGAGTGAGGGTCTCCAAGATACTTGGGTGCTCACCTCTTCTTGGTTTGAAGAGGAATTCAATACCTGAATGCCTGGCAGTGGGTGGGACGCCGTTCCTGATCCAGCACCTACAGAAACCAAGGGAAGTCCATCCAAGTGCTGATTGTTAACTACAGGGCATTTGTTCAAGGAAAGACATTCAAGTAACTACAGACAAAATGCTATAGCAACGCAAGCTGAGCTGCCAGTAACAAGGCACTCCAACGCAGTGTCAATGTTTTGTGGAGAAACCACAGGAAAAATGAGAAGGATCATTCTGAGCTGGAGACGGGGAATTTTCAAGAGAATCAGGAAGCTGATAAAAATTCCCTAAGCACAAAAAGAATTAAATTAAAGTCCTTCAGCTGAATATAGAGGCTGCTTCAGCATCTGTACAAGCCACTAAGGGCTCACAAAATTTGAGTGAAGAAAGAGGGCAGGAACAAGAATCACTTTAAGTCTGTCAGGAGGGAGAAGGCTGTGAAACCATGAGCAGGTGAAGGGAAAAGAAGATGTTGGTGGAAATCCAGAAACATCTTGACTTTGACTGAAGTCCCCAACCCAGGGACTAGAGGAGCAGGGAAAGGCATCAGTAGTCAAGGGGAGACCTCAGTGTCTCCAAGGGGAGACCACAAGCCTCCTGGAGTCAGCGTGAGTCCGAGATGCCTCCTTGGAGCAGAGGAGTTGCTTGGACCCACAGGAGGGTCTGATCCCTTCTGAATACTCCCTGCACCTCTAGGCAGCTGCACTGGTGAGAAACCAGTGCCTCCAGGGTCCTGGGGCAGGAGGAATGGGCTAACTTGAGAGGGAATGTTGAGCACTTGCCAGGGCTGAGATGGAATATTAACCAGAGCGAGGTGAAATCTGCCTCTGTCTCCCTCCTTGTTCCCCTGGAGGATCCTGTCAATGGCTTCAGCAGTAGAAAAGGACATGTGAACACCCTTAGATTTGCTTTAAGGGATGGAGAGGCATCTGGAAACCCAACTATTTCCTATTGACAGTTCAACTTAACTTGGGTGACTTTTCACTGAAGCAGATAAAGAGTGCTCCCATGATCCATCCTATGAGCAGAGAGGAATACATTCTTAACCCATCCCAGATGTTTGCAAAGCAGATGTATGTCTTAGTCCTGAGCTAGCAGAAGAAAAAGTGCTGGAACAAAATGATACATTAAAAAAGAAAACGCCAGATCCACACGGTAGAGCTGAGAGTGCTCAGGGAGGTGAAGAATGAAGCAGCTGCTCTGTCAACTGAAGCAGGCAATTTAACATTAAAGCTACTGCTTTCCAGAAGTCTGGAGTGGAGCAAATGTTGTATTGGTCTGCAAGAACGGCAGCAGCGGTGATCCTGGGAATAGTCCGGCAGCTCTTTGTTCAGGAGAACGCGCTGGAAGGAAGCAATCATTGAGGTTCAGATAAAGCCAGGACCTCAAGGTCCCTCTATGTTGTTGACAAGCTGGATGGATGGGACAACAGGAACCTCGTGAAGTTCAGCAGAGATAATTGCTGTGTCCTGTGCCTGGGATGGAGCAACCCTGTGTGTCAGGACAGGCTGGGGACCAACCAGCTTGGGTGCTTTAGCTCTGCAGCAAAGGACATGGGGACTGGGTGAACAAGTTGACCATGAATCAGCAATGAGCTTTTCCAGCGACAAAAGCCAACTGGTGTGCTGCGTTAGCAAGAGCATAGCCAACATCTGGAGGGAAGATGTACGAGAAGAGGCTGAGGGAGCTGGGGTTGTTTGGTCTGGAGAAGAGCAGTCGAAAGGGGGATCCGATTGCAACTTCCTCTGCCTAAAGGGGAAGCTGCAGGGAAGACAGAGCCAGGCTCTTCTCAGAGGTGAACAACAAAGGGTTCAAAGGTGAACAAAAAATGGGCAACAAGCAGAGGTTGCAAGCAAGGAAGGTACCACTGGACACAAGAAAAAAGTGTGTTGTGCAGCCCTGGCACAGGGGCCAGATCAGGTTGCTCATGGACAAGGCCCTGAGCAATGAATTTGGCTTTGGAGTTGCAAATGAATGCGGCTTTGGAGTTAGCCCTGCTCTGAGCATGACTGGACTAAAGACTTCATATGTTTCTCCCAAACGAAGTTATTCTCTGATTCTATGGTTTTCTGATAGAGGAAGATCAGGGGAAATCACATTTCTCAGCCTATGACACAGCCTTGGACAGGTTGATAGAGCCATGGATGCAGCAAGACTGCTCTTTGCTCCCTACACCTTAGCGTGTGATTGTGCCAGCTACTGGTGAACACCCGAAACTTCTTGTAGCAGTGTCTCTGAGTTGGGTCAGTCCAGGACAGCAATCAGTCTGCTCCCTCTGCAGCATGATGGGTTGATGCTTGGGAGGAGCACAGGAGCCCCTGGCTCTAGGATGTCTGGAGTGTCTTCTTTTTAAGTTCCCTGAGCCTGCAGCCTGGAGGCAGTTTACGAAGATGCTCCAGCCTTGGAAGAAGAAGGAAAGAAACAGTTGCCATGCTTGCCCTGCTCAGCGCTTGTTCAATTTATGGACAGAGGCTCTGAGGGAGAGCTCTGGCATTGCCAGAGGAGAGCTTGGCACCTCCTGGCAGCACAGAACAAACTCTCTGCTGAGAGACACCTTCAGGCCTCTTCCCCTGTAAGGGGCTTCTCAGGGAAGGGGTCAAGTCCCCATCCCTGGGGGTATTTAAAAGCCAGGCAGATGCGGTGCTTAGGGACAGGGTTTAGTGGTGGGATGGCAGGGTTAGGGGAATGGTTGGGCTTGGTGATCTCAAAAGGTCTTTCCCAACCTAAACAATTCTGTGATTCTATGAAATTTCTCTGCTTCTTGAACAATGTTTCTGCCCCATCACCTTTCCATTGCAGCCCTGGAGAGGAGCAGAGGCCACCTCAAGCACCCATCACAGCACCCGAGCTGCTGGTTGATCTATGCAGGTTACGCTAGCAATGTCCTCACTCCCCTTCGGTGAGCGGGATGGCACAAAATCCTGGCAGACATCTCTCGTGTTGACTGTTGCTGGCCTTATCTCCAGGATCAAGACCATATTTTTCTTCTCATTCCAGGAAAGATGAGTTTTAAGAGGCCCAGAATTGGAAACAGCTCCCCTCTCTTCCCATGCTTCCCACACATTTTTTCATGTGGGGAGTTGTTTACCGCAGTTATGCAAGCGGAGGAAGAGGGCTGGGGGGAGAGCGGAGTCCTGGCCGCCGGGCACAGCGTGGCTCCCACCGCCCTGCTCGCCCTCCCCGGCCCCTGCATCCCACGCGTTGCAATGCTGCACCACACTGGAGATGCACGGGTGAGCAGAGGGAGAAGGAAATGTCCCGCTTCCCTGGTTGGAGGGGACAAGTCCTCTGGGACTGGAGAGGGCTGGATCCCAAGGGGAAACTCTGGGATGCATCCTGGAGTCCGTGGAGTGGACACCCAGAGGTGGCTGAGCTCCCCAGCTCCTTTCCTTGGATGCCAGTTGCAAGCCAGTGACAGCCACCATGCCAGGACAACACAAGGTCCCTGTTCCCTTGTGAAAGTCCCACACTGAGAGCAGTGAAGGACTGGGGAAGGCGGAGTGGACCCTGCACCCCTCCTGTGCGTGGTGGCTGGGTGAAGGGCTGTGCTATGGGGCTGGGCATGGGCAGTGGAAGGGGCTCAGGGGTGTGGTTGCAGGGGTGGTGACACAGGCTGGCAGTGTCCCCTCCTTTACACAGAGTCCCCTGCCCGTGCTGTGGGGCAGATGGGGCAGAGGGAGGCATGGGGAGAAGCTGCTGAGCCCTGCTGCCACATCAGAACGCGGCATCCGTGTGCCCTGCTCCCCACATCCCTGGGGCACTGGAGGAGGAGAGGGACAGCCCACCACGGGGCTGGGGGGCACACGGAGAGAGGCTGGGCTGTGGGTCAGGGCTTTGCTGCCCCATTGGGGCTGCACAAGGCAGCACCTCATGCTCATCTGTGCATCCACATCCCCATGGGGATCAGCCAGTGCAAGGTCTTGCTGCCGGGGCCAAAATCACCTCCACCATAAATCTGGGAGGCTTGGCAGGGGCCAGCCTCTGGCCTCAAACCGCTGACCAGAAAATATGAGCTCATCCTCCTCCAAGAGTGAATGGTTTGGAGCGATGGACTCATTATCCCCATTTGGTGGGGGTCTCCAAGCCCTGGGACATGGGTGAGGAGACGCAGGATGAGGTGGGCTCCTGCTGGGAGATGTGAGGGACAGCAGGGAGCAGACAGGCAGGGGGACCGAGCCAGGGAGGGCAAGATCTGTACAGAGCAGCAAAGGGGCTGGCAGACTGGGAAAAGCTCCCTGATGCAGGTGGCAGCCTGGAGGATGGAGGTGAGCAAGGGAGGACAGTGTCTGGACCTGATGCACCCCTGGAAGTGGGGTTTTGGGGTGCCAGCTGAAGGGTGGGCTCAGCCTCACAGCTCCTTCTGGATGCTGAGACATGACCCAGCGCATGTCTGGGAAGAGCTGGCCCCTGCTGTGGTCAGGATGACCGGCTCAGCCTGCTCACAGGACTCTGCAGCACAGGGTTCCTCAAGCCAGAGTGCTGGCAGAGCTCTCCCAGCACGCTTCTGTCCCAGGCACTCATCACAGCTCTCAGATGTGCCCAGGGACATTGCTGGCTCCGGCATCTTCAACAGGACCACTTCTTCCCCACCACCTCTTGCTGCTTAGTTTTACTCCTTCCACCAAGGGGCTTATGTCCCTGGCAAAGGTGACTGACACCCAGCTGATGGTGCAAGCCTGTGCCTGCAGATGCCCAAGCACCTTAGGTTATTCTCTGAACCCCACAGAGGGGGTGTGTGCAGCATTTCTCCTGCAGCTCGAACCAAGACCACGTGTGGCTTGTCCTGTATGAAGCCGTCACACCATGCCCTGGTGCAAATGGCATGGGAAGTCCAAACCCCTACAAGAGGAGACTGAGAGGGGATCTCATCAACACCTACAAATATCTTAAGGGCGGAAGTCACGAGGACAGAAGCAGTCTGTTTACAGTGGTGTCCAGTGACAGGACTAGGGGCAACGAGTGCAAACTGAAACATAAGAGGTTTCAGTTGAATATGAGGAAGAACTTCTTTACTCTAAGGGTGACTGAGCACTGGAACAGGCTGCCCAGGGAGGTTGTGGAGTCTCCTTCTCTGGAGATATTCTAAGCCCGCCTGGACGAAGTCCTGTCTAGCATGCTCTAGGAGAGCCTGCTTTAGCAGGGGGGTTGGACTAGATGATCTCCCGAGGTCCCTTCCAACCCTTGCAATTCTGTGATTCTGTGAACACTATACAGAAAGGCTCTGAACACCCAGGGCTGAACTTAAATGG
>JADKXX010006793.1:0-14301 GCA_017310255.1 Butorides virescens
CACCCAGGGCTGAACTTAAATGGTGCTCCTGGGCCATGGGCAGGGGTGTGCATGGGACCCAGGTGAGGATGATCAAGGTAATTAAGGTCTATTAGTGCCCTCGGCAGCATCTGCTTTTGTGAAGCTGCCTCTCAGCCTGAGATGTCCTTCAGCCTCCATTTCTGTACCCTGCTCAGAGTAGCTTTCTCCTACTACCATCACTCCTGGTTATGTCTGGAGCGTCAGGGCCCCGAGGGCACTAATAGACCTTAATTACCTTGATCATCCTCACCTGGGTCCCATGCACACCCCTGCCCATGGCCCAGGAGCACCATTTAAGTTCAGCCCTGGGTGTTCAGAGCCTTTCTGTATAGTGTTGTAGGTGTGGTTGTGTCCTGCTTTTCTGGATGGATCCTGGACCTGTATGGTAGATAGCTTGTCTCCAGCCATATCTCCTGGATGGACCTTGGCACTGTGATGTAGGTATTTTGTCTCCTGGGTGGGCCCCTTGGGTGTATGTTGTAGCCATGTCCTCAGTCCTGTCTCCTTTTCCTCTTGATGGGACTCCTTGGATGGGCCCCAGACCTGGTTCATTGCTTGTGTTGTGTTCCCACCATTGACAGAGAAGTGATGACTGCTCAGGACTGGGGTGCTCTCCCATGCTTGATAGAAGATTGCAAAACCCAAAGATTAGAATAGAGAGGCATTAATTGCTCATAGGGTGATCACAAGGTGCCACTGGGAGAGGCATGAATAATCCCAAATTATGCTGAGGAAGATCTTCCAGCAGATACAGGAGCATTAATGCTGCCATACCTGGCTTTGACACCTCTGTAAAGCAGGGCATAGCGTCATTAAAGTTGCACAGAGGTGATGGTGTTGAGCAAAGTTGTGGGGACAAGACATGGTGGGGAGCCTGCCTGAGCAATGGAAACCAGTGCCTGGCTTCTTCAGGCTGGTGAGCCTCATGCTGGCATGACCACTAAACTGACCAAAGACTGAGCCCCCTGAGGGAGTTGAAGAGATAGAGCCAGACTCTCCTCAAAGGTGCCCAGCAAAAGAAAAAGAAACAGCGGAGGCAAACTGTGATGAAACCCAGCTCCTACTGGACATAAAGATGATAGTTCCCACCTGGAGAGGGATGGAGAAGACAGGGACCACATGGGGTGGAAGGGGCAGTAGAGGGACAGCCGGGGAAACCTGGCCTGGTTTTAGGGGGAGGGAAGGTGACCGCGAATGAAAGCTGCCTGAGCACATGGCTGCTCTTGGCACAGGAAGAAACAAATGTTAACTGGCCATGAATAATCTGATGTGGAAGACAAAGTCCATAATCCTCCGGTGTCATAGGCAGGTTTAGATTGGACATTGGGAAAAATTCCTTCCCCAAAAGGGTTGTCAGGCTTGGCCTTGAAGTATCCAGAGGTGGCCTCCCTGGTGATGACGAGGACATCCCTGATGTGCTGGCCATACTCCTCCTCATGCAGCCCAGCCTGTGGCTGTCTCACTTGCAAGAGGAATGAGGTGCTGGCCCATTCAGGGCTGCAATTTAGTTTTTCTGTTTACAGATCTGCTAGGTGGGTGTCTCTGCCTGCCCAGGTCCAGAGCGTGGCACGGTGTCCCAGCTATGGAGGGGACATCATCCCTTCCAACACCTTATTGACCTCTCAGCTTGGAGGAGCTCCATAGCCAGAACTCTCTGCAGTGTTCCCCCCCTGTTGAGTTGTGTTGTCCCCATCTCCCCACTAATTTTTTCCCTTCATGCATCCATTCCTGGTGTGGCTTGTGCAGGAGGGGTCCACCTCTCCCACCAGAACCCCAACGTCATTCCTCCTGCCCGCATCCTGCCCAAGCCAGCTTGTTTCCACGACTGCAGGCTGCATTCAACCTTCCTGGGGATGGTGGGTCTTCATTTTGAGAACACATTCAAAGTCCTGCTTCTGGAGGATGTCTCAGCCTGAAGCACCCCCTGCTGCCATGGGCCAGGTTTCTCCAAAGCCCTGATCAGCGCAATGGTCACCAGCTCCATGTGTTGTTGCAGGGAAGGTCCTGGGGTACCATCCCAATCTCCAGAGCTGGGTGTTGTTTCCCTGACATCCACCTGGACCTGGCAGATGAGCTAGGGTGGGCATGGAGGGGAGGGATGCGCCAAGCCCCTTTGGTGCTCTTTGCCTGTGATTTTTCTGGCTTATGGGCTGCATCTGCAGAGCAGGCATCTCCTTGCAGAGCTGGGAGCGGGAACTGAAGCCCCATGAGTGATGACCTGTGAGAGCTGGTGAGCCGCTGCACCCGGCTGAACTGGGGTCTCAGAACAGCCCCCACACCACCGCGCACCCTCTTTGCACCTGCGGCGTGGCCAGGGATGGGGCAGGACCTGCCTGCTGCAATGTGCTGCTCTTCTCCCGTCTGCCACCCTGCACTTGTCACAGTGCCTCCCTGCCTTGTCCCCCTCCAGCCAGCTCCGCTCCCTGGTCTGGGCTCTCCAGGGTGGGCAGCACCCCCAGAGCTCCTGTGTTCTTGCAAGGGGGTGTTGATCTGCCTCTGCTCCTGTCTGGAGAGAGCAGACTGTATTGGGGCAGGACTTTGTGCACAGCCTCATGGGGACCATCTCAGACCCGGCAAGCTTCCCCCCAGCTCCTGCAGTGGGCAATGTTCCCAGCTCGGTGCTCAGGGCTCGCCATCAGCCTGGGAGGCTTTGGGGGCTTCAGGCTTCCCATGGGGTTGGAAGAGGCAGACGGGGATGTTGGTGGTGAAAAGACCCGCTGCGGTGAGGTGATGTTGATGGATCAGGCGAAGTGAAGGACAGTGGGCTGATGGCTGCGTGACCATGCCTGTGGGTGGTGGCCCCCTGAACCCTGCAGGGACCAGAGGACGGGTGACCCTAACCCCAATGGGTCTCATGTCCGCAGTCCTGGGGAGGTGAGCAGAGCTTGGAGGACGACTGAGAAAAGGCCAGAGCTTTTGGCAGCCCTTCTGCAGCCAGAACAATGGCTGACATCATGTTTTATTTAAGAGGGAGAAGTTAAAAAAAAAAAAAAAAAGAAAAAGAAAAAAAAAAAATTGCGACCAGAAGGACTGTAGCCCTGGGAGAGATGGAGTTTATTTTTCCTGCCTGCTGGTTCTTCTCGCGCTCCCCCCCCTCCCCAGCCCTGGCCGTGGCACAGCACATTCCTTTGCCATGATCTCCTCCCTTCCATGTAACAGCACATTCCTCCTGCCCTGGCTGCTCCCTTCTGCTGCGACCATGTTGTAGCCCTGCTCTGGCCACCATGGCATGGCCGGGGTAGTTAGGACAGCGACCACCTCTCCTTGGTGCCTGTGCACAGCTGGAAGCTCTCTGCTTTCCACCATCGCTGGAGCTCAGGCTCAGCCATGGTGCATGTGGCCATGCGATGTCTTGTTCGTGGTCTGGGTCCAGCTCCATCCTGTGCATAGGTGTCGTCCTCATGCTGGCCTCTCCATCCCTGGAGACCTGAGGGTCCTGGAGTGATGGGTTGAGCCTCACCATCAGTGTGGTTCCTTCTATTGTTGTGGCCCATGGTGCTCACCTCTGTGGCTGGTGTGTTGGACCAGGGGGGTCCCAGTGGCGTGGGTCAACGTTCCAGGTGAGAATTCCCATGCACCCCAGCCTGATGGGGCCAGGGGACCATGGGGTGCCAAGCATGGCTCACTGGCTTCCCACGCTGGGTGGAGCAAGACCAGCCTGTGCTTGGGGTCAGGCGTTTGGATGCCAAACAGGCAAGAGCACAGGAAAGTGCCTGCCAAGTCTTGTGAGCAGCGGGGAGATGAGCTAACGCCTCGCAGGGCTGAGTTCACGGGGCTGTCAGCAGCTCCCAGTGCAGGGGCCACCCCAGGCAGGGCAGCTCACCCCAGAGGGTCTGGCCAGATGTGGGTGCTGCCGCAGAGCACCCCGGGGTCATGGTCCCCTCCCGGCCAGTGCTGGTGTGGGGCTGAGAAGGTTGGGCTGTGGGTGCTGGTGCACCCATGCCGGACCAGTGCATCCAGCACACCCAGTCCATGCTCTCCTGCTGGACTCACTGGGCAATATGCTGCTGTGTCCCTGTCCCCTCCTGGCACACTGCTGTGAGCCCAGACGCAGGCCTGGCTGCTTCTCTTGTAGCATTTTGCCAGTGCAGTCAGGCAAAATGAGATGTACCTTCTCCCAGGACATGGTCCTGTGTTCGCCACAAAGCCCCTTCCCGGGACTTTGCTCTATACCCAACCATAGGGGTCACCAGCGATGTCCCCATGCAGCCAACCGGGATGTCCAAGAGGTGGAAAAGCCCCTTTCTCCTATTTTTTCCACCTGTACCATCTCTGCCTTGCTCCTGCTCATGCTGGGAGATGCAAAGGAGAGAGCTGGGGGGGCTCTTGGTGCAGGGTTTTGGGGGCATTGCAGGGCTCTGGGTCTGGGCTAGACCAGAAGGGACTGAATGGGGCTGCGTGTGCCCCATCTTCTGCCAGGCTGGGCTAAACCAGGGTTAACCAGCGGGGAGGCTGGGAGCTGCCACATGCCAAGAATGTTTCCAGGCTGGGGAAGGGCTGGACATGAATCACCCGCTCCCTCCGCCAGATGCTTCGTGCAGGCTGGGCTCCGCGCCGTGCCGTGCCGTGGCAGGTCCTGCAGCCAGCCCGGGGACCCCTGCGCAGACGTGAGGGCTACTAGCCCCATCAGCATCACCCACCTGGGTGGCTCCAGCCTGATTTTGTGGCTCCTGTGGAGCCCTGGCTGGGTCTGGGACACAGCACCCACCTCTCTGCTTCGGGCACTGCTCATCAGGGAAGCCCACGTGCATATGTTCCAGCCACGGGACATGCTCCTCCCGTGCTCTTTCAGCTCTTTGTCTCCACCACTTGTATCTATGCCCCTGACCCTGTGTTTTTGGGAGTTGTAAATTGTCTCTGGAGATCTCCCACTTTCACTGGTTGGTGCTGTGGCCCCGCTCAGCCCCATGGCTCTCTTGCTGCTCGTCTCGCTGCCTGCCCCAGCGCCCATCAGTGTGGGGGATGCTCTCCCTTCCCCTCTGACCAACACCAGCCCTGTCCTGGGAATCCCAGCAGCTCGGGAGATGGGGACCTGCAGCCTTCCCACAGCCAACAGGCTCCTGGGGAGCCAGTGCTGGGAAAAGGTGTTGCACCCTGGGGTGCTCCTGTCCCTGCCAGACCCCACTGGCTGCCCAGCCAGGCGAGTGGCTGGGCCCACTACAGGCTTCAAAGATGCCCATACTCCTTAGTGCATCCCAAAGAGTGCTGTAGCTCCCAGAAGGCAGTCCCGTGTCCTGCTGAAGCCCAAGTGACAGTGGTGGAAGAGCCAAACTCCCCCCAAAACTTCTCTCCTGGGCCCTGAGCAGCAGCCGGTGCAGCAGACAGGGCTTCTCCTCCCTGTGCCTCCCCCCCTTCCCTTCCCCGAGGCTGCTCCTCCTGCTCCAGCTCGCTCTGCGGCGGGGACGCGGTGCCAGCCTGGCTCTGGCAGGCAGGGACATCATTTGGCATTAGTTGATGTTCCTGGAGCTGCTGCCTGCAGACTCCAGCTGGTGGCATGGGCTTCAGCCGGGCCACGTAAACTCTGTCCATCATTTATATTTCAAAGTATGCATACCAGCAGGGATCTGGAGCAGTGCCACTGTCTGGTGCACACCAGTTGTGTTTCAGCAGTGTGGCTGGGGGGAGGTTGGACCTGTTGGCTTGGAGAGGTTCTGCTTAGTGACAGACCATTGCCTGCTGCCCACGTGTCAAGGGGACAGAGGCTGTTTGTCCGCCCACCCGGTGTCATTGCAAGGCTCTGGGTGGCATGATGGCCTGGAAGGACACAGAGGGATGACTGTGGCTCCTTTTCCCATCTGGATGGGGTTTCATGGCTTCCCGAGGGCTGCGTGAGGGTGCTGCAGGCACTTCTGTGAGCCTCAGGTGGGGTGCGGCACCTGAAGCGGAGGAGCCGGTCTGGGTGAAGAGAATAAATGCAGAGTTCCTGGGGACCTGCCCTCCCTGCTGCAGCCTGAGCCCTCCCCGAATGGTTTGCACTACCTCTGCACACCAGGAGGCTTTGCAGGAGCAGGGAGTACTGGCCAGCTCAGGAATCCATGAGCTTTTGCCCTTGAGAGCCTTCAGGGAGCGAATCTGCCGGGATGCTTTGTGCTCCCTGTTGTTTGGAAGGGGTGGCAGCGCAGGCTGGAAAATTTCACACTTGCAGTTTGTATGTGATGTGGCGCTTGGTGCCCCGTGCCCCTCATTGATGTGTTTTGCTCCCCACCTTCCCGAGGGGGGGAGAGGGGTCTCTCCTCCCAGCGGGCAGGTCAGGGTCTCATGCTGCACGCACCCGCCCAGAGGTGATGCCCCTTTCCCCCACCCCCTACCATTTCCATGCGGCCTCCTGGGTTTATCCTGCAGATTAACTTGCAGGTCCTTCAGAGCAGCAATGGGAGGGGATCAGGGACAAGAGTGAGGATACCTTGGACTTCTTGACAACCATAAGTCCCCTGGCATGGTCCCTGCAGCATGGATGTCTCCAATTCAGCTGCTCGCCACGCGCAGCAAGGCAGCGAGGGGGTCTGAGCACCAGACCGGCCTTGGGGACATCTGCGAGGCAGTGACTGAATGAAGGGACCAGGAAAAAACATGAGGAAGAAGGGCTGCTACAGCCCAGCACCAGGCTCCTCTGCTCGCCAGCACGCTGAACCGCTTAGGGCTAATGTTGCCCTAACTCCTTTAATTCAGAACATCTCCATTTTCCCAAAAAAATAGAGGTTTCCATGTTTGCCTCAGCCTTGCTGAGGCTACCTGGAAATGCTCTCCCTGTGGATGGTGCTGGGGGGACAGTCCCTGCCCGGGGATGCAGGGATGCTTCCCGTCGGATGCGGCATCGCTTCCTTCGCTGCAGCAAGAGCAAACCCACGCCGTGTTGCTGCAGCAAGGCACGTGTTCGAAGCGTTGTGCAAACACAACGGTTGGCCCCATCTCCTGCGGCTGGTGACATCACTCCAAGGTTCCTGGGGAAGGATGTAATCTCTAGGACACTATTTTTCCCTTGCTTTCCCAACACTTTCCAAATAAGCTCATCTGAAAGCATTGACTCAAGGGCTTCAAGAAGCTGGGCTGAGCCTAGAGACACGTGTCCAGGGCTGGTGCCTGTGTGCTCATCGGCTCAAGAAATAAACAATAAACGAAGCAGAACTCTACACATCTGGCGGGAAGCAGGAGCACGTTCCACAATCTGGGTGTCTGAAGGATAAATGGGGCTGGACCGAGTCCCAGCTCCTTTCTTGACCATGTTGTGAAGGGGGTAAGCGTGGTATTTACGGGCTTCGGTGGTGCTGTGTCTATGACGTGTTGGCACTTCTCTTTCCCCAGCTTCTAGGGGAATAGCAACGCATGTGTGAAATCATGCCGCTGGGGCACAATGTCCCGGGTCCGAATGGCAGCAGAGATGGGGAGGGAGAAGCTCTGGGGACATGCTGAGCTCTTACCCGTGAACGTGACCAGGCAGGATGGGCTGTGCTAGGAGATGAAGAGAAGCTGCGAGGCTTGGAGAGCTGCAGCCACCTGGAGAAGATGGAAAACAGGCAGAAAGTAGCCTTGCAGGCGAGTTGGCTTGCTTGCCTGGTGCTACTGCTGGGGGAGACTTCCCTGGAGGTGGGTATATAATACCTGGGCCTGGCCTGGAGCAAGCAAGGGAAGCTGTGGTGAGCTTCTCGGTGCTCAGACCCATAGCTAAGTCCTGCACCTTCCTTGTTTTCACAAGGCCTGGCCAAAGCAAAAATAAAAAAAAAAAATTAAAAAAATCAGGACCTCGAGGATCATGTAGCCAAGGAGCAGGACTTGGAGTCTGGCATGGAAATAGATGAGGCAGTAGGTCTGGTGATCCCTGCCTCGCAGTTAAGTGCGTGACAGGTCCCACTGATTTCACTCGGGGAGGAGTGTGCGCTTAAGTGCTTTGCTGGATGAAGGCCTGGGAGATGGGAGGGCTGGGCTCCAAGTGGAGCTGGGCAGGAAAGAACCTACGCACTTTGCTGCGATGGTTGGGATTTCCAGCCTGGAGGCTGACGAGCAGGGCAGGCAGAGTGTGGAAATCCTGCCTCGGAGCCTGGGCAGGGCAGGAGCTGGAGCCAGCATCTCGGACAGCCTGGCTGGCGGTTCCCAGGGATGGGGGGGGGGGGGGGGGGGGCAGGGAGTTCTGGGGTGCTGTGCTGTCCCCCAGGAGGCACAAATATGGTCAGGCCGGTCAGGCATTTCTCTGTCCTGAGCAATTTCTCCTTCCAGAGGCTCCAGCAAAACTGACATAACAAGTCGGGCATGGGTGAATTTTCTGAGATGACATAGAGAGGGATGGCAGAGTGATGCAGAGACTGCGCCTACCTGCAGAAGAGCCCAGGCAGTCCTGCTGGGGACAGCATGAGGGAGCAGGACCCAGGAGAGCCACAGTCAGCCAGGACACTGGGGGAAAGATCCCAGCAGGGAGACTGGTGGCCAAATGGTCTTGACATGGGGCCACGGTTGGGTCCCCACCTCTGTGAGTGCCTGCACTGTGCAGCTGGGAAGCTGTGGGTGCCCTTGGCCTTTCACCATGGGCACTGACCCATGCCCAGCAGTGGACATCTCCAGGTGACCCTGAGGTGGCCCTGGGAGCTGAGAAAGTGGAAAGTAATGGTAGCAGGAGGCACCACTGGAGAAGGGGCAATGTGGGTTGGGCGAGGATGAAAGGAAATGATCTGGTGTTTGCTGAGGTGGGGCCAGGCCACCCTCAGGTGCTTTGGAGGCCACCCCATCCCTGCACCCAGGGTGCTGCTCGGAGCTTCAGGAGATGCAGCTGGAGCAACCCCCCTTGCTTCCAACCCCAGGTCTGGGGCTCACATCCCTCCCACAACCAGAGGGGAGCAAGGACAGCCTCTTCTGTGAGCCTGTTCTGGCAAGAGCACAGCCCCTTCCATTGCCCCCCTACCCAGGCTCCACCAGACCTCTCCAGCTGCCCCAGGGCCTCGGACCTGGCTGTTGCCCCCACAAGCACCACCATGCCAGGCAAGAGAAGACATGGGCAGCTCAGCCCTGCCCCAACCCTGGGGGTTTGGGGAGCACAGCACCATGCAATCCTCCTTCTGAAACCACATCTTTGCTCACGTGGGCCAGGAGAGGCCATCCTACTGCCACCGCCAAGGCTGGGGACCGGCAGGACATGCAGCGTGCCTGTTGGTTGGGCTGGGCCCAGCAGCATCGCCGCCCTGGGTGGTGCGTGCTCCCGGTGGGGGCAGCCAGGGTTGACCCTGCTGAAGCGCAGTGAGTGCCTGAGACTCTGGAGAGCTCCTCCACAAGAGGTCCACGAGCTCCTGAGAGCTCTTCAGGAGGGACATTGCCCATGGGAGGGACGACAGCTCCTCCAACCTATCCGCCAGTGCCTTGGCGGGTGCTGGGGCGGCCGTTCCCCAGACACCCAAGCGGCCAAGGATGCTTTTGCGTACGGGGGAGAGGGAACGGCTTCCTTGCAGCTGGGACTTGGCAGAGGTGCAATCTCATGCATGGTGATGATACTCAGATATCATCTCTGGTGATTTACGGCTGGAGCACGCAAGCGCTGGTTTGGGAAGATCCTCATAAATAGCTCTGGCGTGACAGAGGGCCTGCTGGATAATGGAAAATCGAGGGATCATCCCTCACCACGGCTCTGTGCAGTATCTGGTGGTTAACCCTGCCGTGACAGCTGAGAGGGGCACAAAGCGCTTGAACCAGCTCTTCCCTATAGGAGTCAGGTCCTTTGGCCCCTCTCTATGCCATGGCAGGAGGTCATGGGCCACCCCACACTGTGACAGGCGGGGAAACATCGTGCCGTGCCAGGAGGTAGAGCACATCCACTGTGCCGTGGCAGGGGCCAGGGGTCCTGTCCCACCACACCGAGCTCTGGTGGCCATGCCGTGCTGTGTGGCATTTCTCATGCTGCTCTACTCATGCACTGCCACATGTCCCCCTCTTTCCAGCTCCCTCTTGTGTCCCACATGTATTTTGCAGCGTCAGCACGGAGCAATTTTTGTCTGGAGGCTCTGTTAGCAAAACTGGTTGGTGCATGGGCTTTCCCTCAAAAGCCAGCCATTGCATTTGCCCTGTTAGGTCCTTCTTGACAGCTTTCTGCTCCGAAGGTCACCTCCTGCTCCCTCCTGCCACTGTGGAGGCCTCATCCTTTGCAGGATTTGCACAGGACATTGGGAGGTCTCCCTGACCAGCTCCCCACCAACCTCCCTGCGCATTCATGGCCGAGCCACCAGCCACAGGCTGGTCCTGTCCCTGCACACCCTGGCCAGGATCCATCTGGGTGTTCACAGCCTTGACACAGGCACTGGACTTTCACCTGAGTTCCCATGAATGCTGATGAGCCCTGAAGAGATGCTACCGTGGCTAAGCCAGAGCAAAAAGGGGAAACTGAGGTCCCACTGTAATGGAGCAACCCGTGGCCCCTTGCAGCAGTGCTGCTCACCCCTCAGCAAGTGCTCCCCTTCCCAGCATGGACCTGGGGCTGGTGGCCACCCTCTGGGCTCTGCTGTGAGGAAGAGGAAGCATGGGGATGGGGCACATGGCAGATCTCCTCTCTGACAAGGGGTATCCAGTGCCTGCTGGGCAGGTGCCCAGGCAGCTGGACGGTGTCGGCACTGGTGCTCAGGGAGGAACAGATGGGATCCATTAGCAGAGATTATTTAGATATCTCCAAAGGGCTCCGTCACAACCCATTAAACTTAGACAAGCACACATAATGAGGGCTTAACACGGCCATCTCGGCAACGTGCCTGGCACAGCTCGGCACTGGCGTAGCTGCTCAAGGACAGTGGCGTGCAAGGAGAGCCCCTTCAGACCCTGGGATCTCAGCATGTCTTGTCCAGCCCCCAGTGTGCACCTCCCATGCAGCCTGGGTGCCTGGCAGCCCTCGGGATGGGGGGATGTGCTTTCCTGCCCCAGCCTCCACCCTTCCTCCCCTCTGGCAGCACCATTCTGCAGAGAAATGGGAGGACACCGCTGCCCTGGTGCTCTGGCACGGCTCTTGCTCTTGGCCCCAGACTGGGCTAACACATGCAGGGTGTGCATGATCCCTGTGCTGAACCTGGGAGCTGCCAGCTCCCCCGATAGCTCAGCCCCTGGCTTGCCCAGGCTGGCTCTCAGGAACGCAGTGGCTGGACAGGATCCCTCCACCCTCCGCCATGGCCCATGAGAGCCCCCCCATCACCTCCCCAACCAGCCCAGACACCTCTGACTGATGGGTGGAGGACACTGAAGCCAGGAAAGGCAGCTGCCTCCGGCATCTTGCCACACAGTGCCATTTTGCAATGCCTCTAGCCCGGTGGGGTGGCTGGAGCCTGCCCTGCTCCTGCTGGGCTTCCCAGCAGAGCCGGGATGGTGCCACGGCACACCAAGCCCTTGCAGCCCTGGTGCTGCTCAGCTGCATCCTCGCCAGGTCCCCACTGCCACTGTCCCTGTTTAAGGGACTGATTTTTGCTACTCTTTGCTTTCTGACGGCATGCCCTGTGCCCTGGGAGTGCTGCACTTCAGAGGGAGAGCTCCCACAGCAGAGAGGGCTCATTGCCCTCTTTCGTGGAGGGTTGGGAGACCAGGCTGTCCCAGAAGATGGAAGGAAGGCAGGACATTCCTTGGGGATCTCTGCAGAGGAGTGGATGTGTCTTCATTAACAGCTGCCCCGGGTCTTAGAGCAGCCTTTAATCTGACAGCAGTTAGCAAATGTTACAGGGAAAAGGCTGGGGATGGAGATCCACCACACCACCAGGACCATTTCCAATGGGCGATGTATTCCCTTGAACCAGGGCACTGCAGGAGCTGGTGCATGTTCAGTCCATCCTCCCGGCCATCCTACTCCTGGGGTGCAGCAGAAGGTCCTGGGCTACCCCAACCCATGAGGACCACAGATCACCTCTCCCTGCTGTTGTGCGGAGTCACCTCCGCAGCGTCCTGCCCAGTGCTTCCCATACTCAGCGTCTGCAAAGCCTGGGGAGCTGTGTCCCACCAGCATGTGCCTTCTGCTGGCTTTCCCCAAGGGGTTCAGGAGGCTCCCAGCTTTTGGCTGTGGCGGCTCTGTAACCAGATCATCTGTTTCTCAGCCTCTCCGGGTGACGGCTGCAGTTTCGAGGCAGTTCTCCAGGAATTTAGCAACACTGAATGGGATCCGGATGGGATGGCTCAGGTATCTGAAGGTATGTCAAGCCTCCACTCAAGCATTTGACAGTGTTTTCCATGACCTCATTAGCTGAGGTTCGTTAGCTTGGGTCTCTACAGAAACTCGAGCTCCTAACAGGGAATTATGGTTCGTTATTTGCTGCCAGCACAGTAGGTATGTCATGTCTAGCGAGTGCAGCTTTTATATACGCCATTACATGACTGGGCGTCGTAGTCTCTAATAATGCTATTTCTGGATTGCAGTAATGATAATTGAGACCTAGTGTGTCATTAATTATACAAATGACTTGGTGCCAGCACTGGGTTATGTCTCTAATTTCTGGAACTACTGTCCTCATTTGTTTTGTTTGACAGCTCCTAGCATTTGATGTCTTGCCTTAGTTGACGTTTTATTCTACAGCCCCAGTGAACCCAGGCCAGTGGGTCCCTGGGCGTGCCTGCCCTTCTCGAGGCTCACCATGCTTCCAAGCAGGGACAGCCTGGGATCTCTGCAAGAGCTCCAGCCCCTGTCCCCGCTCCCGTGGTGCCCATGCAACATTAACAGGTTGGAGTTTCCCCCCATGCATGGTTTCCGCTGCAGCAGGGCACCCCTGCCTGTTCCAGGGAATGTGTCCTCCATGCTTACAGTTCCCTTCTCCCTTGCTTCTCCTTACAGCTCTGAAGAGAGGGAGGGCCAGCACAGAGACTTTCCTAGGCTTCGGTCTCAGCCTGAAAGGACAGGCTGTGCCCTCTGACTAGCTTAAGCAGCCCAAATCTTGCAGCTCCCACCATGGCTCCAGGTGGAGGGGGTGGGAAGGATGGCTGGGCTGCTGTGCACAGACGCTTTCCTGCAGGGGTGCACCCTGGAACCGTGCTGGGGGCCTGTCGCCAGTGAGTGACATCGTCCATTTTTGTGCATTTTTTTGCCCATTTCTTAATGGGAATGAGCTGAATTTGAACTGGGATTAGCCAGCTGGTTCAGAAAGCATCGCTGGCTTAGCCTGGTGCACGGGTGGGAGACCAAGTGATGCCACGTGCATGAACGCTGGGGCTGCAGGCATGGTCTGCATGGGCAGCTCCCGGGGTGGCTGAGGCTTAGCCTGTGTTCAGTCACTTCTTCTCATAGGTAATTTCTTTAACCTGGAGTATTTTGCTGTTGTAAGTCTCTCCCAGAGAGCTTTTCAGGACTCTGGTTCTGCTCTTCTGGCATTTTTCCCTGTAGTATAATACGATCCCTGTGAATTCCACTGCCTTCAGTATCTCAAATATTTGCAGTATCTTTTTGTGAAATATTTTGGATGCACAGCCCAGCCCCAGGGAGTCCCGGGAAGCACCTCCCAGATAAGGCATTAGGAGCACACATGCAGGAAGGCTTGGGCTTCGTCCAGGGGAACCGGTGAGGATCCAGATGAAACATCCTACATGAGAACATCTGACCCCTGCCACTTGCTCCAAACTCTCTCCCCTGCCAGGCACAGCAGAGCAAGCCATTTTCACACCAAATTTCATCACGGACTGAAGAGCCTCTTCTTTTTTCCACGTTGCACAGGCCCGCTCTGCAGTGCTCTGCTATCCAGCGTCTCTTGCCAGCTGGTTCCTCCGTCAGATCTGCCAGAGTGCCAGAGGGACATTTTTAGATGCTCTTATGAAAGGACAACATTATTTTCAAAAATGATACATTACCGATCATTTCCTAAGCTCCTACAGCCCTGTCCCTCTCCTTCCAAAGAGGACACCGAAGACAGATCCAGGCATCGCCCCCAGCCCTCCTCTCTCCCCGGGGGCCAGCAGGGAGGCTGGGTGCCCCGCACAGATGCACAGAGCCCTGCTGTACCCATCTGAAGGTCAGCTCGGTCCCATGCTGCCATCTGGCATATTCCTCCCCCCGAAACATTTCCCAAAACAGCCTCCAGCGTGATCATTTCCACGCTGCTTCTGTCTCCCATGCAGCCGCTGCAGGATCACCCCCCATGTCCAGCTGTGACGTGGTTGTGCTCCACATGATGAGTTTTTTCCAACGAGCTCCTTTCCCCAGCCTGCACGCCAGGGTCTGGCTTACAGGCAGGCGATTTGCTGGTGACCAAGGGGATTTTCCAGTTCCTGCATGTCCCATCGCCCGATGGTGCCCACAACGAATCCCTCACCCTGAGATTTTCCTCTCTCCAAGGAGTCCTTGTTTGGGGTTTC
>JADKXX010006794.1:0-34339 GCA_017310255.1 Butorides virescens
CCCCATGCCCCTTCCCCTTCTCTTCCCTTTTCCTCTTTTTTCCTTTTTTTCCCCATGATTAAGCCTTCAGAGACAGCTCTGTCTCCTACAAGCAGCGCAGCTCTGGCCGAGAGCAGAGTGGTGCATTTAGGTTCGCACGTGCTGCCAGTGGCCCTTCCCACTCCATCCTGCATTTGGTGCACGTTGGCTTCGTCGGCCGCCTGCGCTCCTGGTGCTGCTGCCTGACGTTTGCTGGCCTGCTCTGCCGTGCCATGGTCGTGCTCTGCCTGGGGCTGGCGGCGCCGTCCAGGTGCATTCTCTGGGCTGGCCAAATCAGATCGGTTTTGTAAGTGTGAGCTAGGATTCCCCAGCCATCTCTCTCAGCTTTGGTTTTGGGATTCTCATTAATTTCTGGGCTCAATTAGAGATCCAGATATGATCCAGTGCTCTCTTTGATCACTCAACAGCCCCCAGTTTGCTGTACAAGTCTCTAAAGTTTTGTCCTCTCTGGGCTGCTTCTCCCTCCCTCCTGGCACCCCAGTGCTCTCCGGATTCTGCGGCGCTGCCTCAGCCTCTTCCCTCTTCCCCTCCCAGCAGAAGCAGTCGAGCAGCTCTGTGGCTCCATCTCCACAGAGTTATCCTGGCAAAGAGACCAGCGAGGAGTCCCGGGAGCCCTGCCGATGTATGTCTGGAGGGGTGGGACCTTCCCTGGAGGCTGTGGTCTCTGCTCCATCACCAGAGCTCACCCCTCTTCCTACCCACGTGCAGTATGCACAGAGGCGATGAGCAGGAGCTTACCAGTGTGCAATAAAACACCGAAGAAGCTGAGAAATACCTGTGCGGAGGGTTTAGGAGGGAGCTAGCACTCTCTCTGCCCAGACCTGATCCCAAACCTCTGGCCCAAGCCTGGTGCATGCACTGTCTGAGGAGGTCTGCAGCGTCAGAGGCACCTCTCTGCGAAGGGACAGTCCCCTGCAGAGCCTGCAGCCCCTTCGGGAATGCACATCAGGATGTCGGCAGGAAATTTCTGAGCAGGTTAGCAAGTTCTTGCAGAGTCCAGCTTAAAGATCAGTGCGATGATTGTCCATGCTCAAGGCTGCTGTCCATCAGGGCGTTTCAGAGTCCCAGTATCGTACGCACCTCAGTCTTGCTGAGATGCTTGAAGGCCATGGGCTGAAGACAGTGATGGAGCTGAACAAGGTGCTTGGAGATCTTAGGCTCTCTTACTGCTGGATGTGTTCTCACAGGCAATGTCATTTCTGAACCAGGAGCCCTCAGCAAACAGCTCCAAGTGACACGATGTTTGGTGACAACACTGGAAACATCCAGGTGACAACATCCAGGGAAAGAAAATAATGTTGGAGAAACAAGTGGCTTCCATTGCGTTGTCTTGGGATATGGACTGTGAACTAGAAATGACTGTGCTGATCCTCAGCCAGTTGCATTACTGTGGGCTGGGTCTCTGGTGGCAAGTCACGTCCTCAGAGGGCTCTGTTGTGTCCCCATTTCAGATGGATGATCCAAGGGCATCACCCACCTCTCCAACCTCTCCACCTTTCTCTAACCTATACATAACTAAGCCAGTTCTCCTGTTTTCACCTTGAAGAGCTTTCTCTTGCTGTACTGACACAAGTACGTGGCCTTATCAGCGCTGCCTTCATGGATTTGGTGCAGCATAACTCAAAGTCCTTAGTCCAAGACATCTGCATGCTGTCCCAGTGGGATACCCAGAATCCAACAGGATTAAACTCTGGGCTAGTCATGATCAAGACCACCACCACTGTTCTGAAACTCGTTTGTACAACATCTGTCCAGAGTAGTTTGAGATTGTATTGAAATGCTCTCAAGAGCCCTACGGTTGAGGCTTAAGCAGGAATAAAATGTGCATTCCCGTGATGTCAGATGAAAGAGAAAGCACTTCTTCTATGGAAGGGAGGTGTGTAATTGCAGAGACGTGAACTGGATCTGGTTTTAATCCCCCTGGACAGATTGAACACTGTCAAGTGCAATTTCTAATCTCAGTCCTGCTCTGCTGCGTTGGAGTATGGCTGAAGGTGTTTTTCAAGTGTTTAGGAGCCTTTCCAAAGACAACAGTATCATCTGGATAACATCAGCCTCCAGGCTGGTTACTGCGAACGGGACGCTCTTTGAAAAGCCCTCAGTGCTGATGCAAGCCCATATGGCGCATGTTTAACCTGGGACGCGTCCATCTGTAATACATGCCATGAGGTTCCTGTGGCTCTCGCGCCCTGGCTCGACCACACTCAGCCTTGCAAGCGCGGCGCAGAAGTGCTGTCCCCTCTCCCACATCCCACAGGACTTCTCCAACCCACAGATGTGGCCAGATGTGTCTCCTGCTGTCCTGAGTCTCCAGGTGCAGCCTGCACGCTTCCAGGTCTCCCCAGCTCTGAACCTACCCAGCCTTTCCGTGCGTGCAGCGCGGGGCTGCTCCCTGCCCCGCAGCAAGCACCAGCACCCCCCGGAGAGCAGGAACGCCGTGGGTACGGACTAGCCCTGCCTCAGCAGGGGAATGGGCTCCTCCAACCCGGGACGCCCTTGCTGGAGCCTGGGGTTGAGGGGTGGCAGAGCCTGGGTTCAGGAGGTGCAGAGGTGGTGCTCAGTGTCAGCAGCGGATGGGCAGTGCTCTCTGTCTGCTTCACCGTTTCAATCTCCAGTTTCGGGCACACAGAGGCTCTCCTTGCCTCTCCTTCCACCTTCGCCCCCACGATGCCCCAATGCCAGTCTGGGGTGGATCTCGTCCATCCCCAAGCAACTCCTCCTCCTGCCCATACCGCTCCTAATGGACACACAGCTGGGAATCTCCGTGCTGGGATGGAGCAGGGATGGAGCAGTGATGGAGCACCCACCCTTTCATCCCCTAAAAAACAGTGGATGTACCCCTGTGGGCACAGAGGGGTCAGCATCCTCGAGCTGTGGTGCCAAGGGCTCGATCTGGCTGCAAGGCAGAGTTACACAGCTGATTCTTGTGGGGAAGAGCATCCGCTTTTCTCTAAACAACTCTGAAGGGGCTTTTTCCTCTGTCCCGATGACACTTCAAGTCCTCAAGCTTGGCACAGCCAGGCCGTGGTGCGTTCCTGGGTTTCAGTTTTCCTTTTGCTGCTTCTGTAGCTCTTCCAGAGGTGAAGAGGTTTGGAAGAGTGCGGGTGGAAACGGAAAAGTGCAATGAACACAGATCCTAGACACTCTTGATTTCTATGGCCACGAGCAGTGGAGGGGAAGAAAAGAGCAATGGGTGTATGCTGCTGGCTGGAAACTTCCAAGCTGCAAGTAAGGAGGTGTTTGAGGAGATCAAGAAAACCGCCATAGTGGTTTGCAAAGTTGTTTTCTGACTTGCTTCAGTGCACAGCCTGTCACTTCAGACAGCTCAGACTCTGGGTCTCGCCAAGAGCAGAGGGAATCAGCTACACCGCTCCTGGCATCGACCGTGGAGAAGCAAGAGGTTTGCTTTCCAACCAAGAAGGAGGATTCGAAGCGCAGCATGCTGAGGGAGGCATAGAGAGGGGCTTCAATCAAACGTTCGGGCTTCCCTGTGCTGTGTTGGGCTGGATATTGGCACAACTGCATCAGTCTGCTGGGACACCAGCAACGCTTGGCGCCCGTGCAAGAAGCCTCCAGCTAGGATTAACCTCGTGTCATCAGAATGTCAACCTGCATTTAGGTGCCCGAAATAAATCACATCCCTACAGAGCAGCTGAGCGTGGGACAGCTCTTTGCAGCTTTTCTTCCTGTTTCCATTTGTTCTGGTGCCTCTCCCCTGCAAGTGTTGGATCCACGTTTGCGGAGGGAGGACAAGCCTCGGGGGAGCACATATGGGCAGCAAATGCTGCAGCTGCACAACGGATGGTCAAGCTCCCGTGGAAAGAGGTTTCCAGCCGCAGGTGCCAGCACTGATGTCCCATGGAAAGGTAGAAAGAGGGTGCTCTGAGGCCTTCGGCCTCTCTGCTCTACCCCGTCTGGTTGCACAAAGCTGGGCTGGGACCCCCCAGCACCCCTGCTCAAATCCCATCAGTCTCAGAAAGGGAGGTTTTCCCTTGAGGCCTCTTGGGAGCAGCACTGGGAAGGGACCATTGCTGATGGCTGGCCAGGGAGCACCCAGACCTGCTCCTGCACCCAGGCAGGGGGACGGGTGACCGGCAGTGTTGCAGTGCTGGCAGTCGCTGTCCCCTGCCTCTGAGAGCACCCAGAGCTCCCTGCACCCATCCTCGTGCCACAGCACCATGGCTGGGTGGGAAATGCTTGGCCATCACCATTGCCCTTCGGGTTCCTCCAGTTCCCTCTCCCCACAGAGCAGATCTGGGCTGTATCCCAAATCCAGCCACTCCTGTGGGCTTGCAGCAGCGAGGGCTGGAGGAGCTGGGTGTGAGGACGCGGCCGCTGACATGGAGAGGGGCAGAGGGAGGGTTGTTCATGCACCGGCGGCTCAGTGGCTTCCAATAGGTTGTTTGAGTCTGGCTTGAAGTGAATGGATCCTGCTTTTGGAGGAATCAAAGTCTGACAGCGTCTCTTTAGGGGTCTGAACTACTCTCAACTCCTTCCTTTCATTTTAATATCTTAACAGAAATTAATTCAATTTTATGAGCAAAACCCATATATTGCTTTGGTAAAGTTAAGACATTCTGGCATTTTCCTAACAAAACAAGTGGTTTTGGCAAAGCAAGGGAGTGCTTTTCTGTCTAAGCTGCCTGACACAGCCCCTGTCCCTGGGGCCTGCAGCTGGGTGCCCACTGGCATCGTGCTGCCCACGTACCAGGCTCTGGACACCCCAGGGCTGTCTCATACTGGTAGCAGGGCTGGAAATGAAGTGCAGAGTGGTTTCACCTTCCCCGGTGCCCACCACGGTCTCTCCACGGTGGTACCCAGGTGCTGTTCCTGTGGTCCTGCTGGATCTGGGTGAGCTGACTCCCTGCTGTTGTCCCCAGGGTTGGTGTCTTTGCTTGTTTTCCTTCCAGAATGTGGTGCTGAGAGCTAAAAATTTATATTTTCCCCTCTGGCACGGGACCTCGGTTTGCTGTATTTGTGTCTTCAGCCGAGAGATGAGCCTGCTCCCGTCGCATCTGCCCATCCATCCCTCCGAGTGTGTGGGGTCGTCCTGCGGTGATGTGGCTGGGCTGTCTGCAAACAAAGGTGACACCGAGTGGCTGCCAATATCCTGGGGACAGATCAGCTCTGCTGGGACCTGCTTGACCAGGTGGGACACGCTGGGCAGTCCTGGTCTGGTGCCCTGCTGTCCCAGGCCTGTCCCCACTTGAGCTGGCCGCAGGGCCACAGGTCACTTGGGGCTCCCCAGGAGGTGGGGGCTCTGCGACCGGAGCGCAGACGACCCCGGGGCTGAGAAAAAGGATGGCAAAACACAAGAGAAAACATATCCCCTGCTGCGGCTGTTTCTCCTAATGAAGAGCAGGGCTTTGCCCAAGCCCGAGGGCATGGAGGAAGGGCTGAGCAAAACCCGGCTGGGGAAGCTCTCTCCGTGCCAGGGAGCTGGTCCCCGTGCAGGGAGCAGGGGTGGGGGGGTCAAGCTGGCAATATTAGTGAGTCCTGGGGGCAAAGGCCTGCTGGCTGTTGCTCCTCAGAGCCACTTTTCCTAGAAAGCAGACAGCGATCCAGATGGGCACCGTTGGAGGAGAGCTGCCGAGGTCTCTGGCCGGGGGGGAGAGGGATGTGCTGCCAGTCCGGGGAGGTCTGATGGGTCTCGCAATCATTCAAGCTCTGCACCGCTGCCTCCGGCCAACACTCAGGCTCTTCGGAAAGTATTTCTGAATGATTCCCAGCCATCATTCCCATTTTGTTCTGTTTAAATTTTTCCTCCAAGACAATCTCGCTTGTAATTGCTCTCAGATTTAGGAAACTGGCTCTTCCTGAGACCCAGAAAACATCGTTGCTTGTTGGGACAGCATCCCTCTTGCTCGCAGTGAGCTCCCTCGAACCGCGCTGCTGCAGCGTCGCAGGCCAGAAAGCCACCGCGCTTTTGCTGCTGGTGTGAAGTCCACGCCACCACCGCCCTGTGCTGGGCAGAAATGTTTCGGCTTCAGAAATCATCAGCTCTGGCTTTTGGAGAGCCACGGGCATTTCATGGCGGCGGGGATGCATGTACGCTCCTGAGCATCTGCAGCAGGAGGGTGCTCCTGCGGGTGCTTTGGGGCTGTCTGTCCCTCTACCCAGGGACGAAAGGACCTCTGCCACGTGGCTTCCTCGGCGGGAGAGCGATGCAGCAGGGTGCTATGCCGTGAGCCTCCAGCAGCCCTAAACCCAGCTTCCTAGTCTCTCATTACATCAGGAGCAGCTTTCCTAGAGGATCTGGGGCTAAACCAGCTGATAAATGCACTGCCTCAGCCCTGAGGGGTATTTTACCGCTGCCCTTGGTCTCCTCTTCACCACACTAAAGCAGCCCTGGTCCCTGCTCCTCCCTCAGTGGCTCCTATGCTCCAGGACGGGGACAGCTGCGAGGGGAGGCTGGACCAGAGGCATCAGTCTCCTTCCAGCCAACACTCACCGCTGGATACTGGGAATCAGCCTCCTGCTGTTGGGAGCCTGGTGTCTGCATTAGCGACTGGGAGCTAGACCTCCTCCTCCACCAGCCCGAATCCATGGCGAGAGGCAGAGGTCCCTGCCCTCCCCCTGAGCCTCCAGCGCAGCCCGAGCCGGGAGCCTGCCCACACTCCCCTGCAGCGACGTCCTCGGTGCATCACAGAATCCCAGCATGGCAGGGGTTGGAAGTGCCCTCCGGAGATCACCCAGCCCAACCCCCCTGCTCAAGCAGGCTCACCCAGAGCAGGGGGCACAGGACAGCGTCCAGGCAGGGTTTAAATATCTCCAGAGAAGGAGACTCCACAGCCCCTCTGGGCAGCCTGTGCCAGGGCTCGGTCACCCTCAAAGTCAAGAAGTTCTTCCTCACGTCCAACTGGAACCTCTTGTGCTTCAGTTTGTGCCCATTGCCCCTTGTCCTGGTGCTGGGCACCACTGGGAAGAGTCTGGCTCCATCCTTGTGACATCCACCCTTAAGATATTTGTACGTATTGATGAGATCCCCTCTCAGCCTTCTCTTCTCCAGGCTGAACAAGCCCAGCTCCCTCAGCCTTTCCTCACAGGGGAGATGCTCCAGTCCCCTCATCATCTCTGTTGCCCTCCTCTGGACTCTCTCCAGGAGTTCCTCATCTTTCTTGAACTGGGGAGCCCAGAACTGGACACAGTGCTCCTGCCTGGGGCTACTGCCAGGATTTGTCCATCTGCCCTTTGTTTGGCAAAGTCCATGAGAAAAGTCTGTGTGGGAAGAGAGCAGAAAGGTGGGGAAGTGGGGGCAGAGGTTGGGCTGTTGGATGGGGAGGAACTGAACAAGGGAGGGCAGCAAGAGGGTGCGCTGAAAGATGAGCTATGGCTGGAAGGCAGATGCTGGAGCTGGTCCTGAGACTACGGCCTTGCGGATGACATTTGCTGGAGTGCGAAACGGGAAAGCATCGTGGACACAGAGAAGGAGCAAAACAGCCTTCTGGAAAGGAGAAACGTTGGGACAAGGTGAGGTGTGTGCACAGCACCCCCAAAGGCGTCCATGGAAGTCGAAACAGAAGCGGAAGAGCAGTGTGGGAACACAGGAGCTGCCAGCATGGCCTTGGAAAGGACAAACCTTGTTGGCCGGGTGCTCGCAGTGGGGACCGGCCTGTACCCACGCCATGGGGCGGGCACCGCCGAGCGCAGCCCCGGCCCCGGTCCCCAGCCCTGCTCACCCCCAGGTGTGATGAAGGGCTCAGCTCGGGAGGAGGTGGGACAGGCGGGTGGAAGGAGAGCTGGCTTTGAGAGAAGCCTGAAAGCACTTGGCTTGTTTAGTCTAGGAAAATGAAGGCCGGGAGAGAGTTGGTCTATAAATACATCTGGGAGTAAACAGCAGGAGGGAGAAGAGCTATTTAGGCTGGAGGACAGTGCTGGCAGAGAAGCAGATGGTTATCAGCTGGCCGTGAACTTGGTTATGTGGGGAGCAAGAGGAAAGATCCCCTCCTCGTGGAAGTGACCCTCAGACACCTCTCCTGGGGTCGGGTAGGGGCAAAGCCTGCAGCTCGGTGCAAACCTTCAGTCCAACAGCCTTGTCAAAAGTCATGTTGCACCTTCATGGTCCTTGGCGCTTTTGGGGGGGCGATGGAAGGGAAGCCCCTTGGCTGGGAGTGTCACCGTGATGATGCTCGGAGCCCCAGGCGCCATCATGGCCGAGATCCCACCACGCTTGTCGTCGGTGTGAGCCATGAAGCTGGCGGGGACCCCAATTCGCCGAGCAGCTGCGGGGCTGGGGAGCTTGTGGTTCACCGGAAACGTGAAAAAAAAAAATAAAAAAAAAATGCTGGTGCAGGTCCAGTTTGGCCCCAGCCCAGGTTAAAAAAACAAACAAACACGACATTTCTGGTGAACTAGAAACCCTGGCACCCGGCCAGCGCTGCAAATAGCTTGACTGGTTTCAAGATGGAGCTTGAAAAATTTATGAGGAGGATTACCCGAGCGGTTGCCTGTGGTAGCAGGGGATGGGAATGGGTCCCTCAGGAGTGCTTCCCGGGCCGGCGTTCGACCCGCAGCCGCAGTCCGGCGCATGAGGACTTGAACACCCTGCCATGGCCGCGCTGGGAGCGGTGGCCTGGCCACCCTCCTACGGCACCGCTCTCCTCTCTCCTGCGCCGCCCAGCCCTGCGCTGCAGCCGCAGAGGCTGCCCCAGGGAAATCATCCTTTGGAAAGCAGGGAGGGAAAGAGTAGGTGTGCAAGTGCCGACCGTGCTGCCCGGGAAGGTGACGCTGCAGGCAGAGCTGGCAGCTCCCGGGGCTGGCCTCTGCACCAGCCACGCCAAGGGGAAGCTCATGGGCACCTTGCACATCGCTCTCACCCTCCTTGGTCCCATTTTGTCCCCCAGCTCCCTCCTCTCATCACTGGTTTGCTCTGCCTGGAGCCTCTGCTATCCCATTTCCCACGTGGTCTGGGATCAAACCTCCCCTCACCTTCCCTTGATGTGCTGACTCAGGGGGCTTCTGGGGCCACCCAGTACCCCCTTGCCATGGCATTGCCTGCATGCTGGGGGGGGCACGGTGCTGCCCGATCACCTCCACCCTGTATCCCGCTCCAAGCCCTTTTCCCAGGATGGATGTTCCCCCATCCCATACGTTCCTCTCCTCCCACCATGGCTACATCCTGGTGGGACATGGATAACAGCCTCAGTGAGGGCAGCCCCCTGCAAGACCCACAGCCCCCTCCCTGGACTGCCCTGTGGCCTTTCCCTGCCTACGGTGTGGTTCAGGGCTGAGGCTGTTGTGCTGCGGTCCTGGTTTTTGGCAGGGACGCCATGGTTCCAGGTACTGATTTGTCCCCAAGGGGGTCAGGACCAGCACTGATGTCTTCCTCAGCCATCAGCAGGGATGCAGAGGTGGGGTGAGAGCCCTGCACGCTGGCGGAGAGACCCTGCACCCCGTCCTCACCCTGCCTGCCTTGGGCCAGGCTCACAGAGCTACCACTTGCTTTCCCCAGGCCATCATTACCCCCATTCCAGCTTTTTGGTGTCTCTCAGGCTTCCCATAATCACCCTTCCCCATTTTGAAGAGCTCCCTGGGCACCGTGGGAAGACATCCCACCTCGCTCCCTGCTGCTCAACCCCTCCAGATGCGCGGGGGGAGCGGGGAGCCGGCCCTTGCCCCCGCCGCGGCTGACGCGTGACGCTGCCCATCCCGGTCGCACCCTCTCACGACATGACACCGGGGAGATTCCCACCCAGCCGTGCCGCTCACGGCTCCCTCTGTGTGACCTTCTCCTTCCACATTTCTTACCCATTTCCTCTTCCCTCCCAGCTGGTTCGGACGCTTTATTTTATTTTAACGGCTTGGCCGTTCCCCATCCCTCAAAGCCCAGGGGAAGCGGGAACGAGCTCGGCCGATGCGCACGGCTGGGCAGTTGCAATGGCTGTAGTAAAGCATTTTAAAAGAGATTTGAAGCATCGCTCACGCTCGGGGGGCTCAGGGCCTCCTTCCAGCTGGTCAGGCTTAAAGCAGGTTACAGCTCTGGGAAATGGGGCCCTTTTAAGTTGTCAAACGCACGGTGCTTTGGCGTTCCCAGAACACGTAAGATGTAAACCTGTTACCCGAGCACGGCACACTCCCGTCCCCATAACATCATCGCTTTCACGACCCCCCAGGGACAGCTCTTCAGGATGGGCCCTGCCTGTCTTGCACTCACCGCTCCGCAGCGTTCCCAGGCACAGTGATGCACAGAAAGGTTTTTATCTCCTGTGCAGAAATAAAGAAAGATTTTTATCTCCCACCAGTGCTCAAGCTGCCAGCAGCCTGTGACCATGTCCTTCCCTCCCTGGGGGACCTTCCAACGTCCCCGTCCCTATCCCATGCCTGCATGCTGGACTTCAGCTAATATCCAGCCTGAGCAGTAGAGAGCAGGGTGGGAAAGGATGGCAGCTGGGTTTTTGAGTCACCAGCCGCTCCTGCCCCTTGCACCAGCCTGTGGGTGAGCTCCGCAAGCCCTGGCAGGGTGCAGGCATCCTGACCCCCCCATGCAGGGTGCACAGCCACCCCTGGGGGGCATGCAGGCACCCTGACACCCTGCTCCAGGCTGCTTGGGCATCCTCGGCTTCCCAGCCCTGCTCCAAGCCTGCTCTGGCTTTGTGCAGCACCGTGCACCACGGGGCGCTGCAGCACTGGTGGGTGTCCTGCTCCACAGCACCCATCGCCCGAGTGGCCTCAGCACCCCCGGCTCCTCCCAGCTCCTGCACACCCTAGCGGACCCTGGACATCCCAAGCTCAGGGCTTGTCCCAACCCTTCTTGCACACGGGGATCCCCTTCCTCTGCAGCCTGGGGGCCCATGGGGTGATAGCGCCGTGCGGGGCTGGGTGACCCCCCACCCCAGGGTGCTGGCCCATCTCCCCGGGCACAGGGACGGTTGTGTCTGCTCAGCCCCGCACTCTGAGTCACTGCTGTGTTTTGTCTGTCCGAGGCAGCTCTGCTGGATTCAATTAGGGGCTGTGCCGCATCTCGCCTGCTTATGAAAGCAAACGGGGCTTGGCCCTCTTGGTGTCTGCTGCTTCGCCTCGGTGCTTTGCTGCCAGGGTTTCTGCACCGGGGCCGGGCAAGGTGGCTTAAACCGCCCTCAAAGCCATGCAGCTGCAGTGAGCACTGGCCAGGGCACCGCCAGGGGAAGCTCACAGCTCTGGGGCCAAGGGTGTGATGGGCTACCTCGGGTGGTAGCAAGGGCACAGCCCTGCCCCAGCAGCACCCCCCTCTCCGTCCTGCTGCCCCAAATGCCGCCGGGCTGCGCAGCGGGGACGTGCAGGGCAGCGGCACCCGGCGCTCGCCTTCGTGTGTGCCTGAGGGCCGTGCTGCCCCCTGCCATGGCTCTCCCTTGGGGACAGGGTGGCTCCTGTCCCCAGTTGCCCTGTGGTCAGGCGTGGGTGCCACGGGGTGCCGGCGCTCACAGCACCCAAACCTGCCGGTGCTTGGGCTGTGCATGCTACACCTCTCTGCTCGGGGATGTCGCCTGATTGCTGAATGCCAACCCCCCTTTGTTATGTGCTAAGATGCAAAATATTTTAATCCACGATTCTCTTTCGTGTTTCTTTTCTTTCCCATGCTAGATTCCTAGAAGACAGGGAATTTATGGTGTGAGCCCGCTCCAGCCGCAGAGAAAGCCCAGCCAAGGTCAACACCACGAGACAGGCAGCTCCTGCCAAGGGGGGAAAGAGCGATCACTTAGTGCTTGGCGGAGGGGGAAATCAAACCAAAACCCTTCCAAAAAAATCTAGATATAAAACACCCCCCGCCCCAAAACCCTTTGGTGGAAAAAGACCAAAAGCCGTAAGGACGGTGCCTGCACAGTTCCCCCCGTCTGGCCCCAGCCTGGCCCCACGTTGCCTCCGCCCCAGCCCGCTCCCCTGGCACCACAGCAGGGAGGCCAGCGAGCGGGGATGCAGCTGGTAGCACGGGGACGTCCCTGCCACCGTGCCCAGCTCCATCGCTTGCCCAGCGGTCAGGCAGCGAGGCCAGCTTTTGACACCCATTTTCCAGGCTACCCTTTTTATTTAGGGGCCGTTTCTGAGTGGCTGTTGGGTTTAGCATCGCTCCCCAGCGTCCTTCCCCACATCCCACCGTGATGCCTCTGCCTGGCATCGCCGGATGCCGCCACGAGCCCTGCCGTGTGTGCGGGGGCCAGAGATTTCGGCGTCTTGTGGCACGCACGCGCCCAGCCCGGTCTTGGCAGCTGTGGGGAACTGAAGCCATTTCATTGCGCTAAACGACGCGCTTTGGGGCTTCTCCAGCAAACGCCCTCCGTGCCCTTGCTGGTGTGCGTGTGTGCGCCTGCCAGCGCCCGCGCCGGGCTCTGCCGCACAGGCACACGTGCCTCTTGGTGAGGATGTGCGGCAGGATAGATGCCAGGGTGCTGCCCGTGCTGCCCACGCTGCCCGTGCTGCCCACGCTGCCCACACTGCCCACGCTGCCTGTGCTGCCCACGCTGCCCACGCTGCCCATGCTGCCCACGCTGCCCACGCTGCCCGTGCTGCCTGTGCTACCCGTGCTGCCCACGCTGCCCGTGCTGCCTGTGCTGCCCACACTGCCCACTGCCTGCTGCCCACTGCCCACACTGCTCATGCTACCCACACTGCCCTCGCTGCCCATGCTGCCTGCGCTGCCTGTGCTGCCTGCACTGCCCGCGCTGCCCATGCTGCCCTCGCTGCCCACACTGCCTGTGCTGCCCACTGCCTCCGCCTGCTGCCCACTGCCCGTGGCACGGCGAGGAAGAGAGGGGAGAGAGCATCGGGCTGTGGGGCGAGTGGCTCTGGGGATCGGGATGGGGCTTGCAGCGCCTTGGCAAGGGCAGACGTGCTGGTCCTTTCAAAGACATAAAACAGCTACGGAGGGGAAGGGAACAGTCTGTTCTCCCCGCTCGTGGCAGACAGGATATCAAATGGGCTTAGGCTGGAGCGGGGGAAAGTCAGGTTAAACACCAGGAAAAGCTATCTGAGCAAAGCGCCGGCTCAGCTCTGCTGGTGTGGAAGCACCCGGCCCCGGGGCTGGGGCAGGGTGGGATGGCAGGAGCCCCGTGCCTTCGCTCTCGGGTTCCGTGGGCATCCCTGGGCATCGGCGTGGGCACCGGGCTCTGCCCCTCTCCCGGCCTGGGCCAGGCTGCCTGCCTGCCCTCCGCCTGCTCCACTCTGCTCACGTTTGCCTTCCCCTGGGAATGTCACCCATTCCCCTCATCCTGGGGGCAGGGATGGGGTCCCTGCCCCGGCTGCTGGAGCTGGCGGGAGGAGAGGATGGTGGGGTGGGAGGAGGTGGGCTGGGGAAGTGGAGAGGTCCCATGGCCAGAGCAGCGGTGGCTGTTCCCACGTGGCGAGGGTCGCTGCGCTGGCACCATGCGCCACTCCCGGCTCCCCTGCTCGCATTTACCCCTTTGCTGATGTCAAAGCCTGGATCCCAGTCCTGGGCATGAGCCACGCGGTGGCTTGAGGCCGCTCTCCAGCTGATGGGAGCTGTTGGGAAGGCAAAGCTCCCTGTGTGCTGTGGGGTTTTGGATGTTTCTGTGCCTCCCACATCTGCTCACTGGGGGCCCTTGTCACCACCAGCAGGGACTGGGTCAGGCGCTGCTGGCAGCCTGCTGGCCCCTGTGTGCCCCCGGACCTTGGAGGAGTTGCCTCTCCAGGACAGAGGGGACGAAGAGCCCTGTTGGGCAGTGTGTCCTGCTCTCCTTCCACACCAGACTGCCCGTGTGCTGCTCTCCAGGGCTTCTTGGGGGACAAGCGTGGGGTGACCCGCTTGGCAGGATTTCCACAGCCTGCCCTGGCGCACCAGCTCCACCATTGCACAGGAGATGTTTTCTGGAAGCCAGAAGACACTGTCCTTTCTCCAGCTCTGCTGGGTCATCACCACAGCCTTCCTGCCTGCCTAAGCCAAGTCCCAGGAGCACATGCAGGAAGACCCCCAGCTTGCCCAGACTCCTGGTGTGCAACCTCCACTGGGGCAAAGACCAGGGCTGGAAGTGTCCCCTGGATGCTGGATCTGCTGGGGGGTGTGAGGGCTGCTGCAGGGCCATCTGTGCACACTGAGGCAGATAAAGTTGCAGGAGATGAGCAAAGCCATGGCCTGGGCAGGCGCTCAGGGTGCCAGTGGTACTGGGCTTCTGCATGAGTTTTGCAGGGAGGAGGAGGTGCTCATTTTCTTGTCTGTGGTGCTGGTGGTGGGGTGACTGCTCAAAGCCCTTCAGTCCAGCACACATATACACCCCATGCTTGCCCAGCCATGGCAGCTGTGATATATATTGGGGGTTGGACTAGATGACCTCTAAAGGTCCCTTCCAACCCAAAACATTCTATGATTTTATCATATTCCTTCCACCATGGGCAGCTGAGCAGTCTCAAACTGGGCACCAAACCCAGCCCAGTGCAAGACATCTCTTGTAAGAGGGGTCCCACAGTGCAGGGGAACCCACAGCCTCCGGTGCAGCGCAATCAGGACCAACGGTGCTGGGCAAAAATCTGCCACCTTCTCCATCTGGCTCTGCTGCCTGTATGCGTGCCCTGCACCCAGCAGGGCTCGGGACAAGCTGTGACCGTGGGCTGGTGCCAGCGTGTCCTCTGCACCTTATCCAGGGGAAACGGCCTTTCCTGCGGGTGTTCAGCCCATCAGCTGCCGGCTGCCGCAGTGACTCACGCAGCCGGTTTCCTCTCCCAGCCCCTGGCACCTCCCAGCCTCTCCTTCCCACTCCCACCCTTCCGTGGCAGGGAAGGGTGTGAAATGCCCCGCTCCCTTGCCATTGCCACGCTTCTCGTGTGCCGGCACCTCCCTGCTCCATGCCACCCAGACCACAGAGCTGGGGGGGACGGGAGCAGGCGATGGGTCTCCAGGCTGGCCACAGCCCTCCTACCACTCCCCGGGCAGCACCTGAGCACCCTGGGCACCCTGGGCACTGGCCTCCAGAGGACAGCCTCTTGGGAAGTCCTCCAGCCTACAGTCTCCTGTGTCCTTGGCCAACTTCTTAGAGAAAGCCCCCTGGCACATTCCCACCCGTGGAGGTGTCCCATGCCTGTGGGGTGGGGATGGAGATGGACACACCCCCCCCCCTACTGACAGCTTAAGCACAAAAGGGCAGGTCTAGACCGTGCTCTTACCTAGGAAGGTGGGACTAGGTGATCCCTGAGGTCCCTTCCAACCTAGGATTCTAGGATTCTATGAGGTCTGGTGGCAGCCATGTGCCACCCATGGGGACAAGCGTGGTCACTTGTCCCAGCCGCTACCTTTGGTGTCTCACGGCGACTGCTCGTCCCATGCCCAGCGACTGCCTCGGGGAGCCGAGGAGGGGAAGGCAGAAATTTCCAGCAGCAACATTCATGTGGTCTCGACACAATTCATTAGGGGAAGGAAGAAGGGGGTTGTGGTTAAAAGCTTGGTGTCTGGGACGTTGGCTTCTGCCTCTGCCACTCTTCAGTCCCAGGCAAGTCACGCGAAACCCTGGGGGCTGCTCTGGAGCAAATGCCATGGAGCAAACTGCTCCCCGCCTCCATGATCTGCAATGGGGCCGGTTAGGCTAATGCTGGCCAAGCCCCTAGGCCGTTTCGGGTGACAGAGTCCCCCTACATTTGTCCCAGACCAAGGAAGGGACTCTTGCCTGTGTTTACTGCATTTGACTTCTGAAGCTGACTGATGTCTCCCTGTTCAAGGCCCCCTCAGCTCGGCTCCATTTAAGGGGCTTAGGAAGAATTGAACATTGCTGGAATTCTTCTCTTGCTAACTTTAAACATTCATTACTTTAAATGCTAATCCCCGGGGATTATCCCATTGGAGAAAGCAATGTAAAGCAACGGGGGAGAGAACAGCGCGTCTTCTCACCCCTTGCACACCAATCGATGGCTCTTTTGGGGATGGAAGTGTGAAAATGCCAAGGCAAGCTTCTCCAACCCTGGCTTGGTTTTTACACCTCAGTGTGGACTCTCAAACAAGCCAAGTCTGAAGTCTCTTGCTCCAGCTGGTTTTGAGTCGTACATGTCCAAAGTGTCTCCGTGGAGCGCGAGGGGGAAATGTGTATTTTTCCATGTGTGCGACTCAGAAATGACTGAACCCAGTCGGTTCCAATTTCTTGAAAAATCCGCTTTTGGCTTGAGCCCAAGAGTGGAAACTTTCAACCAAAAAAGAGTTGATTTGAGCTCTAAATAACATAAAAAAAGGCTTAGAAGGGAAACTGGATTTCAACCGTCATTATGGCAATCACTTCTCATGGCCCTCTGACAGCAACAGCAGAGCAAGTAGTGAAAGTAATTCCCAAGGAAAATTCACTTGGATTCCATGGGCAGGTCGGGATTCGGCTGCAGACGCTTTGTACCGGCCGTTCACGAGCAGGAGAGAGATCAGCCCTTGGAACGGCGAAGGAACAGGAGTGCTCAGCTCCAAAAGACGCGGAGGACGGAGGTCAGCCCCGGGCCTTGGCACCGACCGAGCGCAGGGCAAGTGCTTTCGGACAAAGACGCAACCCTGCCCGGGGAGACGCTGCTCTCTCCTGCTCCGGGCTGTGCCTTTGCTGCGATACGCCCTGTTCTGTTGGGGAAGATTTATTCCCTGAGAAGTGCCTGAATAATTTCAAGCCACAATTAATTAAAGACTGCTGCAATCCGCCTGCAAACAGGAAACGAGGCAGAGCAAAAGACACAATCTCTAGAAAACCGACGTGTTGTGAATTAGCTCTAATCAACTAATAGCATCTAACGATGATGGATGCACTCCCCCAGTGGCTTTCATCTGCAAGCTTATTACGCTGGTCATGGCGAAGGCCCTGTGCTGGATTAGGATGAGATGGACCAGCTGATAGACTGGGTTTCTCCTGCATTTCGAGGATGCTGGATCTCGGCATGGAGACACCGTCCAACTTGGCCGTAGTCACACCAGTAAATCAATGGCCGGGCTATAACCAGCAATGTGGCTCCCTGGCTCCGAAGGGAGGCCGGCAGATTTTCCTGAAAAGAGCAGACTGTTTATGTTTGGGGAAAAAAGCTCCATTAATTGGAGTGAAAGCTGAGACCGTGCGTTGCTCACCAAAGTACGCAGGACATCGTAGTATGGCACAGAGCTGCAGGCTGGGAGGGATCTCTGGTGCCTCCCGTCCAGCCTCCTCCTCGGAGCAGGGCTAGCTCCAAGGAGAGATCAGGTGGCTTTGGGCTTTGTCCAGGCCAGTTGTGAACATCTCCAAGGAGGATTTTCACCCTCGGTGTGAAAATCTTTCTCTTCGCGTCATGCTGGATTTTCCCTTGCCGCAACGTGTGCCGGTTGCCCCTGGATCCTTTGCTGCACACCTCTAAGAAGGGTCTGGCTCTATCTTCATAGCTCATTAGGCAGCTGAAGACAGCAATTAGATAGCCCCTGAGCTGAAGAAACGCACTTCCTTCAGCCTCCCCTCGGGCGTTGTGTGCTCCAGCCCCTTATTATCTTGGTGAGCACTGGACTCACTCCAGCACGCCACGTTTTTATAGGCATTCCAACTCAAATACAACACTAAGTCCCACCAAGAGCTAATCTGGGCATGGCACAAATGAATGAAGGTACAAATTGCTGTGACTGCCCCACTGGTGTAACCCCCTGATGCCCCCAGGTTTCTGCTGACAGCAAGCATGGTCAACCCAGAGCCCAGCTGAAGGGCATGAGAGGCCCAGAGCCCAGCTGAAGGGGATGAGAGGTCGGGCAGGTGCTTGGGTTAAGGGGAGGACAACACCGGGCTCATCAAGCAACTTGACTGAGGCCAAACCCATGGAGAGATGTGCGTGCTATGGCAGGAGCCTGGGTAGCTCATGGCAGGACATGGCTGTGGTGAAGGGGGGACATGGGGGATGAGTGAGGGGCATGGGATGAACACCATGATGGGGAGTGCCATGCAGAAACATAACACATCAATCTGCATATGACAGAAACTGGTTCAGATGGAAGGGCTTTGATGGTTGATGTGGTCGAGGTTTGACTGACGTTGGCTGTAGGCTCTGCTTTGGGAGAAGGAGAAATATCTCCAGGTCTGTGTAGAGAAACCGGCACCTCCAGAGCACCATGGCTGCCTCCAGACTGGGATCTGCAGCTCATAAAAAGGAGGCTGCGGACTGAAGCATCGCCTGATCGTGGTGGTGCTCAAGTATTTCTGGGTCAGCTCAGAGGCTTCCTATGCTGGAGTTGCCGCAGCCACTGTGGAGGAAACGTGATGGGTGGGATGGGGTCCTTGTCTCCATCCCCTGGGGAGCTGGGGTGGAGAGGCCCTGTGGAGGGATTCACTGGCTGAGCCGTGCTTATCCTAGCACGGGCCCGTGGAGCAGGAGCCCAGCGTGTCCTGGGGGGGCTGTTCACGTCGGTTGTGCTCAAGTCCTTTTTAGGCACCGGAGCAAGCAGTCTGGATATGTCCCTTAATCATGACTGCTCATAAATCTTGCTGGCACAGTGGGAGCCTTTCATTTCCAGATATAGATTGGAGAGTAAATGCTACTGACTATTCTGGGACATGGCAGCTGATAGATGGCTCCAGAATTTACTATTTTAGACTTGGTCTTTGCCGTTGGGGGGACACGATAGAAAAGCCGGTTGCAGAACGTGCACATTGACCACATAGGTTTCATCTAAAGCAAACTGAAGAATAACCTCTGCCAGATTAGCCCTTCAGGCGGAGTATTTCTCTTTCCCGTATTGGGAGAAGTTTGGGGACCCAGCCACTGAAGTCAACTGAACCGAAGAGCTCAGAGGCTGAACGTGCCAGAGGACAACAAGGTTTTCAAGGCAAAGGTTCAAAACTATTTGGTACCCCTTGCAATAGTGGCTTGCCCACTAAAAACCACAGCGAGAATGAACCGCTTAAAGAGACCAGGCAGATCTTCAGGGAAGAGTGGACCTAAGGACCTGGAAGTGCCCAGCATAAATGAGAATTGCCAGAAGCCAAGCGGAGCTGGACCTTGCAAAGGCAGTTCAAACAAATAGCGAAAGACTCTCTAGCTAAGTCAATAAAGAGAAGGGGTCGGTATGCGGGGAGAAGAGTGGAGATTAAGAGTAATCTCAGGATGGCCCCCATCCGAAATGCATTGCATTTCTTGTGAGGTCAGTGGTGCACCCATCATAGGGTGGGGTGGCTCACGGTGATGTCCCCAGGAAACCAAACCCAGAGGTGGTCTCAACCCAGGGGAACCCACCTACCCCAGTCCTACAAGAATTGGCTCCAGCTTAATGCAGCTCCCATGGGAATGGGTCAGTGTGGGCTGGGGAGGGCCAGCACGGCTGGGGGCTCATCAGCCACCCCTGGCCCAGAGACAGGTCTCCCTGGAGCCCTGGAAGCCTCCCATCCCTGTCCCCATCCCCGTGAGGAGGGGTGACACTGCCTGGTGCAAAGGACAAAGTCCTGCACCGTGGGACTGGCAGGAAGGATTTTGAATATAAGTGATTTTCTCAGCTGCAAAAGGCAATGAGGGGAAAGGCTGGGGCAGGGGAGCGTAATGGGATGTTGCTAGTTATGCACGAGCATGAGATGGCAGCAGGTACAAGAAGAGTCAGGACCGAGGGAACAGCTCTGAATCGTGCCAGGGGGTTGTGCGAGCTCTTCGGGAGGGTGTGAGGTCCGACTTAGGACCACAGCTCTGCGCTCCAGCAGGCACGGATGGGGCCACCAGGAAAGAGATTGCTCCCGTCTGAGACGCCGGGGATGGGGGGGAGCGTGGCTTATTGCAGGGGCTGGGGGGATGAGACTGCGTGGCAGCAGGCGGGGGGGCTCTGCGGCAGAGGGTGCTGCTGGAAGGGGCACGGGAGGGTTGGAGCCAGGGGGGGACACCTCTCTGCTGCCTCCAGGCAAAAGTGAGGACTGGAACAGCCCTTCCAGGGGAGCGGTGGGAATGCGGAGGAACCATAAGGTGGAGTGTGCTTGGTTTATGAGGTACTGATGCTGCTGGGAGGCAGCGAGGTCTGGCCCATGAGGTTGTGGTCTTTATAGTGTGGATACTAAATCCATAGATACTGTAGGTTTTAGTAGTGTGGATTTTCCCCGTGAGGCTCATGGAGGGCATGGAAACACTGACCTGGAGGAACCATTCTGGAGGAGCCAGCCAGTGATGAATTTTAACTGTTAAGGCAATAAACAGGGATACTTGCACATCCTCAGGAATTTCAGGCACTGCCTGAAAAAGAAGTGAGCATTTTGTAGATGTTGGGAGGAGGAAATCTCTTTTCCGTGTGCAGGAGAAGGCAGAATCCTTGCTCCAGTTGTAAAGGAGGAGGACCCAGAGGTGCAATCTGCCCCCTCTCCCCTTGGACCAGGCTCTGTCCCCTCCTCTCAGCTCCATCCCTTCTAGCGGGGCCTTTAAGTTTAGCAAGACCCTCACTGCTCTCGCACCGGGGGGACTTGGCCCCACACCTTCCACCCCTTTGCGAAGCTGAGCTTGCACCAGGGTCCAGGCTTGGTCCCATGTGGCCCCCGTGCACATGCACATCGCCTCCAAGGAATGTGCTTTCTGGGTGGAAACTGTGTCATCGGAGAAATATTTCATATTTTCGTTCGTTCGCATTCCCCAAATGAAAAATGAATCGTGAAGTCTCATAAATAAGGGGCCGAGTTTCTCATTTACATATTTCTGTGGTTGTTGGAGCAGGGGCGGCCGTGGCCCTGCCAACCATGTCCTAAGCCTTCCCTTCGTCCACCTTTGCTCCCGCTGGCAGCTGCCTGCGCTCCCTGGAAGACGCCGCCCGAGGCCCGCGCGCTCGGGCGGGCTCCGCGTCCCTTCGGTCACCCTGCCTCCTGCCAAGCCTCTCGTGCAGCCGCGGGCTGCTGGCAAAGCGTGGCGGGAAAGCATGGGTAGCTGGGAGTCTCGGAGAAATCCCAGCCCCAGGAAGGTTTTTGGGATTCAAAGAGGGGTTTGCACAGACTGGGAGGGTGCGCGGGAGAGGGGAAACCCCACAGCGTGGTCCCAGCTTGGCTTTGGTGGCAGGGCACTGGGGTGACGACAGGCGGCGGCTGGGGAAGGGGTGGCCGGAGAAGCGCGTGAGAGATGGAGCAAGTGGAAGAGAAGACGGCAAGGAACCATAGGGGAGGAGGGGGCGAACGAAGGGGAGAGGGAAGGAGGGACGGGCAGGCACAACCCAAAGCAGCAGGCAGATGAGCACAGGCTGATGTGGCTCTGCCTTGGCACTGGAAACACGTGGGGTCCCACGGCTCCCTCCTCGGGCGCAGCCAGCCGCTCTGCCCCAGCTCGCCATGGCCCAGCCGCACTGCCTTTCCACCTCCCCTCCTCACCCTGACCCTCTCCCCTTTTCCATGGCCAGGGCTGCTTTGCATTTGCCTTGTCCATCCTGTTACCCCTGTTTGCCTTGCCCATCCTGTTACCCCGTCCCTGTTGGGACCCTGCACCCTCGGGCTTGAAGGTGGCACCATTGCTGCGTGCCTCCTCTGAGGTCCAACACTTGACATGGGCAGGTCGGAGAGAGGAGCAGGGTCTCTGGGCATCCTCTGTGGATCCCCCAAAAGTGTTTGTAGCAAGGTGTGCCAGGACTTTTAGCTGGGCCATATGTTTTCCTCCCAGTTCTTCCGAAGAGGTCTGTGGGTCTCCAAGGGCCTCCAGTGGGTGCAGGGCAGCAGGGAGCCCTTCTGGGTGCACAGCAAGACTGTCCAAGGGCATGCAACGGGGCTGGGAGCCCTCCCGGGCTGGAAGATGCATCTCCCTGTTGGGATGCTGCTTGCCCCAAGCCATTCACACCAGCGACCTGACCTTGTCCTTGTGCACGCCTGGGCTCAGGCATGGGGCTTGGCAAGTGGAGATGCAGCAGAGATGCCAATCCTGGCCACAGCTGTCCCCTGGGACCTCCTCCGCAGGCCATGCTTGGAGTTTCAGGTGGGCCACCTTCTCCTGGCACTGCAGGGGGAGTCCAGTTTGTGTCACCCAAGGGTTAATGGCTATAAAGTGTGCTGCTAAAGCCATCTTCTGGTTTCAATTTAACTTTGCATTTGCTTGTGGATTAGATTCAAGGATGTTCACTCCAATAATCTCCCCACTTAGGCACTGCAGAGATGAACGCTCAGCTGCCAGAGCCAGGGGAGGAAGGGGAACATGGACACCCATCTCCCTGAAAGGTGACCTCGCTTTCCCAGGCCTCAGCCAGCAAGGAGAGCTGTATGCCTGGCTGTGAAGCTCTAGCAAAGTTCAAGGGGCAGACGTGAGCTCGGCAGAGCCCCCATGAGAAGAGGCCCTGAGCTCTCCACCTCGCTCTTCCACAGGCGCATCAAGAGTAAGGGACACGGGGTGGCCACAGCCTCCCTGTCCTCCTGCAGAGCTCCATCCAGCAGGTCACGATAGGATGCCTTG
The DNA here is from genome assembly GCA_017310255.1 of Butorides virescens. NCBI lineage: Eukaryota > Metazoa > Chordata > Aves > Pelecaniformes > Ardeidae > Butorides > Butorides virescens. The sequence goes on from JADKXX010006794.1 coordinate 22,315, forward strand.
AGTCCTGGCAATGGCATGTGCGAGATGGAGATGATCCATCCAATCCACTGGGAGAGGATCAAGTCAACCCTCCTAAGCCCAGGGAAGCCCAATGCCAGCATCGCTCATGCCATCCGCCCGGCCCAGGCACCCCGGGACCTTGCCTTGGCTTTCGCCTGCCCCTCTCTTGTCAGGCTTCAGAGTCAGGCAGAAAAAAAGATGGGTTTGGAGTGGGAGCAAGTGCGTTCTGCAAAGTTGTCTAAACATAGCACAAGGAAACAGGAACGCAGGGCAAGGCTCTGAGCAGAGCAAAAATAACACAGGGCTCACTGCTCACAGCTTAGCCTCCGTGCCTTCTCTGCAGCCAGATGCTGGGCAGGCAGAGCAAGCCGGGGCTGTCCCGGAGCCAAGCAGCGTGCCGGGTGCCCGGCGAGGCAGGGACGTAGTGTACCGCTCTCCCCAAGCCCCCTCTGCTGAGCTGGGGCTGGGGCCACCACTGGCCCTGGAGATTCAGAAATCCATGTCAAAAGGGGTGGCAATGGCTCCAGGAGAATGCTGGGGCTCTGCTGGGTCCTCGTCTCTCTGCACATCTTCCCAGCAGGAGCCTGGTGCTGTCATTGTCCCTGACCCTGGAGGAGGGCAAGGGGTGAGCACCCCCCAGCTCCATCCAGAGTCCTCCCCAGCAGACCAGTGCTGGGGATGTTCTTCCAGACACTGACTGTGGTCCTGGTGCTACAGCAAAGAGAAGTTGTGGGGCCATGGGCTTGCAGGCAAGAAAACTGCTGGGAGCCCCACACAGGACCAGGAGGGTTAGCTCCACCAGACGATACTGTCCTGGCCTTTCTGAAGCGTCCCAGGCTGCAGCTCCTCTCTGCTGTCCATCCTAGCGATGGGACCTGGACACGTTCCAAGTCATGGACAGAGACCAATGGACATGGTCTGTGGGCAACTTGCTCTTGGTGACCCTGCCTGAGCAGAGGGTTGGTCAAGATGAGCTATGGGCATCCCTGCCAACCTCAACCAGCCTGCGATTCAGTGACGTTCCCTCTCTTCAGCCACTGGACATGCTCTTCTCGGCGCTGTCCCCGTCCTCCAAGCCCACGTTCCCACTGCATGGGCGAGCAGGTCTTTCCCATCTCACCATCCTCTAGTGCTGGCTTGGAGAATGCAGGGGCCACATGGCCTGCAGTGGACCTTGCCAAAGTGGCCCTGCCGTTCGGCCGGCTGCAGGTGGGCCGGCACACACATTCCCTTGGGGAGCAGCAGACACACCACCGGGAGATTTTTTCCCAGTTCAGATCCCTGTGCAGGTGGCTGCCAGGTCCCCGTCCCTGGTGACCTCCTTGGGCCACATGGTCTCACAATACTGGTGATTCTCCACAAGCCTGGGCTTCTTGGGGTGGCCACGCTGGCTTGCAGGGTGCCGCAGGCTCTCTTTCTGCAGCTCTGTAGCTCTCCTGCTCATCAGACATGTACAGGCTCCTTGAGGAGGGCTGTACTCCATCTCATGTTCAAATTCTGGGTTGATGGCAGCCTGGATATGCCTTGTGCCAAAAGGGACCTCATCCGATTAGGTGGTCCTCACCAGAGCAGACAGGGTCCTCACCTCCCTGTCTGAGACTCTTTAAAGAAAGCGGAAAGGAGGAAAAGGGAGCTTTTAACATAAAACATCTGGCATGTTATTCTGCCTTGCACGCTAGGATGGGAGAGAAATGTGTCCTGCAGGCAGAGGGGAGGAAAGAGGAGATCTCGGGATATGTACAGTGACTGGCACGAGAGCAGCTGGACCAGCCGTCTCCATGTGCTCCCTGACTCCTGGGATGCGCTCGGAGCCGTGGCACGGGGACGTGCCCTGCACCCTGCGTGCCCCGGGGGAGAGCAGGCTGCAGGGTCTAGGGCTGCCTGGAAGAGCCTGAAGCCATCTGAAGACCAAAACCAGGGACAGACCCGCTGAGCGCTGCCAGGAGCCAAGGCCAGGTCCCAAGTTTCCTCTGGGAGACGGAAAGTCAGCACCCGGCGCGGGAGGGAGCCAGGAGAGTTAAGCGGGGACAGGCAGGCTGTAGGAGGGTGTTAGAGAACAAACCGTGCCTGGGAGAGAGCTGTAAAAATCTTGGTAGCCTCTCAAGCAAGCTGGCAGGAAAGCGAGCTCAGACGGACTCAAACATCGCTTCCACCTGGTCTGAGCGCAGTCCAGAAGAGCGAGGCAGCGTGCGGAGCTGAGCTGAGATCAGAGCCTTGCGCTGACCCAGACTAATGCTCCCTTTTATCACCCGGCTTTAAACACACGCTTTTATGATGTGTGAGAAAGGGGCATATGGTTCTCTAATTAACTCAAGAGTGCTGAGTTGTGAAGTGCTGCGAGGAAAAGCAGCCACGGCAGCGATGGCAAGGGCGCGCCGGCTGCCGAGCAGCCCCTGCGCGGCGCGGGGGGAAGACGCCCCGGCCCCGGGCACTGCCCGCTCCCCGCACGGCGCGCCCAGAGGGGCTCGGCCGGCCATTCCCCGGGTGAGATATTTCCCCTCAAAAATGCCACCTGATCACCTCTCCCTGATGAAAACGCCATCGACACAGGGGATGTCCCCAGGGACGTCCGCAGCGGGGCTGTTTCTTCTTTGCTCTCGTTATGCTGGGACTTTGCTCTTCGCCTGTGCATTGGGATGCCCTTTGCATCCGGCTGGATAACGCGCAGCCGCCGCGGGGTGACCTCGGCCTTACGGCGTCTGCAGCAGGAGGGCTCTCACCCATCCCATCTGCACGCGTGGGGCTGGTGGGGACCGTCCCGAACCCACGGCAGAACTCACCACCCTTCCACCCGCGCAGGATGGGGCTCCCGGGCCTGGCACTGGGGCACCTCCGGGACTGGGAAACACCTTCAGCATTTCCAACAGAGCTAAAAGCCTGACGTCTACCTGGTTTACGTAAAACTAGTATTTCTGTGATTTCCTTCCCTGAAATCAAAATTAAATCCCTAATCATTAGGATTCAAAGTGAAACGCTCGTTTCAGCCTGCAGCACGGTGGCTGGTTTCCCTTTCTTTGCTCAGCCATGAAATACAACCCAGTTCCGTACTAGAACGAAAAATCCCCCAAATTTCGCTTTGAAATGGTGACATAATTCAATATTCTCTTTGTCTGAAGCCTCCTCAGCGAGCAGCTCACCTGGCCTGTGGCAACATTCTGCCGTAAAAGAAGCATTAATTAAATTGAAATATTACCCACATGGTGGTCCCAAATGACCTCTTAACTGGCCGAGTTAAGCCAAAGCCTCACTGCGGGCAATGGGATCTGGGTGGCAGAGCAGAGGCGAACTTGGAAGCTGTTCAGGAGCTTCATCCGTGCACATCCCCGAGGCAAACAGCCCCTGTTTTCGGCACACGGGGCTGCTGCCGGGGCGGCCACACCACAGGGGGTGGGTGTTTCGAATGCCAGCTTGCGGGACAATGTGGTGGGAAGGGTCGGCTCTCTTCAGACCCTGCTCCCGGGAGTAAAAGAGGCGAGGACAGTGAACCCGCTGTTATCCCGGCAGGGATAAAGGACTCAGGGGACGGAGATGCCACTGCTCAAAGCCACAGGTGAAACCTTGAGGCTGGGAGGAAAATGTAGTGATGGCTGTGACCCTGAGCAGAGGGGGACTGCAGAGAAAAGGGGTGGTTTGTACCTGAAAGCAAGGGAGTTCTGGCCCTAAGAGAAATGCCCCAAACACCAGGGGCTGCTGATGGACCCTGGAGAAGGACCGAACCAGAGCCAGCCCAAAACCTGGAGGGGGAGATGAGCCACGTGGCCGGCAGCAGGACCGACCGGCATCAATTCCCATTCCCGTTCGGTGAGGCTTATCCCCGGCACCGTCCAGCTGCCGAACCCAGCCCGGTGCCCTCCGTTACCCCCCGCTTCCCCTACGCCTGCTTGCGCTCCCGGCTCCTCTCATGTCCTCATCTGACTCCTTTTGGCCAGCCTGCCGGGAGGAAACAGCGTGCGTTGGTGGAGGGCCAGGGCTTCGCTTGTGCCGGAGCTCGCTGCCAGACTGCACGGCGAGCGGCTGATCCCTCCCAGGGGGCTGTGTTTTGGGGCTCGCGCCTCAGCCCAGACAGGCCGATGGGAGCCGAAGGACGTTGAGACCTGCCAGGTCTGGGCAGCGGCTCACAGGGCTCTTCAGGAGGGGAGCCAAACCCCAACAGATGGACAAAGTTACAGCTTCCCCTGGGAAGCTGAGACCTGTGATGGGGCTGGGTGGAAAGAGAGGTGCAATTCAGTCAAACGGCCCCAAAACCGCAATGTGTGCTGCCCAGGGCTCTTGCCAGCCCACCCATCACCCCAAACTGGGGGCCTAGCAGAGTTTCTTGCCTCCATCTCCAGGAGGAGATAGCAAGAAGAGGCTCTGGATTAGCCCTCATGCATCCCTGGGAGAGATACAGGGGCAGGTCTCCAATGTGATCCCTGCTGCCTGTGCCTGGCATCGGTGGTGGTCCGGAGCAGTGGGGGTCTACAGACTGACAGCAAACTGGCTGGTGTCCCCCCGCCCTTCCTGTCCCACGGAGGGGACACTCAGCGGGGAACACGGGTGGGGGATGTGTTGGGAAGGACGCTTCCAGCATGGTCACTGGCTGGAGAAGAGCAGGACCATGGCTGGCCAAGTGCCCCACAGCAGCAGGGAAGGGCAGCCAGGCTGGGCTGGGCAGGAGGACCTGGCTGCTGCCACTGCTGCTCAGGTAAAAGGACTGAAGAACAGCATCGACTCCAGAATAAGGGGATGGAGATGACCAGGAACACACTGGAAGGGTCTTGCAGAGACATAGCTCTGGAGGAACACCAGGAGGGGTGAGGAGGTCCTGGCTGGTGCTGGGATGAAACCTGCCCCTGATCCCACCATAGACCTCCTGTGCCCCTGCACTGCTCCCATGTCCCTAATCCCAACATGGGCCTCCTCTGCCCCTGTGCTGCTCCCATCCCTGGCGTTTCTTTCCCCAGCTCAGCTCACACAGGAAATTCTGGGCCCTTTTCTCACTGGCACCTCCGCCTTAGCATCACCAGCCCTTGCAGACCCTGACATCCCTGTGGTCTCTGGCACCCTGTCTCCCTCTCACAAGGTCTCAGCCCTCCTCATTCCTGGCTCTGAGAGCTGGACCCTTTCACCCCGTGTGGCATTTGACCTCTCCTCTTCACTCTCCCATCTTGGACCAGACCGGTATCTCCTCTGTGGTCACCGCTCTGCAACACCGGGGCCACTTACCCCTCTCCTCGTACCTCCACAGTGATCTTCTTTTCTGTCTTTCCCCTGATTTTGGTGCCTAGTTCCCCCACCTTCCTTGGCCCCCTAAATCTCTCCTGTATCCTGACCCCTTTGCTGCTGCAGACGCCCCAGTCAGCGGTGCCAGGTGGGTCCCCCTTGCTGCAGGTCACACCGCTTGGCTGCTGGCCGCCCCAGCTCTCCGTGCCTTGCTCCAGCCACCTTCCCAGCCCACCCGCTGGTCCCCTCTGCCCTCTCCTCCTGTCCCCACACCTGCATTGTTGTGGAACCCCCCTGACATGGCTGTGCCACAGACTCACGACTTCCTCCATCGCTTCTCCAGGTTCCTCACCAGTTATTTTGGTGGAGCTATCAAATCCCACAGTTGCAGGGCCAGGACAGCAGTGGGTGCTTCCCCGAGCGGAAAAACCTCCATGGGGGAGCTGTGGGCCCCTGGGCAGCCCAGGGAGGGTGGCAGAGGGACTGAGCCACCAGGTCTGTATGGTATGTAGCCAGCGACAGCCCCGTTGGAAATCTCATTTTTAACTTTTAGGAAGATTTCTGTCATTTCCCAGCAAGGAGATCAGATCACAGAATGCCCAATCTCAGGACTGCGGGGCTTTTAATCGCAAACATGGTGCCTCCTTGGGAGTAAGAGGAGAAGGCTGGAGATGACTGCTGCACCAAATCCCCCCCTTGACAGGCGTTTTGGCACGAGGGACTTATCTCAAGGTCACCCCACGGCTGAGCCCGTCCCTCTCAGCCTCCAGGTCACCCCGGAGCAGGACGGGACAGCGTGCCCCAGCCCCTGTGGGCAGTTACAGTTCCCTGCAAGAGGATTTTTTGGGAAAGGGCCTCCCTGGGGCGCTGCCTCCTTGGATCCACATCCTTGTCACCATTAGCACGTGCATCACTTGCCTTGCAGGTTTTTTAATCCCCATCTCCTGGAGTCATGTGCCTGGGGGAGACTCAGATTTCACTGCACTGAGAGGAAAATGCTGAGCCCTTCCTTCTGGATGCATAGAAAAGCTGGAGGCATAAACCTTACGGCTTAAAAAGCAGAACACGAGAAACCATACCCAGTATGTGCTTTTTTTTTTTTGCTTTTTTTTTTAAACAAGCCTTAATTTGAAGCTCTGTTCTTGCTTTTTGGGCTCTGACTCATGCTCGGGATTATCAGGGCTCTGGGAGCCATCGGCTGGCATTTGCAGGGTGCATTGGGAGGGGAGGGAGCCAGCCCAGCCCTGCCTGCTCTATGCTTCCCCTCAACACCACAAGGATCTGGCTGCGAGATGATAGAGCTCCACCGCCTTTTCCTTAGGGCCCCTCTGTGCTGCAGACACAAACTGGAGCACAGGCAGTGTCTAAAGTTCATGTTCTGGCTGAGTGTTACCAGTTACATCTCTGTGCTCGGTTGCCCACAATTTGCTTCAGTTTTCCCCTTCTGGGTTGATATTTTCCAGCTCCGGTCTCTGCACAAAGGCGATTTGAAAGGAAAGTCTCTTTGAACACGCGTTGGCCATTTCAGAGTGCGCAGGCAGTGAAAAGCAATATCTCCATAATAAACATACCCTTTTTTTTTTTCTTTCGAGAATACAAAACAATCTTCCAATTTTTAAGCGGCTCTACTGCCGAAACTGCTGGGGGTCAGAGCTGACATCTGGCAGGGAATCAGTCCTGACCGAGAACGACCGTGGCGCGTTCCAGTAAACACTGTGTTTCAGTTGCTGAAAGCTATATCCACCCAGGCACAGCACGTTTTACAGCGATGGTACCTTTTAATCAGCACTTGGAAAGCTCGCGAGCGGCCTGGAGAAGGGCGAAAACAGCCCCTCGAAAGATCTGACAGAGGGTCCGCGGCGGCGGGGCTGGAGGCGGGCGGAGGAGAGGTTTCATGCCCGAGCTGGGAGCGGGGCTACACCACGGCCCGGAGTTACCTATCGGCAGCAGATGTTCCGCTGCCCTCGAGAAGGACAGTGTGAATGAGAGGTATGGAGCCAGGACCACTAAATCCCTCCTTGGCCAGCATCGGATCCTAATGGTTCAGCGATACATCGCTGAAGGCTTCCTAGAACTACATAAATACCAAAGAGAATTTGATATAAATCATGGAAGGATTTAGGTTGGGAGGGATGTCTGGAGGTCTCCAGCCCAGCCCCTGAGCAAGTTAGCACTCCAAAGCCGGGCCAGGCTGCTCAGGGCCTCGTCCAGGCATGTTCTGGACACGTCCAAGGATGGAGGTCCCACTGCCACTGCCCCGGGGCTGCACCACTCAGGACCCAATGTGAGCCCACGGGCGCCGTGCATCCAGGTGTCTTCTCCGCGCACGGGGAGCTGGTTACCCACCGGGGAAGGGAGAGGGCGAGGAAGCGGCAGAGCCTGCAGAGAAGGCACCATCGCAAACATCGTGGCAGGAAACAAGAGCCTGGGTTAAGTGTTTGGGCTGGGGGCTAGGGCTGGTGGTCTCCCCTTCTCTCCTCGAGGGCACTCCGATGGCAAACGTTCCTGAGAGATCTCGAGGTCCCTCCACGGCCATGGGAGAACGCTGCTGTTTCCGTTGGTTGTACCAAGGGAGGGCATCCCACCACCACACGTGACTGCAGCTCCAGCCAGCGGTCCCACCGAGCAGCATCCTTGTGTTGGCAAACCCTCGTCCCGTAACAACCACAGGAAGCGACTGCCAGAGAAAGAAGAGCTTATGGAAAGTTACGATTGGGCGGGGTACGGCTGGGGTCACACGAGCCTCGTTAGTTAGTTAATCAAACCCAACAGACACATGTACAGTGGGACCTGCCAGCGATCGTGGCTGGCAGGGAGAAGCTGCCTAAGCCCCTGCGGTCCCCAGACAGCCCCGGCAGCGCTGGCTGCACCGCTCCTGCTTTGAGAAACACCGCAGCACTGCGTGTACGCAGGGATAGCTGAGAAGGTCCTGCCCATGACGCGGTGGCTTCCAGCTTTCTGCCAGGGATGGGACGGCTCCCTCGGCTGCACGAGGGGGTGCGGATGGATGTCCCCTGGGGCTGTGCGTGGGCTGCACATGGGGTGGTTGAACGCTCCCTCCCCACCAGGGAACACACGGGGCTAATGCGGCAGCGTGCACAGGGGAGTGAGAGATGGAGACCCCAGACCGCGCTCAGAGTACCCAGTGGTCTCCAAAAGGGGTATTGAGACCAAAGACGTGACTCTAGGGTGGCCAATGCGAGCAGGGGGGTGATGTCCCCCTGCTCCAGAGCTGCCACCATGCACCAGCCTGAGCACACGCTCCACCCCAGCCTCCCCCTGGTGCCCTCCTGCCCTCTGTGCCCACTGATGGGCAGGGGTTATCCAGGTTTCTGGCCAGAAAACACTGGAGCTACAGCCTCAGCCATGTGCTGGGGTGTTGGCTGGTCACCTTCCTGCTGCCCATGCTCAGACCTGGCTGCAAATGTCAGAGCGGGTTCAGGAGAGAGCTACGGAGACAACCACAGGCTGGTGAAAATACCTCTGAATGCGGGACTTGACGAGCCTGAAGGTTTCACTTGCCAAAAATAAGACTGAGCAGAGACTTGACTTGATTCCCAGGTACTGCAGAGCCCCGTCCATGCCTCATAACCCGCCTCCCCCTCCTGCCCCATGCCCCAGGACACATTTCTCTGGGATGTTGTAGCAGGCAGACTTACAGTTCAGACAGCCTCTTTAGTTTGGGGCTTGCTTTCTGCAGCACCTACAGGGGTGATAACGTGGGTTAACAGCAGCTGGTGAACCAAGGCAGGAGGACATCGGGATGCTCAGCCACAGGAAGAGGCAGCCTCCCTGGCCCGTGGTCCTTTAGGTGAAGATGGGACCACCTTTCTGGACGAGGCACCATGGGCAAACACGAGGCCTTTGTTCAGCAGGGGGGCAGGCAGGTGAAATGGGAATTCTGCCCCGTGCCTCCTCTCAGGAGCTGACGCAGGGCAGGGCTTCCCGTGGGCGCTGCCCTGGGCATTTCGGGGTATCCTCAGCTGCAAACACATCTGAGGTCCAGATCAGCAGAATTTCTTCCCCAGGAGGGTGGTGCAACCCCAGGACAGGTCCCTAGAGAGGTGGGGGTTCCCCATCCTTGGAGAATTTGGAGCCACCACTGCCCCAATTCAGTGCTGGCGACAGTGCTGCCAGGAGTCAGCACCGGGGCCGGACACCTCGGAGGGCCCCTTCCACCGGTGTTCCCGTGACCTGCCCCTCACACATACCTTTCCTTTGAGCGCATCCCATGTGCTCCCGCACAGGCACCGTAAAGCCCCGTCACACCCCGTTAGCGAGCGGCGTTTCCTATGACAACGTTGTCAACAGCACGCTGAGAGCAGGATTCGGGTCCCCGGGGCGGGGGGGGGGGGGGGGGGCAGGTGTGGGGCTCCTCCGTAGCTATGGCAAAGGGGTGTTTACTTCTGTGTTTTGCGTATCAGCGTTACCCCCGGGATGCTCTCTGTGCGTGGGTAAGGCTGTTTGGCATCTCCCCCGGCAGCATTTAGGGGGACCACGTGCCACCGACACCCACCAGCCACCATGGCAGGACCCGTGCTGGGGACAGGCCACAGGAAGCATTGTCCCCAAAGCTGCCACAGCTCCCAGCAAAGCCCCCAGCCCTTCACCCGCTGGTCCTGGATACGGTCCCTGGTACTCTTGCTCCAGCCCTCGTGGCAGGTTTTCTCTCCCAGATATTGCACTGTGCAGCAAACCCCTTCTCTTCCACCCCCCCCCCCCCCAACATTTTCTGCCTTTCCCCCTTTCTCCTCAGACCGTACACATATCCGTGCCTTCCCGGCACGGGCCAAATTGCACAGCTTTTCCCCGACACTTTGCAAAATTTGGGGAACGCTCCCAGCCCTTCCCCGCGGGCAGCTCGTGAAGCACTTGTCTCTGCCCTGGCCAAATCGCAAAGGGCTTGGATCCTGTTCCCCGGCGCGAGTGCCAGGGGCGGGGAGATCTTGCCTCGCATCTATTCTTTCTAGGTACAAAACATGCTTTCAAAAGTCAGAGCCGTTTCACTGGCAAGAGATGGAAGCTGCTAGAGGCGGCCAGCTGCCCCAGTTATGATTCCCAGCAAGGCCACTTTCCCAGCCCTGCTCTCTGCATGTTTTGCAGACACACGCATGGAGGATGCATCTCCCGGACCCCCGGCCAGCCCCAACCGGGGGTCTGCATCCCTGCGGGCCACCTGGCAGCCCTGAGGCTGCTGGCACCGCTGCAAAGTGGCTCGTCCCCGCATCCATCGGCTCCCGCGTCGCTCTTCTTGAGCAGAGAGGTTGTGTTTAACGAGCGAGTGTGTTTTCGCTCAAGCATTACGTCATTCGGCAACGCCAGCCGGGTGGATGGACGGGCCAGCCCGGCTGCTCTGCCCCTGCCGATGCTCACCCCCTCTCCGCATTGTGGGGTGCTCCGTGCCCTCCAGCCCTCCGCCTTTTGCAAGGATGTGGCTGAATCGGCACCCATGCAGAGCCCACCGAGGGGTCACTGGCTCCCGCATGGTTGTCCCCCCATCTCCTTGACATGTCCCAGCGCTGGGCGTGGAGGGCAAAACGCTCCGTAATTTCCACCTCCCAGATTTCCTGCGGCCATAACCATCAGCGCTTTCTCTAAAATAAAGTGGGAGGTGAGATAAGCCAGACAGCCGGGCTCCGGAGGGACTGTCCTGAGCACGGGTTGAGCTCACACTTCTTTAAGTGGGCGTCCAGGTTTGGGACTTCGCACCTCTCGCGGGCGGAGAGGAACTGGGTGGATTTGCTGATAATTTGCTGCCAATTTCCGCAGCCACGGAAGGAGCGCGGGGAAGAGGGGTGCGGGGTGTGGGGGGGCTGCTCATGGGGAGCCCCGCGGGAAGGGGGTGCAGACAGGGCATTTCCTTGCGCGTCCTCTCACTCCCCGGGCAGCGGACTGGGGCTCGCAGGGCGTCGGGGACCGGGATGAGCAGCGCCTCGGCCCCGCAGCGATGGCGTGAAGCGCTCGAGCGTGGCCAGCGCTGCGGGCGTCAGGGAGAGGGGGATTTTGCACTTCTTGCTCCCCCATTAACTCGCTGCCCACCCCGGCTGCTCCCTGACATTTGCCCAGGGACACCCCATGAGGAGGGGGACGTGGCGGCCAGCGGTGCCTGGGTTTGCAGCAGCTTCTGCTCTTGCTCTCAGAGCTGATGGGGGGTCAGCGCCCGTGTGGCCCCAATGAACTGGGGCTGGAAAGAGGGGAGCAGCCCAGCTCAGCTGCAAGAACCCCCCCCATCCCCAGCCCCGGAGGTGGCTGGGGGTCGCGGTGGCCATCACTAGCCACGGCCAGCCCGGGCAGGGCGCTGCGTGTCCCCAGGACACCCCGGGGCCGGGGCACCGCTCCCGGGCTCCAAGCAGCAAATTTTGCTGCGAGCCGACGGGTTTCGCCCTCCCGCCGGCGGCCGGACACCCCGCGCCCGCCACCTAACGGCCACCGCCGGTGAGGACCGGCCACCGCCGGGCACCGGGGCCGGCACCGGGCCGAGACCCCCCCCTGCACCCCGCGGCTGGCGGCGGCTCCACGCTCGACACCCCGCTGCACCCCCGGAGCCCCCCAGCCCTTAACCCAGCCGGGACCCCCCTGCCCGCTGCCACCCGGGGAACCAACCCCCGGGGAACCAACGCCCCCCCGGCGCCACCCGGGGCACCAATCCCCCCGTAACACCCGGGGCACCAACTCCCCCCCCGGTGCCACCCGGGCACCAAACCCCCCTGACACACGGGCACCAACCCCCCCGGTGCCACCCGGGCACCAAATCCCCCGTGACACCCGGGCACCAACCCCCCGATGCCACCCGGGGACGCAGTGGCCCCCACGGGGGTGGGCG
>JADKXX010006796.1:0-18703 GCA_017310255.1 Butorides virescens
CCCAGCCAGCCCAATCGGCGGGAGCGGCTCGTGTGTGTTTGCCCTTTCCTCATGACGTAGTGTCCTGTGCCTCTCTCCCCCCTTCTCCCTCTCCTTTTCCCCTCCCTCCTCCCAAACCCCCCTCCCCTTCCCCTCGCATCCTTGGAAGCAACAATTAAGCAGCTCTGGGATAAAACACACTGCCCGCGGGAGCACGGGGGCATTGCTTCAAGAGATGGCAGGGCAGGCAGCTGCACCCCTCCTCCCCGGAGTCCTCCTCCTCTTCTCCATCCTCCCGGCTTCCCAGCAAGGAGGTAAGGAAAGCAAAGGCTCCTTCCCCCCGGCCCCGCCAGCGGCTCTCCCCGGCCCCGCAAGGACCCTTCCCGGGCCCTGGGGCTCGGCTGCGGCTCCCCCGGGCAGCCCCACGCTTGCCCCGGCTGTGCGTCCCCGGCCAGGGCCAGGCAGCCCCCTTGCCCTGCCTTGGGGACACCCCCGAGGGTGGGAGGGCAGCCCCCCCCGGTGCCACCTCCCCGCAGGGTTCTTTGCCCCCCAAGCTGGGCGGGTGGCGGGTGCTGTGCCCAGGTCGGGCGGGATGTCACCGAGGGGGTGACACAGGGCAGGCCGGGGGTGGCACCGCTGCACCAAGCACTTGTCGGGGGAGGCTGCAAGGTGCTGCGCCCCGGTGAGCAGCTAGGGAATGGGGGAGGCTTGGGGATACGAGAGGCTTGGGGACACGAGAGGTTTGGGGACACGCAGGCAGGGCGTGGGGCAGGGCAGCAGGGGGTGACTGCCAAGCTCCCACGGGGATTGCAATTGCGAGGGACTGGGGGAGCCGGCAGCCGTCACCCCCCTGGCGCGATGGCGGTGCAGCGGGGGTGTGCGTGTCTGCATCCCGCAGTCGGTGTCTGTGAGCTGCTGCGCAGCCTCTGGCCACGGCACAGCCTGCCCGGCTGGGGCGCCTGCAGAGCAGCTCGACCCCCCCAAACCGCAGGCTCTGGGTGCCTGGGGTGGCCCTCACCCCCTCCTCCTTGCACCTCTGCCACCAGCGTCGGGTCCATCCACCAGTGCGTGGCATGGGCTGTGGCTCGCTGGCCGGTCCCTGGCTGCGCAGGAGCTGCGTGACAGCCCGGTGCACGCACATGCACACGCACGTGCAGCGAACCCGCTGCCGGGGCGGGGGGGGCGAGAGCCAGGGCGCAGCGGTGTCGGTCCCACGGTGCCGCATGACGAGGCCGGGGCGGCCAGCGCAGCAGGTGCCTGCCCGCCGGATGGCTCGCGTTTCGTGCTTGGGCCACGAGCGCGCACAGAGCAGGGGACAGCAGCTCCCAGCACAGGTTTATAGCCCGCTGCAAGGTCCGAACTGGGCAAAGGTCCACGAGGTGGGGACGGCGGGGTCAGGGGTGGGACCTCTGGACAGCCAGGCGGTGGTCACCCCATGTCGAGCCATGGAGAGCGTGTGGCGGGCAGAGCCAGCGTCAGGGACAGGGTCGGTGGGGCGTGGGGCTTCTCAGCCGCAGAGGACCGAGGACCAGGGGAGGGGAGAGGGCAGGACCCGGTGGGCAGGGGAGGGCAGAGCCAGGGCTGCAGGCTGGGCCACTCCTTGCCCAGGGCAGAGCCCTCGGGGTTGCTCTCTGCAGCATCATCCCCAGTGCCCTGCAGCCCCCAGTGCGGTGGGCTCCCGGGACCCTGACCACGGGCCGGTCTGCCCCCAGCCACGCAGGCAGCGTGACCCCTGCCAAGCCAGGCAGCTGCCCGTAAAGCTGAGCCGGTGACAGTGCCTGCTCCTGGGGAGCTACAGCTCAGGGCCAAGGTGCCATCCCTGACGGGATGCAGCTCGGCCCTGGGCACCCTCCGTCCCCGGCAGTGATGCTCTGTGCTGCCTTGCTGAACCACGGTGGCTTTGGTCCCCAGCTCTCAAGCAGTGCCCGGCTGGGAATGTGTCCGGAGGCCTTTGGCCCTGGGGCGAGAGCCTGCAGCAGCTTCTGGGCAGTCTGGGGCTGTTGGTCCCACTCCAGTCCCTGGCTCCGTCTCCAGTGGTGTTTGCTGGTTTGGGAAGCAGCTCACAGAGGAGCTGGCCCTGGCCCTGGAGATGGTCCCAGTGCTGATGGGGACACCCGGGAACACTTCCCCATGGAGGAGTGACCGGTGTCTCTGCAGCCCGGTGTGCTGCGTGGCAGTGGGTGGGCTCAGCCGTGCTCCCTGCCCTGCCAGCCCTTGGGGACTGAGCTGGGACAGCGGCATGGCCAGTGGCACAGGGCAGGGGGGTGCCAGGGTGCTGTGGGGTGCACCCAGCTGGGCAGCATCCTCCAGCACCCACTGCTGGTGCAGCTCCAAACCAGCCTGGCAGGGAAGGGACCCCAGAATGATCCCAGGATCAAGGGAGAAAAGGGGGGAGCCCCCCTGCCGCAGAGACTGGCCCCATCAGAGCAGTGATGGGGGGGGGCTGAGCCCAGGGGCTGAGCCCCGAGGTTGCAGCAGCTGGTGGTGGTACTTGGGAAGCTCCCAGCAGTGGGTTAGGATCAGCCCCTGCTGCTCTGCACCCCCCGGGGGAGCAGAGTTGTGCTGGGCACCGAGGGGACGTGCACGGCCAGATCCAGGCCGCTGCGTATGTTCCCCTAAAAGCTGCCAAGTGCAGCGTGTCCCAGTGTTTGGAGGGGGGCATCCATCCCACAGTGCTTCCATCCGCTCCTCACTGCTTCCATGCTGGAGCACAGGGCATCCCCTGGGAATGAAACCCCCAGAGGGGGTACAGAAGGGACCCCGGGGGGTCTCCGCCCTGCAGGCTCCATGGGGAGCAGCTTGGGTGGGTGCAGAGAGGCTGGCCCCATGGTGCTGGCATCCCCGCCTGGGCACCCTGGAATGCCTCAGAGAACATCCAGTGTGCCCCAGGGCCAGTAGTGGCCACTTGTGGGGCTGGCATGGCATCTCCCCTTCCCAGCCCGGCACCTCCCTGAGGCACCGGCCTGCTGGGGCTGCTGCCTCTCCAAACAACTTGCAGGGTGCAGCTTCTCTGCCAGCACTCAGAGATGAAAGCTGAAGCCTTGGGGGGCTGGAGAGGAGCCAGGCTCTCGAGAGCAGCCCCCCCTGCTCCCCCCCAGGCTGCTACCAGTGAGCTCAGGCTGGGATGCAACGCAGCTTCAAAGTTGCTTGGAGACTGCTTGTTTCCAAAACCCATTCTCCCAAGAAAAAGAAAACAGCGGTGTGAGGGAAGAGGGGAAATATCTGCGGTGGTTACGGGCTGAGCCTCCTCCGGCAGCGGTTGCCCACGGGGCAATGAGGTCTGCTGGTGGGTCTGAGGTTTGGCCACCCGGAGAGGGTGTGAGCTCGTGTCCTGCGGTGGATCCTGGTCTCGGTCTCAAAAGGAAGGGAAAAAACCCTGTTGAATAGAGAAAACATCTGTATTTCTGGCTTGTAAAGAAAGCTGCGAGCAGTGATGCAGATGGAAACGGTGCAGACGAGACAAACAGTGGTCAATCAGAAATAGCACAGGTGATAAAATAGCGCAGACATTGCACACAGTGACTTGTGGTACAGAGCTATGGAAGGAAAAGCCCAGTTCTGTATCAATAAGGCTCCACACCGGCTCCTGAACACCTCCAGGGGTCAAACCCTACTGCAGCTGGGGTCACACATATGGATGTGAGTTATCCTGCCCCTGGCTTGAGAAGACATTGCCAGGTGGGTGCTGGGGCGCTGGGGGCCAGCCCTGTGCTGTGCTTACAGCAGAGAGAGGAGAATTCCCTCCTTCCCAGCATCCCAGCCAGCTCGGAGCAGGGGCAGTGGCAGCACAGAGCACCTTGAGGGCTAGTGACTCAGTTTCCCCCTCCGAGGGAATGTGGGATGGAGAGGCCAAAGGGGGGGGCAGACTCCAAGCTGGGCCATGGGCTCCTGCCCCTGGGGCTGGGGAAGGACAGGGACCAGAGCCATTGCCGCAGCCCGGCGCAGCCCCGGGGAGCCCGTGGTGTAGCCGGTGCCAAGCGTGTGGGCTGCTGTCAACCCCCGAGCCGCAGTGGTGCTGCTGATGGGTGGGACTAGTGATGCTGGGGGGAATTTGGCTGCTCGAGGCTGGGCCTCAGCTGGAGAGACCCCTGTGCCCCCTGGCAGTGCCCGCACCGGGGACCAGACCCCAAGATGGGGTATGGGCACTGCTTCCGCACCGGCACGAGCCCAGCTCCGCCAGCGCCAAGGCAGCTTGCAAAGGGCTTCAAGAGAAGTGCAGGGCTGGGCGTGTTTGGCAGCAGAGCGGGGGGGAGCAGCCTCCTGTGATGCTCCTGAGCCAAAGCCTTGGCTCCCCAGAGCCACATGGCATCCCCGCCCCGTCCACACCACTGTCCCCCGGCCATCCAGGCTCCTGCCAGTACTGGCTTACCCCCTCCGCCTCCCGGTCTGAGCATGGAGGTGGTTGATGATGGACAGCCTCTGTAATCCTCCAAAAGGTGCAGACTGGGACGAGCTCAGCGCCTTGGCCCTGGGATGGTGGCTGGGGGATGCCTGGGGAGGGGGCAGCGACAGTGGCACCACAGTGGGACACCCCCTTCCAGGGTCCGCAGCACCCAGGAGGGTGACAGCAATGAAGGGCTGTGGGCAAGGTGTCACCTGGCCATTTCTAGGGTCCCCACACACCCCAGGAAGGCGGTGAGCCATCCTGCCTTGTCCCACTTTCCCCAGGGGTCTCTGCCAGCAGCGCCGGCACAGGGGGACAGAGGGGTAAGGGAGCTCAGCCCGGATCCCTGGGGTGCCCGGCATCACCCCAGCACCAGGGACCTTGCCTGGCCACGGGGGGCTGAGGCTGGGGAGCACCGTGGGGGCTGAGTGCAGCAGGGACCCCTCCTGCTTGATGGGGGCCGGTCGCTGGCCCCGGGCATGGGGTTCCCCAGCCAGATCCTGGCCATCCCGCTGGCTCTCGCTCCCAGCAGCGGTGGGGCATCCCCTTCCCAGCAGAGCTGGTGGGAGAGGACAGGCGACATGTGGATGCTCGGAGTTTGTTTGGAAACAGGCAAGAAGTTGGGCTTTGTTTTTCCAAGTTGGGGGGGGAGGAATGTGCCGGGAAAAGGAGCCGCTCTGTAAACCCCTGGCCGGCAGCCGGGCCAGGCTGTGCCGTGCCAGAGGGGTGAGCCAGCCGGCCGGCGCGATGACCAAGCGCCTGTCCCCTCCACTCCAAGGTACATCAGCTGCTCCAGGGCTGGCTATGGCCCCTGGCTCCGGCAGGGCCCTGGGAGGTGGTTTGGGGGGGCACAGGGCTGAGCCCCACTCTTTGGCATCTCTGGGGCACGTGGGGGCTGTGCGACGGGTCCTGGCACGGGCCCTCTGCCTGCGTGTGCATCCCGATGGGTCTGCGGGTGGGTGGGTGTCCCGCCGGTGCGTGTGTCCCTGCACAGCCTGGCACCCCTCTTGCGTGCCTGTGTGTCCTGACACCCATGTGGGTGCATCCCAGCACCCGGTCTCTCTGTGCGGCTGGGCTGGGGAGTCCATCCCCTGGTGGTGCCCTGGGTGGTGGGGGACACATGCAAGCAGGGCCCAGGGAACCCCCTTGTCCCTGCCACGTTGCAGTGGGCAGCTGTTGGGGTGAAGCGGGGGGCTATGGGGCACGGCGAGGGGGGACCCCCAGAGTTTGCACCACAGCTGGGATGGAGATGTGCAGCACCATGTGCCCCCCGCCGTGGCGTCCCAGCTCTGCCTGGCACCCGCCTGCGCTGGCTGCCCTGCCCGGTCCCTGGTGGTGTTGCCAGGGCTGTGCCACTGCACGCACCCAGCTCCTGGGGGTGCTGGCATCCCCCCACCTTGGCTCGGGTGCTGGGGAGACCACTGCAGCCTCGGAGCAGGACAGCAGGTCCTCAGGTCCCAGCCATGCCACCGCAGGGTCCCCAGTGCCCGGCCACTCTGAACTCCATCCTCTCTGCCCAGAGCAGGCAGAAGAGCTGGGTGCAGGTTGTCGCAGGGACAAATCCTCCTGCCAGCCTCACTGCAAGCCCTGCCAGCCGTCCTGCAAACCCCCCGGCAAACCCCCTGGTGCCAAAACCGGGCTCCAGCCAAAAGCGGAGCATCTCTCTGCATCACAACCTCCTTGTGCCGCCAACCCACCTGCAAGCCCACCCCATCCGTGGCCCAGATGGAGCAGGGGGGACCACCCAGGGGGTGGCTGCCTGGTGGTCTGCAGGAGACAGACCTTCACCAGGGTCCAAAGCAGCCAAAAAATGTTGCCGAGGTGTCTGAGCGTGACCTCTGAGCGTGAGCTCCAGGCACCCTGGAAAGCGGTGGGACCTGGGCTCTTGCCTCAGCTTTGTAGGGATGGGCACAGGGACATGAGTGGTTTCGATGGGTCTTGGAACTGTCCCCCCAGTCCAACACCCCAGACCTGCTGGCCTGACCTGGCTCTTCCCCCAGCAGTTCAGCAGGCAGGGAAAGGCCGGGCAGGCAGCATGGGCATGGGGCAGCCACAGCCAGACTTGGCTGGGACCAGCGTGGGCTGTGGGGATGAACTGGGACAGCCTCGCCCCTCCATGCATGACCATGCCTGGGCCTGTTCCCCCACAGCCACGTGAAGCTGGAGGTGATGGAGACAGCACTGGCTGTGGTATGGGAGGGGTTTTGGGAAGCAGAGCTGGACACCAGCCAGACCAGCTCCATGCCAGCCCCATGTCCCTCCCTCCCATGCGGGACCACGTCCTGCTGACACCTCCACCAAGATGCCCTCCCCAGCTCCCGTCTGGGGCACCTCCCAGCCCTGTCACCACTGTCACACTGGGAAAACTGAGGTGTGCAAGGCAAGGCAGGGACCTGCCCTTAAGCGCTTGCCCCAGGGCTCTGCATCCCACCCCATCCACAGGGGGCAGCTCCCCATCCCAGGGGCTGCCCCCCACCCTGACCTACCGCATACGCTTGGATAGCTGGGGGCATTTTAACAAGGGTCTCTTCTATTGCAGGGGTCCCTGGTGCTATCCCGGGAGGGGGAGTCCCAGGAGGAGCCTTTTTCCCAGGTAAGGGGGTCCAGGCAGCTTTGGGAGGGGCATCACCCTGCTTGCAGGGATGGGGCAGGTGCCTGGGGGGGTTCCCAGGTACCTCTGGGCCAGCACGGTGGAGCAGGGACCTACCAGCCAAGATCAGGGGGTGTGGGGACACCCTCTCTGGCCACTCAGCCATGGGTGGCAGCCCCAGCGCCAGCCCCACGGCATGGGGACAGGGCTGGGTGGCAGTGCCAGGCTTACGCTGGGGGTCACTAGCCCAGGGCTGGCACCTACATCCTGCCCAGCCCTGGCCACAGGAGGTGCTCAGAGGTCACAGCCTGTCCCCAGTGTTTCAGCCAAAATCCTGGGGACATCCCAGGCAGGGTGATGCTCCATCCCCTTGCACCCTTGTGATCCTCTCTGCCTCCCCATGGACCCCGGGAGCCTGGTGTGGGTAGGTGGTGGGTGCTCACAGGAATGGGTGCTAAGACTGTGCCGTTGCTCGCAGGTGCTGGGGTTGGAGGTTTGGGAGCAGGTGAGTGTTGGGACCCCTTTGCCCAGGGTGTGCTGGGATGGGGAGGGGGGGCAGCACCCCCGGCAGAGCTGCCTTGTGGCAGGTGGGGAGTCTGCCACGAGGCTGGCCCCATCCGGCATGGTGTCCCCCCGTTGGGGGATGCTTGGAGGAAGGATGGCTCTGACCCCACTCCACTGGCTCTCCTCTAGGACTCGGGGCTGGAGGAAAACCTCTCAAACCAGGTAAGAAGCCTTTCCTTGGCTCTCTTGCCACCTCCAGCCATGCCAGCAGCCACGATATTTCCCGACCCCTGTTGCCCTCATGTTTCTCCCACATGGCCAAGGGGACCCCCCCACCCTGGGCACCCCCACGGCCAAGGCACGCAGCAGCCAGCACTGCCCCACCCCACTAACCCCCGCCAAGCCCCCATAGCCACGAGGGAGCCTTCCTCCCCCGTCCCCCGCTTCAGCGCACTGCCCTCTCCCCTCCAGCCCCCCCGGACCGCCCTTTCAGGGTGCTCGCTGCCTGCAAACCTGCGCCAAAGCTGCTCGGGAAGATGCAAAGCTGGGTAACGCTTGCTCAGCCCTGCTGGGAGCTGGTGCCCGGGGGGAGCTGGCAGCACCTCCGCCTGCCTGCGTTCACGGCCGAGCAGCTTTCGCTGGGGCTCATGCAGCCCATGCTGGGGTTTGTCCAGCCTGGAAATGAGGGGGCGAGAGGGGGCATCACCGGGAGAGAGATGAGATACTGACAGGAGGATGCACAGCCCGAGGGCACTGAGCCTGGGGCACGGTGGGGGTAGTGCTGGGCATAGCTGGGAGGTGCTGGGGCAGCAGGGACTGAATGTGCAGGGGGCAAATCTGGTGCCAACGGAGGTGCCCGGTGCCCATGGAGGCCCGGGGAGAGATGCTCTGTTAGGCAGAGAGCTGAGTGTCTGCTCCCTGCCCGCCGCAGGGGTACCCGCTGTGCCCCGGGCAGGGGTACGCTGCACCCCTCGGCCCCCCGAGCCAGCCCGTCTGCGCGGCGGGAGCGCCAGCCCGAGGCGGGGGCCGGCAACCTCCGTTTACTCAGATTTCAGCTCGTGGAAAGAAAAACAAGGCCCTTTATTTCAGCGTAATTAAAACCAAACGCGGCGCGGCCGCGAAGCCCCAGCCGGAGCGGTGTCCGCGCCCGGAGCCAAAGGCAGTGGAATTTGCGCCTGGAGGGAGCGAGGGCTGATTAGCCCCAGATGTTGGAAGGCAGCGCTGGCCGAGCCGGAGGGACTCATTCCTCAGCCATAAACATTTCGGCTCAGTCCCCTCGTGGCCCGGCAGGGTGGGGGGCGGGTGAGACAGAAAGGGGCGGGATGGGGGACCGGGATGCTAGCGGGGACGTTTTTCACTCATCCCTATGCCCGTACCTGGGGCACACTCCTGTCCCACTGGAATGGTGCAAGTGGGACGCTCCTGCTCCTCTGGCCCTGGCCGTCCCCCCCCAACCTCACCCCACTTCTCTTTCCAGGGGTCGGAGGCCTCGGGGGACTCGGCCCACTTGGCCTGCAGCCAGGTGAGCACAGGCCACTGGCCATCCCTGCTCCAGACTGTCCTCAGGGCAATGTCCCCAGACACCCACCTTGGGGACAGCACGTGGCTCGTCCCCATTGGGTCCTCTCTGTAGCCTGCCTGGTGGGTCCAGTCTGGGCTGGGAGCCCTACCCAGACCGGCAGCCTGGTGGTCCCCCAAAATCATGGCATCCACCACAGCTGAGTGACCCCAAGCAGCGATAGGCGAGGAGGGACACAGGGTCCCCATGGGGTCTGCAGCAGGGGGACAGCACCCGCACGTGGCCTGGCCAACCTGCCCGGGGTCACAGGGGACCCTGGCGTGCGCAGGAGCCCGGTGACACCACAGGGTGCCCTGGGTGGCATGGGCGTAGCTGGTGAGGGGTGGGATGTGGGTGGGAGCAGGTATTTGGGGGGGATGCAGGGAGAAGCCAGCGCAGGACAGGTCAGCGCCTGCTAACCACCGCCTCGCCCAGCCTAACGCCAGCCCCCGGCACCCCCACGCAGCCTCCTAGGGCTCAATGCCTCCCCCCTCCCCATGCCCACTACGCCCGGTGCGGAGGGCAAGACACCTCACCAGCTGCTTTTTGGGGATGCTCACGTGGGTTGTTCTCCTCCCTGCAGGTGCTGCGGGTCTCTTCCCTGGAGGTGCCTTCCCTGGGGGAGTCTTCCCAGGTGCTGCCTCTGCCGCTGCGCTTAAGGCTGCTGCAAAAGCTGGTGAGTGCTGAGGGTGTCTGATGCCGTGCTGGGCCAGACAAAGGTGCTGGGCCAGACAAAGGTGCTGGGCCAGACAAAGGTGCTGGGCCAGGCAGCGGTGCTGGGCAAGGCAATGGTGCTGGGCAAGGCAACGGTGCTGGGCAAGGTAACGGTGGCGAGCAAGGCAATGGTGCTGGGCAAGACAACGGTGCTGGGCAAGCCAACGATGGTGGGCAAGGTAATGGTGGCGAGCAAGACAAAGCCAGGTCTTGGGCAGCCCCCGGGGACTCCTGGTGTCCCCTGGGTGCCTGGGTTAGGGAGCTGTCCCTGTGGAGCTGGGGGGCTGCTCTCATGGGGATCCTCGCCAATGTGGAGGGGCCCAGCTCATCTTGGTGTGCTGAGAAAGGGGCATTGGCCAAGCCCGAGTCCCCAGGAGTGGAGAGCACCGAGCTGCCTGGTCCCTGTGCCCGGATCTGGGGACCCATCCCTGGTGCTGCCTCAGGATGTCCCCTTTGCTCCCCAAGGGCTGTCCTGAGCTTGTCCCTTCCCTTGGCACCACTATGGCCACCCGTAGCCCAGCAGTGGCATCTCATGCTGGTACATGCCTCTTCCCAATGCCCCCAGCTGCTGGCATTGGTGGTTTGGGTGGGACTGGTGGTCCTGTTGGCCTTGGGGTCTCCGCAGGTAGGAGTTGCCCCTCGTCCCGAGCATAGCCGAGCCCGGGGCGTCCCCGTGCCTGCCAGGGTGGGCAGGAGCCAGCGTGCCGGGGCTCAGGGGGTCTCTGCTGCCTGCAGGTGCAGTGGTACCAGGCGGGGTGCAGCCTGGGGTTGGTGCAGCAGGGAAACCCCCCAAAATACCAGGTAGGTGCACGGCCCCAAAGCCGGGGGCCGGGGAGGGGAACGGCTCCGTCTGGGCGCTCATCCCTGCCTTTCTCTTGCCCGGCAGGTGCTGGGATTCCTGGAGTTTTCCCGGGCGGCGTGCTCCCTGGTGCAGGTGAGCTGGGGGTCCCCACCCCACCAGCAGCCCCCGACATCCAAGGGGGTCCCCACCCCACCAGCAGCACCCTGGTTTGAGCCGATAGACTGTGGCCAGCCGCACCCGGGGCGTTTGAACACCTCCCCTGCCTGCCTTCCCCATCACTGCTGCCTGCAGTTTCCAAACCCTTTCACTGGGGCCATGGCGACATTTCCACCATGCCAAAGGCGGGGGAACCCAGCGTCTCCGGGGGTCTCGTGCCAAGCTCCATTGGAGCAGGCGGCATCAGCGGCGGGAGAGGAGCTGGCACAGAGCATGCCGGGGCTGGCTTGCCCAGCCAAAGGCGGTGTGGGAAGGAGGGGGCGGAGGTGGCGGCAGGGGGGGGGGAGGAATTCCTCACTGCAAAGTAATTTGGGGGAGGAAAACTTGTGAAAACAAGATGTTTCGACATTGTCAGAATGAGAAGTGTGTTGCTGGTCAGGAACGCCTTTTCCATGTCTGAAAACGCGTGAGTTATAATGAAAGACATTTGTAAAAGGGAGAAAAAACCCCAAACCAAACAAAAAAATCCACCACCAAAAACCCAAGCCATGTGACTGCAAGGCCAAAGTGCTGCCTGTTGCCCCTGGAGGGTCGGGGCTCAGCGGGCAGGACGCCCCCTCCCGCTCCCCAAAGAGCCCCAGCCTGCATGAAGCCCCTGCACATCACCAGGGCTTGGCCATGCCATGGGGTGGACTGGTGCCCTGCTGCCACGAGTGGGACCCCCTCTGCCCGGGGGCTGCGGGGAGGCTGGCACTGGGGTATCCCAGCAAGCCCCGGGGGGTGAGGGTACCCTGCCCCAGGGTACAAGGGTTAGTGCTGAGCCAGAGATGGGTGACGAGGATTTGGGAGCTGGGTGCAAGGGGTCTCAGGTACCAGCAATGCCAGGGTGCCCCACCATGCTCACCTGGCCCCTCCGGTCTCTGCCACAGGCGTCCGCTTCCCTGGCGTAGGGGTGCTGCCTGGAGTACCCACTGGTGCTGGAGTCAAGCCAAAAGGTCCAGGTAGGTCCCCTCCACCCCCTGGGGACACCAGGGTGGAGGGCGGGTCCGGGGCTGGCTCCAGCTCTGCCCTCATCCCCATCCTTCTGGGGCTGGCTCCAGCCCATCATTTGGGGGTCGCAGCCCCACAGGGCATGGGGGTGGGCGCAGCTGACCTCCAGCTGAGCCCATGCAGCCTTGTTCGGACCCCAAGGACAAGCCCTGAGGCTGACGTGGGTGCCTTTGTGTTTCTGCCTAGGAGCAGGAGCCTTCGCAGGAGTCCCTGGTGAGTGTCCCGTCTCTCTTGCCCATCCTTCTCTTCCTTCCCAAGCCAGTTCATCACAGCCATGGCCAGAAGATGCCTCAGGGCTTCCCAAGCCACCCGCTCTCCTCTCCCGGGGTGCCCCGGGGCGCTCCCCTCTTGCAAGGACTGGTGGCAGCCTGGGCGCGGGCTCCAGGTGAGAGTCTGCTGTTGGCTTTGCAGGACTGGGAGGTTTTGGCGGTCAGCAGCCCGGTGTCCCTCTGGGGTATCCCATCAAAGCTCCTAAGCTCCCAGGTAAGCTGCCACAGCCAGCGGGGCTAGGGGTGCAGGACCCCCAGCAGTGCCAGGAGAAGGACCCGCCGTTCCCTGGGGCTGAGCCGCGGTGCCCCCGGGTCCCCTGGACCTGGCAGTGCCGGCGCCGGCCCTGGGACAGCAGGACAGGGCGAGGGACGCTGGGCGGGTGAGGCCAGCAGCAGCCCTGCCTGTCGCAGCCCCTGGATGCTGCTGCTGGGCTTGCCCCCAGCCTGTGAGGACGATGCTGTGCCTCTCTCCGGCTGTGGTAAGCTAGGA
Source organism: Butorides virescens (assembly GCA_017310255.1). Classification (NCBI taxonomy): domain Eukaryota; kingdom Metazoa; phylum Chordata; class Aves; order Pelecaniformes; family Ardeidae; genus Butorides; species Butorides virescens. Next base: position 12,497 of record JADKXX010006796.1, read on the forward strand.
AGGAGCATGTTCCGGGGACACACTTTGGGCCAGGCCACCCTATGTTGTCCCTGCTGGCTCCTCCTGGCAGGAGGCAGAGCCCTTGCAGGGACCATCTCCTTTCTGTGGCTCTCAGGGTCATGCCGTGCATCGCTGGGTGTTCACCTGGGCTGAATGTCCCAGCTCAAGGAGCTCGAGCCAAGGCCACCAACAGCCGGGATGGAGCTCCAGGCAGGTCTGTCTCCCTCCCCACTGCCTGCCCAGATGAGGCTCAGCCCCAGCCCAGGGAAACCTGGGAGGGGGCTCAGCACCCTTTTCCCAGGCTGGTTTGCTCCGGAGACCTCCATCTCCCAGCCCCGTGCCGGCTGCCAGCTCTGCCTGTCCCCAGCTGGCCGTGCCCATGCAAGGACAGTGGCAGGACAGGCAGTGGCAGGCAGCCAGTGCCGGGTGCTGTGCCCTCCAAGGGCCACGCTGCCAGCGCACTGGTCCCACCAGCACCCGCAAGGAGGCGGGCAGCCAGATCTGGGTGAGGGGGACACCCGTGTCCCTGGGGTGCTGGGGAGCGAGTAAATCCATGGGCATTTTCCCACTCTCCAAAACAAGTTGCTGCAGGCAGGAGAGCCTTGGTGAGGGAACGCACCCCCAGGGAGCAGGTCCCACGCCGGCACGGGCGCCAGCCCCGGCAGCTCTGCCGGCTTCCCCCCGCTGGGGCCCGTCGCCACAAACAGCAGCAGAAATATTTGGCCCGTGGAGGCTTCCTCCCGCGGAGGCAGAGTTACGCTTGTTAGGGTGATTCGGCCCTGCCGCCATCGGATACCGTCTGGCCTCCCGGCCGCAGCCCAGCCCCGACTGCCTTTCATGGGGTGCCCGGTGCGCAGAGCAAACCACCGGCACATGGCGCGGCCGTGCCTGGCTCCGTCCCACGGCGGCCCCGCCAGTGGCCCCCAGCCCGGATGGGACGCCGCTGCCGGCTGACCCACTTTATGGGGAGCCTTCGTTAAATAAATCAGGGGAGGACACCACTCCCCTTGGCCAGGGAGCCCTGTCGGGGCATCTCAGCTCTCGTGGGGACCAGCAGGACAGTGGTGGTGTCCCCAGCTGTGGTTTTAGCTGCTGGGCACTGCCTGGCACCCCAGTCCTTCCAGGGATGCTGCTGGGGGTGCCAGTTTGTCACCTCTGAGGGCTCAGGGAGGATAGGCTGGCTGTTGAGGCTCTCACTTTGATGCTGCGGATGCATCTGGGTGCTGCCACCCATCCCCACGTCCCCTGCGCTGTCTCCCAGCTGCAGTGGGTTTGGGTCGAGACCAAACAGCAGGGAAAAATAACAGTTTCAGTGGAAAGTCTCCTTTTTGGATGCTTTGCTCCAAATGCCCTAGCCAGCTCCTGCTCTGGGCTGTCCCTGCTCAGGAGGTAGCCAGGGGCCACCCCGCTCGCTGAGGGCTCAGCCTGGAGCTGTGGCTGAAATCAGGGTCCCACCCGATGCCATAGGGATGGGGACTGGTCCCCAGCGCCTGGCTGTGCTGGGGTGGCATCGGTCTGTGCGAAGCCCGTTCCATGCTGCCAGTGTGCCCATCGGCCCCAACACCCCCCTGCAGTGCTGGCAGCTTCCCCATGCTGGTGCAGGATGGGTGCGCATAGCCCCGGGGTGGGGGCTGCTCTTGCATCCCACTGGGGGTGGTGGCGAGCTGGGCTTGGACCCTGCAAAACCCTCCGGAGACCCAAGGGCTTGAACTCACCCTTCCGCAGCTTTGGGGTGAGCGAGGCACTGGTGAGGTGCCCCAGGATGGGCAAGGGGGGTCCCCAAGGTGGGGGACGCCCAGTACAGCTCACGGCCCCTGGAAAGCCTCCACCTTCCAGCCACGCTGTGCTGGTGAGGGACACGATGGGACAGCCTGGCAGGGTGGAGGGAAATCTGGTCCGCACATGCTGGCTGGCGGGAGGGGACGCTTCGCCGTGAGCAATCCCCTCCTGGCTGCAGGCAGCCACTTCCCCGCCCTGCCCGCAGCCCCCCCGCAGCAGGAGGGCTCGGTGTGCGAGATCCCTGCGTGCCACTTGAGGCATCCCCATGGGGCGTGTGGCAGCCCATCGCCCCTCCTCAGGCCGCTGCCAGCAGTGGCGGGAGCTCGGTGCTGCCGGCTCCCAAGCGCGCGGTCCCGGCCGAGTCACGGGCATCCCCGCGCCGTCCCGAGCAGTGGGATCCTGCTCTTTCGCAAGGAGACATTTCCCTGGCCACGATGTTCCCACTTGTAATCCCTCCCCATTCCTTCGCGCCGACCTCCTAACAAGGTCACGTTTCAGCAGAGGCTCCCAAGCCCTGATTCCAATTAAGACCTTTAATTTGGAGCCGGCCGTGGCACAGCCGGCTGGGTACAGCTCTCGCCGCGGGGCTCCCGGGGGACCCCCTGCTGGAGCGGGGTCACGGGAGGTTCCTGCAAAACTGGCTTCGGGTGCCACGGCCCTCGGCGTGGGGCAGAGCGGGGGTGGCTCTTTTTGGAGCTGCTGCTTCCAAGGTGATGGAGAAGAGCATCTCCTGGCCCAGCTCCATCACGGGGGTTTGTATCCCGGAGGATTTACTATCCCTATGGAAGGAGCCCCAAGGGCTGGTGCCGCACAGCCGGCTGGCAGAGAGGGGCTACACCGCGGGGCAGAGGGGGCACGGTCACCGGCAGCCAGGTGCTAACCCGCCACCTTCTCTCCTCTCCAGGTGGCTATGGATTGCCCTACAGCACTGGTAAGCTGCCCTACGGTGAGTGCTCGTAGCCCTCGCTCCGCGGTCGTAGCTCCTCACGGCTCTGCCGGCTGCCGCTGTGGCCTCGTGGCCACTGACCCCTGGGGCGGTGCGAGGGGCATCCGGCTCCCAGGGTGAGGTGGTCCCTCAGCGGTGCCTTGCCCTGCCTGGGAGCACCCCGGCTCTCCTGGCATCCCGCGCCATGGGGTCAGGAGCTGTTAGTCTGCAGGCGTGCCATGGCACCGGCGCCGGCTGGCCGGCTGCCTCTCTGCTAGGACACAGCCAGCTCCAGGCTGGGATGTTTGAACAGGCATCCCAACCTGGGGGGGAGCCGGCTCCGGCATCCCCCCCCCAACATCCCTCGACGCCGGCGGGGGGAGACCTTTTGGGCCGAGGGAGCGGCTCCATCTGCCTCACCCCGCTTGCCAGGGCCAGTGCCTGAACCTGGCTTTGCCTTTCTGTTTGTGATTGCAGGCTTCGGGCCTGGTGGGATAGGAGCCGGCATCGGGGCAGGAAAGGCAGGGTACCCCACCGGGACAGGTACGCTCCCTTCCCAGGCAGCCCCATGGTGGGGGGACCGGGCACCCCGGTCGCTTTGCCAATCCTTGGATGGGGTATTGGGTACCGCCCAGCTGTCTGGTGGCCCCAGGGTGCCAGTGTCACCCCAGGGACAGCCTGGAGGGGTGCAGCACCTCCCAAACGAGAGGGGAGTGGATGCTGACAGGGGGGGCTGGTCCACACGGTCCCTGCAGGATGGGGGAGCTGAGGTGGGAATGGTCTGGGGACCTCAGCAGCCGCCCCGTCTTTCCCCAGGAGTCGGAGCACAGGCGGCAGCAGCGAAAGCAGCAGCGAAATATGGTGAGTCGCCCTGTGCAGGCAGATCATCGACCCTGTCCCCGGCGGGGCAGCCCCCCTCCCTCCATCCCAGGCTGGAGGGGTGCCGGCTGTGCCCCTGCATTGCCCAGCTGATGGTCCCCTTCTCCCCTGCACAGGAGCTGGTGTCCTGCCCGGGGCTGGTGGCATCCCAGGAGTTGGTGGAGTGGTACCCGGCGTTGGCGTTGTCCCAGGAGTCGGAGGTGAGGCGATGGCTGGGCTCAGCCCTGGGGCTCGGGGAGGGTGGCCTCCCCCCGTCCCGCACCCCTGACTCTCTCCCAATACGCCGGCAGTTGGGGGACCAGCAGCAGCGGCGGCGGCAGCGAAGGCAGCAGCGAAAGCAGGAGCTTTTGGTGAGTTCCCTGCTGTCTCGGACAGATCTGGCAGCTGCCTGTGGGGCTGGGCTCACTCTCGGGGGAGCCGTGCATTGGTGCCGGGGCTGTGCAGCTCCATGGCCTGCCCCACCACCCCCTGCCCCATCTCCTGGGGTGCTCTCCCAGCCCCAGACCCCTGCCCCGGCTCCAGCAGCTCCAGCAGCTTGCCAGAGCTCGGGGTGAGGTGCAGCCACTCTGCTGAGCCAGCGGCTTTTGTGGGTGGAAAGCAGCAAGGTGCAAAACCTCCCCCAGAGAGGCTTTTACCCCCTTGGGGGCAGCTTCCAGGAGCCTGCTGGGACAGTCGGGCTTGGGCGTAGCAAAGCTTGGTTTGCAGAAAGCAGCTTTTTCAGGGCTGGCTGGAGGGCCACCTCACAGCGCAGCAGCCCGGCACGGAGCAGCGTGTCCCCATCACGCATGGTTTCTCCATACAAGCTGCGGTTTTGCGCACCGGGCTCCAGTGGGGTGTCTGGGGAGTCGGTGTCTGTGAGGAGCCATCGCTTATTAGGGGAGGGTGACGCAGATCTCGTGTTTGCTGCTCCCCTCGTTGGCTGTTTGGCTGGAGAAAGGCGAGTAGCAAACAACAGCTCGTTGGAACATCCAGACAAAACGCATCAGCCACAGGAGCCACTGGGATTTACAACCACAGCCTTGGGGAACCTTGGGGGTACCCAAGCTCCTGGGTGGCTGGGTGGGCTCCAGACCCCTGGCTTGGGTGTCAGGAGCTGGGAATCCCAATCTTGGGTGCATCCCAGGTCCCCTGAGCAGCTGGTTTGGGAGGTGTGGAGGCCCCACCTCAAAGCTGGGTGCCCCAGAGCCTCCCGTGACACCGGGGCAGACCATGTCCCCACCAGCAGCACCAGGGTGTTTTGGGAGGGGTCTGACTGCTCTGCTTCCCTCCAGGTCCAGGGGTGCTGCCCGGGGTTGGTGGTGTCCCAGGCCTCGTGCCCGGCGTTGGCGGCGTCCCCGGCTTGGTGCCCGGTGTCGGAGGTGTCCCCGGGGTTGCAGGTGACAATTCCCAGGAGCCCTGTCCCCACTGCTCAGGTCTGCGGGGGCATGGGGGCTGGTGGCTGAGGGTCCCTCTCTCTCTTGTCCCCAGGAGTCGGGGGGCCAGCGGCGGCAGCAGCAGCAGCAAAGGCAGCTAAGTACGGTACGTGCTGCGCGGTGCGAGGAGCTCCCGGCTGCTCCCCGGGGAGCCCCGCTGACCCTCGCCACCCATAGCACTCCGGGTGCCCCTGGGCAGGGGTGTCTCCCCGGGGGACTGCTCCTGATGGCCACTACAGGGAGGCATCCCTGGATGGGATGCACCCAGCCCGGCTCCCAGCCACTGCATCCAGGCTTGGCTTCATCCCCAGGGCAGGACCTTCTCCCTCTCTGGGGTTTGTGCAGGCTGCTTTGTGGAGGTGAACGGATGAGGCTGAACTCACGTCTTTGGACCTTGTCTGAAGTCTTGGGTTTCATACCAAATCCGTTTTTTCAGCTGCAGACCTGACCCAGGGTCTGGTACCTGCGGGCTCAGCCTCGCAGCCTCAGTGACCACCTCCCAAAAACCTGATGGGATCCAGCAAGTGCATCCGACTTGGTCTAGAAAGACCCAGGTGCCCAGCAGGCATAACCACCCCTAAGGGAGCTCCAGCGAGGAGGACCCCAGCAGGGCCGAGGGGCACGGCCAAGCAGTAGGGTGGCTGGGAGCCCGGGCGCAGGGAGGAGGCAGAAGTGGCCCCAAGGTCTCTTTCGCAACAGCAGATTTACCGTCCTCACCGGGGCCTCTTGGGAGAGACGGGTCCTGGGACGAGGCGGTGGGGTGCTCTACTCACGGCGGCACAACGATGAGAGCAGACCTATGATGAGGTCCCACCTTTCAACTGTTGCTGCAACAAGATCTAACTTCTCCCCTCTCGTTGCCTGCAGGAGCTGGCGTCGGTGTTCCCGGCATTGGCGGCGTTCCCGGCGTTCCTGGCGTTCCCGGCGTTCCTGGCGTTCCTGGCGTTCCTGGTGTCCCTGGTGTTCCTGGAGTGCCCGGCGTTCCCGGTGTGGCTGGGGTTCCCGGTGTGGTGCCTGGTGTCGGAGGTGAGCGAATGGGCTGGCATAAGCTGATGGGGTGGTGCTGGCCTCGCTGGTCCCCTGACTCCCTTCTGTCCCCACAGTGGGTGGCCCAGAAGCTGCGGCGGCCGCGGCAAAGGCTGCAGCGAAAGCTGCGGCATTCGGTGAGTCACCGTCACCCTTTCGCGGGGAGGGAGGAGGGATTCTGGCAAA
>JADKXX010006797.1:0-31283 GCA_017310255.1 Butorides virescens
CCCCCCGCGGAGGCGACGCCGCCTGCGAGCGGCACCTGCGGGGCCCGCGGCTCCCCCGGGGTCCCTGCGGGCGGGGGGGCCCGGGGGGCGGGTGGCTCCCAGCGGAGCACCGGGCCTCAGCCCTGCCGCTGGCGGGACCCCTGGCTGCGGTGCCGGCGGCGCTGCCGGCCTGACCGGGCCCCGCTGCGGGGACCCCCTCCTGTCCCGCCGCGCCCGGCTGCGCCGCGGAGCCCCCTCTGCGGGTACCGGCAGGGTCCGGCGCCGCCACCGGCCTCCCCGGCCCGGCGGGAGCCTGTCCTGCACCGCTCGGCCTCCCGCCTCGTCGGTGCTGGCGGGTCCCCAGCAGCCACCCGACAGGGCCACGTCCCCACAGGGAGCTCGGGGCGCTCACCGTGCCCAGGGTGGGGATGGAGATGGACAGATGGACAGCCACGGCCGTGGCGCGCCTGGCACTGGGGTTGCGGCCGCTGGGACAGCCGCCCTTGGTGGGGACCGTTGTGGCCGTCCGTCCCCGGCAGCCGCCGTGGGAACAGGACCGGCACATTCCTTCGGAACGGGAGGCAGTGAAACCAGATAGGAGGGCGGCCAGCAGAGCGTGTTGCAACCGGCTCTGGCGAGCGCCTTCCCGAAAGGCTTCAAGATTCCAAAATGTGGCTTTGGGGATGGACAGATCCAGGCTTGGAAACACCTAGGGGGGAGGACAACGGTAGCAGCTGGGTACCAGGGCAGAGCTGGGCTCCTTTGCCCGTGCACATGGGGTGAGCTGGGGCTGGAGGTGGGTGTGGATGCCTCCAGAAGGACCCACAGAGGTGGAGCCGATGTCCCCTGACACTGGTGCCACATCCCTCTGTCCCCAAAGTGGTCCCTGGCTCACCCGGAGAAGTGGGATGAGCCTCTGCTCCCAGCTCTGATCCCGGCTGGATCTTCATGCCCATCCCCACCTACTGACACACCGCTGTGTTTCCAGCCCGGCCAGGCCCCGCTGTCACTTCCCAGCTCGTGGGGAGCCACCACATGTGGTGCCACCCTGGGGTCCCCACGCAGCCACTCGCAGGCCCTTCAGGCTGCAGGATTCCCTGCAGGAGAGGGGCTGGAGCTGCTGCACTGAGGGATGTGTCAGGAAGGCTCTCGTCCCATCAGGGGACCCGTGCTGCTGCCTGCCCCTGCGGCCGCAGGGTGCCCAGCACCCTGCTCCTGTTAAAGCTTGATAGACTCAGCTTCCCGACTGGGATACTGCCAAAGGGATGGGAGGGGAGAGCTGGGGGGTAAGAAACTCCCCTTGCAGCATGCTGGCGGGAGCATCCCGTGCATCTGGAGGCAGGTTGGAGCAGGCGCAGCCCAGGTGCTGGCTGCCCCAGGAAAGAGCCCAGCTCCCTGGGCTGGTCCTGCAGAGCTGGGCTTTGGTGGGGGCCACTGTGCCCTTGTCCCGCGTGGGGCTCGTGTGAGGCACTGAGACGAGTTGTTTGTGCCGGGGATGCTCAGCCCTCGCACTGCAGTGGCATGGTGTGTGCTGTGCCATGGGTGGCACACCTGGATGTCACCTTCAGGTAGGCTGGGGACACCTCAGCCAGCCTGGCTGTGGTTTCAGCACCCCGCCGGGATGGTCCTTTCCTTTCCCTGCAGAAACAGGCTGGGAAAACGCATCCCATGGGAACGTGGTGCCAGGCAGAAAGGTGCTAATGGTCAGCCGGTGGCTTTCCCAGTTCAGGCTGTGCCCGCTGTCCCCCTTTGCCACAGCCCTCGGGCTGTCACTGTGTGGGGAAGGTGCGATGCAGTGTGACAGGCAGGGACGAGGCAGGGCAAGTGCCACCTCAGGGGAGCTGCCGGGATGGTGACAGCCCCGTCGCTGAGTGCCGGCTCTTGCGCAGCCAGGCGTGTAATCCGCTTACGGGGGCACCAGCGCAGCCCCAGGCTCTCGCCGTGATAAATCCCTGCTCCTGCCGGGAGTGCGGGGTGGGACGGTTGGAAAGCGGGGGGTGTTGTAGGAGAGCTGTGCTGCGCTGGGCAGGGGGCTTTGGGGTGTGAGGAGTGCCGCTGATGGGGTGCAGAGCCCGGCCAGGCTGGCGGGGTGCTGGTAGGGTGCTGCAGCCTGTGATGGGGAGGGAAAGGAGCTGCGAAGTCATTGGGGAGGTGCAGTGTCAGCCAGGGATGTGGCACTGGTGGCACTGCTCCCCTGGGACTGGCCTGAGCAGGGATGGGTGGGGATGGTGGGGTCTCTGCCCCTGGTGTTGGGTGGCCTCAAAGCTGGGTAGGGGGAGATCCGGCACTGGGGTCAGGAGCGTGGCTGGCATCCGGGGATGCTGGGGATTGGCACATCCAGGCCCTCTCCATGTCCTCCCAGTCGCTGTTGATCGACCCCGCTCCGCGCCTGCTCTGATTCCTCTCGATGTGCATCAAGGTGAATCACCATCCCGGGTGACCCCCAGTGACAGCAGAGCTCCTCTTGAGGCACCATTAACTCTTTGCCTCCCCGAGGATGAGCTGGGGAAGCTGAGGCAGGACCACTGGAGCTCGTGCCTGGAAGCCCTGCGGTGGGCATCATCCCTGCTTCTCCCATCCCAGGGCTGGGTCCTTCCCAGCTGGACCTATCAGGCCCAACCGGAGCCGTGTGGGGAAGCTTTAATTGTCAGGTGCAAAAATGTTGAGTTTTCAAACAGGCTTTCATGGTTTCCCCAGGTTTCTCCCCTTGAAGAGGCTGGGGGGCCCTGCTGGGGCAGCTGCGGGGCTCTCTGGGGTGGGGAGTGGGAGAGGACCTGGTGTGCATCGGAATGGAGGAGGTTTTTATCCTGGGATGGAGGTGTTTGCCAGGGCTGAATGTCCTCCTGGGCTGTAGCCAAGCTGGGTGCTCAGCCCAGGGGGTGGTTCTGGGGGTGGTGCTGGTAGCCCTGTCTTGCTGTCTCCTTGGCCAATGGTGCTTTGCTGGCCCTTGACATCCCCACAACTGGGCAGCAGCTGGGTTTGGCTCTGCCCTGGGGCCCCCTCTCCCCTCCTGTGCCCCCGACACTGGTCCTGCCCTCAGTGCCCGTGGGGGCTGTGCCTGGCTGCTGGGTGCCGTGGGTGCCTGGGCCACAGTGCCTGCCCAGGGTGGAGTTATGCTAATGCTGCTCCCCATCCCTCGGCGCAGCCGGTGCTGCTCGGCATCCTCTCCCAGCCACGGGTGACGCCAGCTCTGCCATGGCCACCTGCCCCGAGCTGCAGCCTGGGCAAGAGGTATGGGGGCTGCGTCCCTCCCTGGTGGGGTGAAGGAGGGGGCAGACGGGGATGGGGGGACCCAGAGCACCCCGGTGCTGCGGGGAGGTGCCACAGCTGATGCCCCATCCCCGGGACAGCCTTGCTGGGGGATGCACTTGCTGCAGGACCCCTGAGGATGCTAGGATGCTGTGCAAACCCCCCCAGTGCCACAGCATCACTGAGGCCATCGGCTTCTCTGGGGTGGGGGATAAGGGGGAGCCCCAAAGGGCTGGTGCCCCAGGGGATGGAGCAGCAGTGGGGCCAGGAGCACTTGGCTTCCGTCCCTGTGCAGCCCCAGGCTGGGCTGTGCTGCGGTGGGGGGCTGGTGCTGAGCCCCCCCAGGTCAAGGTCGGCGAGGAAGAGCATGATACGGTCATGCAGACCTGCTGAGTGCTATCGACCCACGGGGGGAGAGGGGAGTGCAGGGACCCTGCAGCCCCCACCGTGGGGGCACCCCCCCAGGTCTGGCCCCATGGCACCCTGTGCCGGTGGCCACAGGGGTACCGGGGAGCGGGGGCAGGGGTGCGAGCACGCAGCCCCGGCAGCGCCGTGACCTTGTTTCCAGCTCACTAATTCTGTGCCTCTTGCCTTGCCGCCGGCGCGGCAGCCGTCCCCGCCGATGGAGCAGGGACACGGGATGGGGGAGAACACGTGTCAGCACGGAGGGCTCTCGCCTCCAGACCCCGATCTGGGGGGGGCACTGACCCCCAGGTGGGAGCCTGCAGGGTCAGGGGCTCCCCCAGGCGCTGTGTGCCCCCCATTTGGGGGTGTCCCTGCCCATGGGGCTGGGGTCTCTTAGCAGTTGCTGTGGCGGGGTGTTGGGGGACCCCGGTGCCTGCTGGCAGGAAGGCTTGGTCCAGCGGGAGCCGCTGCCGGACGTGCCCCTGGGAACGCGTCTCCTCCCGCCAGCGCTCGTAAACAGGATGTGGAGCCATCCCAGTCCCGGCGTCCCTGTCCCTCGTCCCAGCCCTGCCACCCCACGGGGCCGCCAGCCTGGGCGCTGCTGTGCCCGGCCCCCCCCCGGTGCTGCCTGCACCAGCTCCAGGTTGGGCAGAGCCAGGGCGAGGGGGTGTCGGGGTCCTGGTGCGTGCGAGGACACGGCCTGAGCGTGGCTGTGGGGTTCGTAGCCCCTTTGCACGCCAGGTTGTGCTGCCCTGAGCCCTTTGCAGGTGGTGTTGGGTGATGGCTGTGGGTCAGGTCCCCTGCCCTGGCTGTCCCCTGGGCCATCACCCATGCTGAGACCCTGGGAGTGGGCGGGCCGGGGGGCACAGGCAGACCCCTGTCCGCCATCTGCCTCCCCCCTGGGTCTGGCCCCACTGCCAGCTCCGCCGCTGCTGCTGTTCATCTCTTCTTGGTGTCTCTCCCTCCTCCCCGACGCCCCCTCCCCATCCTCCTGGCAGGCCATGGGGTGTGCGGGGGTCCTGGCTACCCCGGAAGACCCTGAGGAGCAGCGGGGTGCCCAGGGGAAAGGTCCCAGTCCCTGTCCCCCAGAGTGCCAGGAGCTGACTGCTGTCCCCATGCCGCAAGCTGTAAGCATGGGACTATGGCTGTCCCCACTGCCATCCCCAGGGCTGTCCCCAGGGCTGTCCCCAGGGCGGTGGCTGGTCCCCTGGGGTGGCTGTGTCCCCCCTCTCATCCCATCCCTGCCATCCTTGGGGTGCATGCATCTGGCTGCTGTGGCTTGGGGGCTCGCGGTGCTGAGTTGGGTGATGCCACCTTGGGCTGGCACTGCCACCATTGCTGTCACCTCCTCCCTTGGTCCCCAGATAAAGCGTTTCCTGAAGGAGGACTCGGAGGAGGCTGAGCTGACCCAGCTCCTGCGGGATTGCCCACCGGCTGACAGCCCCAGGAAGGTGGAGCCCCCGGAGAGCCGTCGGGAGCCTGGCCACCCCCTCTGTGGTGGGGGCAGGGTGCCCCCTGACGAACCCGCTGATGAGAGGGATGCCAGGATCTTCTCCCGGTCTCGGCCCTTGGATTTCCAGCAGCACATCGCTGCCCCGCCGCCCCCCAGCCCCAACCGCCCGCGGAGCCCCTGGGGGCAGCTGGACCCCTACGACTCCTCCGAGGTGCAAGATGCGTCCGTGGGGAGAGGGGGGAACATGGGAGGAGCAGCTGCAGGGGTGGCATCGGAGGATGCTCCCACCCTCTAAACCCAAGGGGTTTGGGCAGCCATGGCTGCATCCTGCCATGCTCCAACCCTGGGGGACCACTGGGGGGGAAGAGGGGAAAGGGGGTGGCCTCCCAGGATGGGGGGTGGGGTGGGATGGTGACATCCCCTGTCCCATGTCCCCTCTGCCCACAGGATGACAAGGAGTACGTGGGCTTCGCCACGCTGCCCAACCAGGTCCATCGGAAATCCGTGAAGAAGGGCTTCGACTTCACCCTCATGGTGGCAGGTATGGGGCAGGCCGAGCCTGGTGTGGGGACACTGGCCCCTCTGTGGATTCCAAAGGCCATGGCAGGGGTGGGTACCGGCTGCCCCCCCTCACTCCTGTGCCCCTGTCCCAGGGGAATCCGGGCTGGGCAAGTCCACCCTGGTCAACAGCCTCTTCCTGACGGACATGTACAGAGACCGCAAGCTGCTGAACGCCGAAGGTGAGGGGGGACCGTCCCAGCGATGGGGACAGTCCCAGCAATGGGGTGTCCTGGGTGTCCTGGGGGGTGGCAGAGCCCAGTGCCATCCCGGGAGGCTGCAGCCACTCTCCGTGCCCAGCCGGGCTCCTCTGGGTCTCTGTAGCCATATGTGGCACGTTGCTGGCTACCCACCGGCGCCAGGGGCTGCTCCAAGGCAGCGGGGACCCCCTCTGCCTGGCACCGGGACCCCCCACGGGGGCTTTGTCCCCGCTGGGAAGACAAGCCCCAGCGTGTTGGGGATCAGCTGGAGCTGCAGCCAATCCCGGAGGCTGCGGACGGTCGGGGTCCGGGGCACAGCCCTGGTTCAGCTGGAGCCAGTTTTTGAATCAAAATCGCCCAAACTTGCCCAAATCCCCAGGGGTTCAAGGCAGTCATTTGATTTGTTTTGAGGCCGTTGTTTGATTTGTTTCCGTTGCTCGGAGCAAAAGCCAAGACGTGTGTGGCCCGGTGCACGTGGTGCAAAGAGGAGCGTCCTTGGGGATGCAGGGACACGCAGCGATCCTGGGGGTAAAGGGGCAGGCGTGGTCCCAGGGCTGTGGGGTCACACGGGGGGGTACAGGGACCCACAAACGACCCCGCAGTGATGCCTGGCCCCAGCAGCCCCCCATGCTGCCGGAGCTGGGCTGTCACGGGGTGGCGGTGGCAGAGCCACCAAGGGAGGGGTGCCCATCCATGTGGGGATGTGTGAGGCTGTGGCACAGAGCATCCCCTCTCGGTGCTGGACCCTGGTGCTTGTGGGGGCTGATCCTGCAGAGCAGCCCCAGCCCCCCCCAGGGTGGAGGGTGACCCCGGGGGCTGCAGCATCTCCCTGCGTCACCCTCATCGTCCCTCGCCTGGGGTATCCCCCGCTGCCTCCCTGTCTCCGGCCGCCGCAGAGCGCATCACGCAGACAGTGGAGATCACCAAGCACGTGGTGGACATCGAGGAGAAGGGTGTCAAGCTGCGCCTGACCATCGTGGACACGCCGGGCTTTGGTGATGCTGTCAACAACACCGAGTGGTGCGTCCCAGGGAGGGGTGGTAGCGGGGTCTCCCCAGGGCCCCGCAGTGCTGCCGTGGGTGCCAGCGGCTCCGAGAGTGGGATGCCCACGGTTCCTGGGAGCGGGATGCTGAGCTATGGGAGGTGTTGAGCTGGGGGTCCAGCGGAAGCCTGGGGTTCCTGCAGGGAACTCTGATGGTCACCTCCCTGTCCCCGCAGCTGGAAGCCAGTGGCTGACTACATCGACCAGCAGTTCGAGCAGTATTTCCGCGATGAAAGTGGCCTCAACCGGAAAAACATCCAGGACAACCGCGTCCACTGCTGCATCTACTTCATCTCACCCTTTGGCCACGGGTACCGGCAGCCCCTGCCTGCACCACTGGGATGAGGGGGTGCTGGGGAAGGGACTTGGCAGGATGGTGCTCACTGGGCTCCCCCCACAGGCTCCGGCCCCTGGACGTGGAGTTCATGAGAGCCCTGCACCAGCGGGTGAACATTGTGCCTGTGCTGGCCAAGGCTGACACCTTGACCCCCGCTGAGGTGGAGCGCATGAAGAACAAGGTAAGGGGCGGTCGGCCCAGCCTGGGGCCATCCCAGCAGGTCCCTGGGGATCAGGGTGCCCTGGGGGCTGGGGTCCCCACTCGGCTGGGGGCTCTCTCCATCCCCTGCCCAGACTTTGCCATGTAGCATCCTCCATGCTCGCAGCACTGTAGAGGACCATGCCCACAGGACACATCTCCCTGGTGCTCACTGGAGGCTGGAAGGGTGTGGGGGGTGTGTGTCTGGGGGGGACAGGCTTTTTTGTGGGTCCTTGGGGGACACTGGTGCTGTGTGGTGCTTCCCACTCCTTTTCCGAGGGCCAGAGCCCTGCCCTCAGCATGGCTGTCTGCCTCCAGATCCGGGAGGAGATCGACCACTACGGCATTCGCATCTACCAGTTCCCTGAGTGCGACTCGGATGAGGATGAGGAGTTCAAGCTACAGGACCAGGCACTGAAGGTGGGTCTGGCTCCTCCAGCTCCATCCTTGGAGGTGCAGAGCCCCGTGGCTGGGAGGACATGTCATCCTGGGGTACCCTTAGGACTCTTTGGGGCCCCGCAAGCGCTCCGGCAGCCCCAGCATGGTGGGGTTGGTGCATATTGCATTACCCAGATGTGTCACCAAGACCCCACAGGTGCCACCTGCAGCTTGGTGCGATGGGGCTGGGGTGGAGAAGCCCGCGCCATGACTGCTGCTGCCCCACCTGAGGGTGTCCGCAGCTGGGGCTCTGGGATGTCTTGGGAAATGGGTGCTGGATACAGCTGAGGAGATGCACGTGGAGGGACATGGGCCACGGTGGACAGGGATGAGCCCTGCTAACCTCCGCCATCCTCTTGCAGGAGAGCATCCCCTTCGCCGTCATCGGCAGCAACACGGTCGTGGAGGCCAAAGGCCGGCGCGTCCGCGGGCGCCTCTACCCCTGGGGCATCGTGGAAGGTAACGCTGGGCTGTGTCCCTGGTGTCCCACTGGCCTTTCGGGGACAGGGACATTGCATGCCCCATCTCCATGCTGCTCAGCCCCTATCTCCATGCTGCTCAGCCCCTGGGAGTTTGGGGGGGACGAGGGGGGCTGGCTGTGGCCCCCTGACCTTGGGCTCCCCCGCAGTGGAGAACCCATCCCACTGTGACTTCGTGAAGCTGCGGACGATGCTGGTGAGGACCCACATGCAGGACCTCAAGGATGTGACGCGGGAAACCCACTACGAGAACTACCGCACGCAGTGCATCCAGAGCATGACCCGCATGGTGGTGAAGGAGAGGAACCGCAAGTACGGGGCCGGGAGTGGGGTGCCAGGCTGGGGGGAAGTGGGGGGGGCATCTTCTCTCTTTAGGGTGACCCCAGCCCGTTGCGAGTGGTGATCTCAGAGGGTTGGGACTGTGTGCGGGTCCATGCTGGGCAGCATGATGGGCTGGGCAAGGAAGCCACGGCGGTGTAGTGGAGGGCCCCAATGTGGTGGGGGGCCCTTCCCATGCTGTTGGGCTGGGGCTGGCTGGGGGGGATGCTCCAGCGGCAAGGGGGACCCTGCATAGCCCTGGGGCTGGCTGGGGGGGATGCTCTGTCAGCAAGGGGGATCCTATGTCCCCCCAGGACTGGGGCTGGCTGGGGGGGGGGGATGCTCAGGCAGCGAGGGGGACCCTGCATCCCCCTGGGGCTGCTGGGGGGCGGGTGTGCTCAGGCAGCAAGGGGGACCCTGCATCCCTGCGGACTCTGGGGCCAGAGCGGGAGCCAAGCAAGCAGCCAGTGCTGGGGCTCTGCTGCTGGTACCGGCCAGATTCATGGCACTCGCATCCCCTTTGGCCACCCCAAGATGCTGGGGGGAGTGCCCCACAGCAGGGTCCATGGCAGGACCCTCCAGCCAGGGGGCTGGTGGTGGCTATAGGCGCCTCTAAGCTGGTCTCTCCATACGTGCGGCCGGAGAAGGCGGCATCCCTCCACGCTGAGGCTGTGCTGTGCCGACTGCTCCACTGACTGAGCCAGGATCTGGCTGGGGCCGTGCTTGGCCCCCGCCGTCCTCATCCCCCTGCCCGTCCGCCTGCCCCCTATATAAAGTATTTTCTGGTATCCAACCCTGTCTCGGTCCTTCTGTGCCCGCACAAGGGCTGGGCAGCTGCTCTGGAGGGGAGCCGGCCCCGTGGCCACCCACCCATTGCCCACAGAGGTTGCCCTTTGGGTGCTGGCACTACTGGTGGTGCCAGGAGGACGCCATGTGCCAGCGGCGTCACCCTGGCTCACCCAGGCAAGGTGGGGTTGGGGGGACTTGTCACCGTGTGGTGGCACCTGGCTTTTCTCAGCCAAAGGCTGCCCAAGGGAAGGGCTGCAGGGCAGGCACCCCCCCATCGTACTTCCCTCCTGGGGCTGTGATTTTGGGGTGCGGGAGGCAGCAGTAGACAGTCTTTCCTGGGCTGGAGAAAGCTGCTCGTCCCGTTGCCGGTGCCCAGCTCAAGCCTTGTCTTGCTGCCAGGGATGGAAGGAGCCCAATGCGCTCCCCCCTGGGTGCCCCCATGACGAGGAGCCGTGACAACGGGCAGAGACTTCCAAAGCGGCTCAAAACATGGCCAAAACCCGTCCCCTGCCGTGCCACGCTGGCACAGCCCCCTGGCACAACAGGACCCTGCTGGCACAGCCGCCTGTGCAACACCCGCCAGGTCCATCACCCTGTTGCCTGCGGAGGGGCTGCACCGGCGGTGGCACGTGGTAGTGGCACGTGGCGGCATGCGTGACCCCCACCAGCCCCGGTGGCCGTGTCCCAGCCATGTCGTCACCCGCTGGGGTAGCACGTGGCATCCGCAGGGACCCGGCCGGGAGAGCGGGTCCCTCCCCATGGCTGTTGGCGTGGGAGAAGCCATCGATTCGGCTGTGCCACGGTCCTGCGCAGTGGGGTGGCCCCAGGGGGACGCCTGCAGCTCTCTCCAGCAGTGGTGGGCTTGGATGGGAGCTGATGCTTGGGAAAAGGGGTGAGGAGCATCCCTGGGGCTGGCCGGGCAGTGGGGTGCCAGGGGTGCCTGGGGAACCCGTCCTACAGCGGGGCTGTGGCTGTGGGAGAGAAGGGACAGGCTGAGTTTAAGATGTTTTAAAGCAGCAGAGAAAATACTGGGCGAGGAGAGCCCGACCCCAGCTTGAAGCACCCGGCGGGATGCTTTCCAAAATAGGAGAGTGTGGAGAAAGCCGGGCAGGGCTCTGTGCCCTGCGGGGTCCCCAGCACCCCTTGCTGTGGCAGTGCCTGTCTGGGTCCCCCCCACAGACTGTTGTGTGGCAGGTTGGGGGT
Source organism: Butorides virescens (assembly GCA_017310255.1). Lineage (NCBI taxonomy): Eukaryota > Metazoa > Chordata > Aves > Pelecaniformes > Ardeidae > Butorides > Butorides virescens. The sequence continues at coordinate 10,649 of JADKXX010006797.1, forward strand.
GCTGAGGTTTGGGGGGGATGCCTGGAGCTGCTCATATCCCCCCCCACCTGGAAAAAGGCCCAGTGTGAGGCTGGGGGCTCAGGGTCCATGCTGGTGGGTGCTGGGTACCTGTGAGGTTTGGGGTCTCCGGGACTGCGTCCTTACCCCCTCTCCCTGCCCGCAGCAAGCTGACACGGGAGAGTGGAACGGACTTCCCCATCCCCGTCATTCCCCCAGTGCCAGATGCGGAGACGGAGAAGCTCATCCGGGAGAAGGACGAGGAGGTGAGTGTGGGGCAGTGCTGAGCTCCCCAGTTGTCCCCCCCCACCCCAGTGATGGAGCAGCAGCGAGGGGCCACCCTTCCTGTGGCATCGGCAGCTGCTGCTCCTCAGGCCAGGGTCGAGAGGTGTTGGGGGGCCACCAGAGCGTTTCCCCCCACCTCCTCCAGCCCACAGCTCAGGGTGATCCCAACCTGCTTGGGGTGCTTGACCCAAAACACGTTTGCAAGGGAGCTGGTGTGGCTGGGGGCGCTGGCACCCCCCCCATGATCCCTGCTCTGCTCCCTTCCAGCTGCGGCGGATGCAGGAGATGCTCCAGAAGATCCAGAAGCAGATGAAGGACTCACACTAGCCCCCTCCTCTTCCTCTTCACCCCCTCCCAGATCAGAAATGTTTACATCACGCTCCATCCTGCCCCAGCCCCGCTGCGAGCTCAGTACCAACACCGCACCCGCCACCTTAAGCTGCTGAGGTATCGCCTTATCCAACCGGCCAGCGCCCATCCCATGGGGACAGCGAGGGGACAGGGCACCCAGCCTGGGAGTCCCCTGTCCCGGACAGATTGCTGACCCCTTCCCAAGGCTGGGGAGAGCTTTGTCCCCCGAGCTTTGGCTTTCCCTGTTTCCCCCGCAGCTCTGGGGAGGGCCACCGGCCAGCCTGCTCCCCGCATCGTGTCCCTTGTCCCCATGTCCTCTCAGGCTGCCTGCTTACAGCCTTTATGCTCAGCTTGGCCCTGGCTTAAGGGAAGAGGAAAGGGGGGGGGCTGGTCCCAGCCCCCCAAGCCCCCAGCTGCCCTGCTGTGGGGGACAAGTTTGGGTGGCACAAAAGCAGCTCCTGGGGATGGAGGGGATGGGGGCAGCCACCGCCCTGGCCAGGGGGCAGCCAGCACTCGGCCCCGAGGCTGCCTCCGCACCAGCACCGGCGTGAGGAGGGACTGAAGCTCGGTGGTGTCCAGCCCCGTGTCCTCGGCAGGGACCCTGTCCCCACCCAGCGTTGCCCCGTGGGAGCACCCCGTGTCCCTGGGCGGTGGGGAGGGTGGTGGCATGGGGAGCACTGGGGAATCAGTCCCTGGAGAAAGTCCCTTGAACCCCAAATCTACTGGGGCCCCAGCCTGGCCCCTCCTTGATGTTGGCCCTGTAAAGCAATAACGACTGTTCTGCGCCCGCCGTGCTTCCCAACCCACGGCAACAGCGTCATCCCTCGCTGGCATTTCGGCCCCTGGTGCCACTTGCTTGTCTGTGGTGTCCCTGTGTGTCCCCAGGATGTCCCTGCTGCTTCCTGGCAGAGCATCACTGTCTGTCCCTGCGTGTCCCCTAAGGATGTCCCCATCCACGTTGCTTCCCAGCAAAGCGCTGCTGTGTGTCCTCATCTTCCCCTGTGATGTCCCCATCGCTGCCCTGCAGAGCACTGCAGTGTGTCCCCTCCCTCCCAGGCTGTCCCCATCAACCCCAGCCGTGTTGTTTTCCCATAGAGAACTGTCGTGTCCCTGTGTCCCCCCCAGGATGTCCCCATCTGTGTTGCTGCCCTGCAGAGCACTGTGTTGTGTCCCCATGTCCCCCCAGGATGTCCCCATCTGCGTTGCTTCCTGGCAAAGCCCTGCTGTGTGTCCCTGGGGCAAGCCCTGGCCCACACCTCCTGGCCAGTGGCCACAGGGCACGCCTGGGGGCATGGACCCGAACCCCCCCAGCTCCCTGCTCCCCCACCAGGTACAGGGAAAAACGAAAGGGGATGGCGAGGCTGCAGGGTGGAGGTAGAGCTGGGAGCAGTGGGATCACTGGGAGCTCGCTGGCATGGGGATGCATGCCCTCCCCAGCAGGGCCACCCGAGCTGGGGTCCCCTGGGGGGGCTCACCCCTGGGCGAGGGGTTTGCGTCTGGGTGGCTCAGCTGATGGGGGCTGCATCCAGCTGAGGCTCAGGGCGGGTGCTGCAGGGTGCTGGGGCAGTGTCCGGCATGTGCCACCCATGTCCCCGTGCCAGCCAGAGGGTCCCTCGGCCCCCACGGGCAGGGACCCCACGGGCAGGGCCCCAGCAGGGTGTATTAGCGCTTTCCTTTTTTTAATCTTGCTATTTTCTTACAGAAGTACCTGCCTTTGCATGACGGTCATAGAGGCATTTATTAAAGGATAAGCAGAGTATAGGTTTATAAATTCTTATAGAGCTAGTGGAAATATTTTTATCCCTCCACAACCGTTCTCAATAAATACAGCTGACCCGGCTTGTCTGCAACCCCGAGTCGCTTCCGCACGGGCGCTGGGCACCCCACGCCCCCGGGCAGGTGAGGACAGGGGCTGATGGTGGCTTCTCGCTCCCGGCTCCTGTTTCTCTGGCAAAGGCTCAAAGTGGATATTGGGGGGGAGTCGGGGGTGGGGGGTTGTGCTGCACCCACAGGGGCACCTGGCTTGGGGTGGGGTGGGAGAGCCCCGTGGGATCCAGCTCTGGGGATGAGGGGGGACACAAGGATGGGGTCCTTCCTCCTGGCGCTGGCTCGTCCCCCTCTCGTGCTGCCTTGGGGTCCCATGGCCCCAGGCACTGCTGGCATTGGAGCCGTGATGGGAACTGGGAGGGCAGAGGGGGGGCCTGAGCCAGGGGATGGAGTCGCCCTGCCCGTGTTGCCCCCAGGTGTCCTTGTGCCTCCCCATGGTGGAGTGAGCCCTGCAGGGAGGCACCACAGGCACTCGGCATGGCTGGGCCTCCCCTGCAAGTACCAATGCCCAGTTACCCCAGTTTGGCTTCCCTAGGAGCTCGCAGGGTGACGGGGTAGGAGGGGTGGGCAGAACGGCAGCAGGGCGGACAAGCTACGCCTGCCTTCCAGCGGGCATCACCCACCCGCACCCCAATACCCCTCCCCACACCCTGCTACCCCCCCCCCCCCCCCCCCCCCCCCCCCCCCAACGCTGCTGGACTGAGCCAGCCCAGCACGGGGCGGGTGTCCAACGGCTCTCCCTGGGACTCCCAAATCCTGCTGTGCACCAGCAGATCCCAGTACAGCCCTGCTGGACCTGGCCAGGGTGGTGGCAGCAAGCGGGACATGCACAGGGCACTTTGGGAGGGCACCCACACGCACGGCCTTGCCCCAGCCCAGGGCAGCGTGTTGGGGTGACGCCGGGTCCCCCGCCATGACACCCGGCAGCAGCCATCATGCACCCTGTCCCCCTGCGCCCTGCTGGGCTGGGCTGTGGGGTGCTGGGGGAAGCACATCCCTAGGCACCCCTGAGCCCTCAGAGCCCCCAGAGCCCCCCACCACACCCCGCTCCCATGGGCATCCCTGCCCCTGATGCCTTCATCGCCCTGAGCATCCTCACCTGGCCCCCACCCATGCCCCGACCCCCCATTTGAGCTCAGCAGCCGCGGGTGTGCTTGGCCCAGCCCTGTCCTCTGTGCCCACTCCCTTGCTCGTGGGCTTTTCCCACTTCCCCTTAGGTGTTTTATTTCCATTCAGTGGTCGCTGGGTGTGTGGTGGGACCCGCTGCTGCCCTGGCCCCCCTTGCTGCCAGGGGACGGTGGGTGCTGGGGCCACCCCCAGCTCGCATGTGGAGCAGAGCACCCCATGCTCCCTGCTGTTCACCCCACGGGTAGGAAGCCTGTGGGTGGGAGGGGGGGATAACTGGAAAACCAGCCCTCCCCTCCCCCCCCGGGGACACCCCCAGTCCCTTGTGCCCCCCTCTGTGCACTGTAGCTTCTCCCCATCCCTCTTCCCTGGAAACCCTCCCTATGACCCTAAATATCATCAGGTCCTGTGCTCCCCTCCGCTGGCAGCCCCCTCTTCCCCATACCCCTGCCTGGCCCTGCCCAGGTCCCCCCTGATCCACTTCACTACTGTACCCCAGTTCGGTTCCCCTCAGCAGGGCTTTGCTCCCATCTGGTCCCACCTCGCTCCCCGTGCCCCAGCACCTCCACCCCACACCGAGCACCTTCAGCTCCGCTCTGGTCCCCTCTGTGCTCAGTCACAGCCCCTGTGACACCCCCCGTGCCCTCCCATCCCCTTCCCCTCCCCTGGATCTTCTCCAGACCCCTCTGCTGCCTCCAAGACCCTCTCTGGGTTTCTGTGCTCCCCATTCTGGTCTGCCCTGAGCCCCTCTGGGGCCATCCAGACCCCCCTGCCCCTTCCTCTGCTCCTCCTTGCTTGTGTTCTTCACAAGACCTCCACAGGGCACAGAATACTTCCCACCACTATTTCTCCCAAACAGACACTGGTGGCAGAGCCAGGGAGCTCCTGAGTGAGGGTCACGCTGTCCCCGCACCATCATTTATCCCCATGTGGGTGGTGAAAGCCTGTCGAGCGTATGGTTGTATTATTTTTCTCTGCTAAAGTGACTGAAGCATTTCAAAGGGGTCCCCCAGATGTCCCTGACAGAGAGCTAAGGCCAGGCTCTGCATGTCTTTGGGCTCTGCATCACCCAGGACACCCCAGCTTTGGTTTTCCACAAGGCTGCGTGGTGCCGTCGATGCACTGGAGGGAAGGGGGGCATCCAGAGGGACTGGGCAGGCTGGGGGCGTGGGGCCATGAGAACCTCGTGACGTTCAACCAGGCCAAGTGCAAGGTCCTGCACCTGGGTCGGGGCAACCCCCGGTACCAGCACAGGCTGGGGGATGGATGGGTGGATGGATGGATGGATGGATGGATGGATGGATGGAGAGCATCCTGTGGAGAGGGACTGGGGGATACTTGTGGGTGACATCAGTCAGCAATGGGTGCTGGCAGCCCAGAAAGCCAAGCGTCTCCTGGGTTGCATCCCCAGCAGCTGGAGGGAGGGGATGCTCCCCCTCAGCTCCACTCCCCCCAGACCCCCTTGGAGCCCTGTGTCCGGCTCCGAGCTCCCCAGCATGAGGCACACACAGACCTGGTCAAGCAGGGCCAGAGGAGGCCACTGAAGTGGTCTGAGGGCTGCGACACCTCTGCTCTGGAGAAAAGCTGCCTTGTGGGGAGCTGCCAGCCCCATTGGCCACCAGCTGCACCTTCTCCCCTTTCTGTGGGCTGGAGCTGGAACAGAAAACCACCCCCATGCGGTCCTTCCCTCCTTGCCAGTGCTGCCTCAGTCCCACCATGCTCCCTCCTTAATTTTGCAAAGATGCTGACCCCCACCTCTGGCTGATGATGCTGATACAGACTGTTTATTGGGCCAAAAATCATCATTGCAAACATTAACCCTCATAACATCAACATGGAAATGGAAAATGTTTGTGCTTCCTTGGCTGGAAGCAGCCCTGGCCCTGACGCCCGGGATGCGTGACCCTGCCTCCTCCCGCATCCTACCCTTGCAGCTCCCAGCACCCCAAGGCAGCCCCCACCTTGGGGGCCCTGCCTGCATTTCCCTGCCCAGAACAGCCAACAGAGCCTCCTGTTTTGGCCCCAAACTGGCTGATTTAGCCTGGTTCCACTTCTCCCCAGAGGATAAAACCCAGTGCTGAGGCTCTGGTGACAGTCTCAGCCTGTGCACTTCATTCCATGTGATTTTGATCACATCTTTAAAAATAAAAAAACCCAAACCCACTCAAACCCAGCCTTCCCAGGGCAGAGATATTTCCGTGCGGCAATCACTTCGACGCAAATTCTCCGATGTCCTATTTTAGGTTTCTCGCCAGCGCCGGCACTGGCTGCAGACGTCCGCGCTGGAGCTCCCGTCGAGCCTTTGGCAGTCATTGCGGTGGAAGGAAATAAGGGTTTGCCAGGGCAGAAAAGGAAATCTCTCTCCTCCTTCCCGGGGCGGTGCCACCCCACACCCGCAACCCCAACTGGCATCAGCCCTTCCTTCCCTTCCCTTTATTTATTCATTTATTCCTTATAGTATTAGTTATATTTTCCCATATTGGAGACCACCGTGAAGCCCCCACCTCTTTTGCCAACATCTGGGGATACGTGCGTGGGGTGAGCTCCAGTTTGGGCCCCCCCGTGTGGCTCTCCAGCCCCACCATGCCCCGTGCAGCTCCCCGGCCGTTGCAGGCAGGTTGCCCCGGGCAGGTTGCCCCAGGCAGGGGGGTCCCAAATGGCTCAGGGGTCCCTTTGGCAGGAGGACGCCTGGGTGCTGCTCGTTACCCAGCCGCTGCCTTCCTGGGGCACCCGTGGTGGTGTTTTTTATTTTATTTTTAAATCCAGAAACCAAGGTACTGCCTCTGGCTCCTTCCCACTCTCTCTCCTACCTCTTTTCCACTTGTCACATCCATTTCCCCGCCGCCTCTCCGGGTGCGGGTAAGGCAGCGGCAGTCAGCCCGATTGCACCCCGCGCCGCCTGCCCGGCCGTGCCTTCCCCTCGCCCCGCAGATGTGACGAGGGCTTGGGATGCTCTGTCTGAATGCATTCGGCGGGTGCTCGTGATGAAGCAGGTAGCCTTTGCATCCTCCGCTCATGCCTCAATGATTTCAAGTAGACCTGAAAACCCTGTGTTCTTGTGCGCCCTTGCTCTTCCCCTCCCTTAAAGGCAGCTAAACCATCTCAGAATTACCTTGCAACCGGCAGATGGGCCCCAGACCAGGCTCTCCATCCAGCTCTTGCAGGGAGAAGCCTTCAACATGTTTTGTGGCTTCTGTTCCCCACAGCCAGAGTGCAAAGACCAGACCAAGAGCTTGAAATATTTCCCAGGGTTTATCCCAAATGATGGGAACCCCCGGTCTAGCTGGGGGATGTCAGCTCTGCTTTTCACCAAGTACCTTTTAGAGGCTGAAGAGGAAGGAGAGGAAACGCCCCAGCACATGGAGATCTTCCCCAAAGCTTTCCAGGGTCTCTTCCTGCTCCTCTGTATGGCAGGGCAGGGCACAAGGGACAAAGCACCACTACCATGCTCTAAAAAAGTCATCCCTCATTTCTACTAGCCACAAACCGCTTGTTATTTGCTCCTTCTCTTCTCCTCGGCCTTTGGCTAGGTGTGCAATGCTGGAGTCTCTGTTTTTGATAAACCATTCATATTTGTTCAGTGGTGCTAATAGACGTGTGCTGGAGCTGCTGCTTCTAAGCCAATTGAGACAAAGATCAATGCTCCATAGCTCTGCCACACCAGACCTTGCACAGGCAAACACCAGAGCTCCCGCTGGCTCTCACAGCCTTGCTGTAGTTAAAACTGTTTTGGCAGCAGCTGTAGAGAGCCTTGAAAGAGAGAAGGGATGGGTGGCTCGCACAAAAGTCTGTGGACGGGCAGATCTTCCATGATTTCTGGTCAATACGGCCATCCCTGCAACTGTGTTGCCCCAGGTGCCAGGGGATCACCAGGAGCCTGGGGAGCCCCAAGCTCAGCATCAGCCTGGTGGCCCTCGGCACCAACAGTGAGATGGCAGCAGGACGGTGGTGGGGTGCAGGGATTCTGCTTCTTAATGACACGTATTTGAGCACAGCCTACCCAACGTGGCCTGGCTGAGTTTCTTCAAACCCTGGGTGTGTTGAGCGTGGACAGTTTCAGGGTGGCCCAGCACCATCCAGGCATGCTTGGCCCTGGTTTGCAGAGTATTTTCAGATTTCTGCTGCCATGGCAGGGAAGCTCCTCACAGCAGAGGGCTCCTTGACCCAGACCCCAGCACATGCACCCGAGCTGTGGTGGGCATGTGAGAATGGGACAGGAGATGGATGGGTGTAATTATGGTGTGGTCTTTAATTGCGGAAGAGCCTGCCCCAGCAATCAATTCTGGGAAGCTCTGTTAGATGCATTCACAGCTACTTCTGAGCTTCCTTTAAAAGCCACCAGTTTTGGCAATATAATCCCCATACCTGTAGTCACACAAACTCCACCAAGAATCCTTGGCACGACCTGCCAGTCTGCTGAAAGGCCTGGCAGAAACAGCCATTCCTTCCCCCCCGCAGTGATGATCTTACAAGTGATGTTAGCATGAAGTAGAGGGACCAAGGACAGTGGAAGCTTGGTGATGTCCCCCTGCAGAAGTGGATGAGGTGCCGCTCTCCTGGCTGGGACCGCAGGTCCCTGGCAGAAGCCCTCAGCGTTGGCTGTACTTGGAGAAATAGCACCATCTATTTGCAGCTTTGGTTTCCGAGTGGCTTTGTAGAGAAGACAACATGGCCTCCACGGCTGGGTGGCTGTGACCCACCGGCAGGGCTGGGGATCCCATCCTGGAGCCAAAGGCTTGGTGTGGCATCCTCTGCTGTCCTAGAGCTTGGTGGGTTAGATCATATCCCCAGGCACCTCCCTGCAGCCCAAAGGAGGTGCCTGACGGCTGCTCTGAGTTTAGGGTTCTGAGTAGGAGTTGCACGACGTCAGTGCGGGGACCAGGGGAGGGAGGAGGCACGAAGGTCCACAGGCAGGTCAGGCAGCCCAGGCTAGGGGCTTCGTCACACCTTTGGCTCTCTCTTTCCAAGGTAGGGTCTGCCCTTCTCCTCCCACACAAGAGCACGAGGACGCCCACCCTGAGGTCAGCCCCTGCCCCACATTTCCCCATAGCTGCCTCAGACAGACGCCAGCTCATTGGGGTCCCAGAGCTGTCTGGGGGGGGGCAGAGCTCCCAGGAAGGTGTTGGCCCCACAGGACCAAGGGGGAGGAATGCAGCCTGCTCCCAACTTTGCTCGGGCTGGGAAAGCTGTCCCCACCCCAGCCCATCCCCACCTCTGTGGGGAGAGCAGGGGATGGGGCTGCTTCCAAACCCAGCTCAGCACCCCTCAGGGTTTGACCCCCCTGCGTTCTGGGTGACAACAGTGATCTGGGACCCCCCCCATTCCAGCCTTACCACGGGCTTGGGAGGAATGAAAAAGATCTGCTCTATTAAACCTGCTGGGAAAAGGGTACAATGGGTGGCCTGGGGCATCCGAACCACAACGGGCAGCCGGACGCATCCAGAGATCTACTCCTACAGCCTCTACTTCTTCTTGCCGCCTTTCTTCTTGCTTTCAATCAGGTGCAGCCCCTGCTTCTTGATGTCTTCCCGGGTGAGGACGTTGCCATGGTCTTTGTCAGCAAAATCAAAGGGGTCTGGAGGAGAGAGTGGAGAGGAGTGGGCTGGGGAGGGTCTGCAGGGCCACCTCTGCTGTGGTCATGTCCCCGGGGAGAGCCGGCATGGTTTGGAGGGCTGGTGGCATCTCAGAGAGCCCTTGTGCTGAGCCCTCAGGCGCAGGCACTGCCGACCGGCGTTTCTGTCCTAGCATCCCAAGGTGACCTCCAGGACCTGGTGATGCCACTGCTGTTGGGGCTTCCCATAAAGGTCTGGAGCTACGGGGTGGTGGGTGCAGCTCCCGTTTTGTTAAAAAGGGCGGTAAGATGCCAAAAGCTCATTGCCTCCTCCAAGAGCATACATGCAATAGGAGGAGGCCACAGGCAGAGCCAAGCACTGGTTATTCCTCACAACCGGGTCTCCCTCCTTGCCCCGCAGCATCTCTCCTTGTTCCTGCTGTGGTTTGACGCTCACCACCCCGCTGGCTGCCTTCATTCTCCCACATCCCCACCTAAAACCATCATCCGTGCTCAAAGCCTTGGAGACAGCCAAGGTCAGCCCCAAGGCAACTCATGGGTTGGGGTCTGCTGGGACAGTGGGAGACAGACAAGGACGCCCAGAAATCCCAGCGGGCAGGGATGTGTCCCCGCTGTGCTTCTCTTACCTTGGACCCTACTGCCCATGTCCTCCAAGGAAATCTTCAGGTTCTGCGGATCATTCGTGGTTGTTTTCTCCAGAAAATTTCTGACCTTCACAAAAGTCTGTGAAAGACACCTTGGGTTAACTGCTGAAGGGGAGGTAGGTGTTACAACCCAAGGGGTGCCCCACCTTGACAGCTCCCTGGCAGGGACACCCTGCAGGGCCCAGTGTCACCTGGGGCTGAGCTGCTCCATGGCTCTTCCCCGGGGCCACCTCCATCCTCCCAGCGAGGAGGATGGCTGGGGATGGACCATCCAGGAGAGCCCCGTGGGGCTCCCCAAAGACCACGGCAGGGATGGAGCCCCCATGCACCTCATTGTCCTCGTCGGGGCTGTGCCTGTCGGGGGACAGGTCAGCCGCCCGCTGCATCAGGTACTGCAGCTTCTGCTCACAGTGCTGGAGCTTCTCCTCAACTCCCCTGGCCTTGACAGAATCATCCTGCAGTCAGAGAGAGAACAATCTTGGTGGGGAAAATGAGCCACCTGGGGTGACGGTGGCTGCACCAAGTGTCACCATGCTGTGCCATTGCACCACCAAGCACTGTCCAAGGCCGTGCTCACCCCCGCACCACGCGGGTACCTGGCCGGGCACGGTGATGCCGTGCAGATGGACGAAGAGGTTGTCGATGCCATTTTCAAACTTGAGCAGGAGCTCCTGGTTCCTCAGCATATGGGTTCGCATCTGCTCCAGCCGAGCCTCTTCCCACTGCAGGTTCATCCTCAGCTCCTCCTCCAGCATCCTGGACCCAACCACATTCACATCCATACAGCTTCACAGGGGTGCAGAGACACCCCAAATCTGTTGCAAAAGCTGCTCAGGTTGCTCCCTTCCCTGCAACCGCAGAGCAGAGATGCTGCCTGCAACCCAACTCCGTGCTGCTGGTACCACTTCCCATGCCAGGCAAGGAGCAAGGGTCCTCCTGAGGCCACAGCAGGAGCTTTGGGTGCTCTGCCAGGAGCACAGCTGGGGGAGCACCCTGCTCAGAAAACCACCCGGTGCAAGGGGAATGGGCGGCTGCAGTGGGATGGAAAAGGGGTGCCCTGTTGGGACACCCATGATGCACATGTCCCCCCCAAGGGTGGTGACCCAGCTGGCACAACAGTCCCAAGGCCAGCAGCACCTGGTTGTGTTGGGGGGCTGGCGAAACTTCAACTCAGCCTGCTTCAGCTCCAGCTCCTTCAGCATCTCCTTCAGCGCTTGCTTCTTCTCCTTGCACTCCTTGACGTACTGCTCCAGGTCCACTGTGGACTTCTGCTGTGCCAGGAGCCTGCCGGGGATGTCCTGGCCAGAGGAGAGCACGAGGACTCAGCCTGTGGCGGTCCCGCAGGGTACAGGATCCGGGCTGTGGCCTCGGTGAGGTTTCTGCACCATGGACTGCTGCAAGCTCGTCATGGAGGAAAGCAGCTCCATCCCTGCCTGCACGAGAGGGGCTTTGGGGGGCTCCAGGGGCAGAGGACAGCAGATAACCCCGCAATGAAACAAGGTGAGCTTGAGCAGCCCTGGGTTTTACCAGAGATGGGTTTTTACATTACCCAGAGGCGGGAGCACTGCATCGCAGCCTTGGCCTTCTCCATCTTCTGGGTCACCTCCATCTGGGACTGGGTGGGCTCCAGTTTGGCGCCTGGGGTGGGAGGGAAGCAGCAGGGAGGGATGCACGTGCACTGTGCCTGTGTCCCACCCCCCTGTGCTCCCCCAGGCACTCACCCTCCAGCGGGTCCTGTGGGTGCAGGGTTGGGAAGTCCACGGCGAGGTCGTACCTGGCTTGCTGCAAGGATGTTCATCGTCACCCCCCGAGCTGCTGGCACCCAGGGGGAGCTGGCCCTGTAGCCCTCCTGGGCTGTGGCAGGCTCAGCACCGACGCCTGCCCTCTGCCCGCAGCCCTGCCTGTGCTGCCTCCCCCCGCTCACCACTCTCAGGTGCCTTTCGCTCGCTTCCTTGAGCCAGAGCCTGTCGATGTGCACCTTCTGGGTGGCCAGGGAGCGGTACCTGAGCTCTCTCTCTGCGAGAAACCGGGTTTCCATCTCAGCCATGTCCTCCTGGAGCATATCAGAGAAGAGAGAAGTGGCTGCCAAAGCCGGAATGGACCTTTGTGAGCCAGCTGAGCTTCTGGGATGGCCAGCATCAAAAATGACACCCCCCCGTGTAAACAGGCTGGGAAGGAACCCGGGCAAGGAGGGCTGGAGGATGGAGCTGTGTTCACCATGGCTGGTGCTTTGGGTGGACTGTCCCCAGCCCCAGGGCAGCCTGGCCCAGGAGCAAGGTGTGGGAGGCATCTGGGTGCTGTGGGCAAGCCCAGCTCCGTCTCTTTTGCTCTTTATTGCAGGAAGACTCACCAGCCCGGGCGTGTGGTGCTGTCTGCGGGCTCTGGAGCATGGGAGAGGGCCCCAAGGTGCCCCGGACCATCTCACCTTGGTAATGTCAGCAGCTTTGAGGGCATCCAAGGCCATGAGCTCCATGTCTTCCAGCTCCCCGTGGTACAGCTCGGCCATCCCACACAGGAGGTCCAGGTGCAGAGGCAGGTGGGCCAGCTCCTGGGACACAGGGGGCCCGCAGCACGTCACCCCACCCAGCCCTGAGGGTCCCCTGTGTGCTGAGACAGGGGATGGGGGCAGCAGGAGGACCTTGCCCAGCTGGGAGGACGTCCCACCAGTGCAGCCCCTGGGGCACCTCATTGCCTTTGCAGGGGGAGTGGGTGGGACGATGGCACGGTGAGCATCTCACCTTCCTCAGGACATCCTGCACCGCCAGGTACAGGGCGGTCACCTTCTGTCCAGCGTGGACTTTCGTGAGCATCTTCTCAATGTTGTTCTCCAGCTGGCGAATCACCTGGGGCAGAGATGGGAGCAGGGGGGACGTGGGGTGACCCAGCACTCTGAGCCCAGCACCCACCCAGGGAACGTAGGGATGGGGGTTGGATGAAAGCCCCCCCAGGAAGGGGTCCTGGGTACCTGTGCCTGCTGTTGCTCCTCATCCATCTCGGCGTCCTGCAGCTGCTGCAGCCGCCTCTGCAGCTCGTCCTGGGCTTGGCTCCGCTGCCTCATCTGGTACAGCAGCATGTTGCATGTGTTCACCCGGTCAAAGATGTCAGCCCGGAGCTTCTCCTTGGCCACCTGGATGGGCATGGGAGAGCTCGCCAGGCTGGAGGTAGGGCTCGCGGGGCACCCGTGGGAGAAGGGGGCCCTGCCTGGAAAACTGCCCCCAGAGCAGAGCTAGGGACGCCGAGCCATTGCTCCAGGACATTGTCACTCCCTTGGCAGGATGGGGTCTGGGAGAGCTTTGCTCTGGGGGCCTGGCTGGGGTAAGGCAGAGGTGGGATCGACATCTGCTGCCAGCAGCGGCGAGTCGGGCTTAGGGACGGCATAACGCAGACCCGGGGCTGGGCGTCAATAAAATCGATCTGTGCCCCAGATGCAGGGAGCAGCAGCACCGGCTCTGTCCCTGCAAGAGGCCCCAGGCAAAGGCAGCTCTGCTGGGCCAGCGCCTCCATCTCGCAGGCTTATAACCAGGGCATAACCTTGGGAGAGGCAGCGAAGGGCAGAGGGAGCATCCCCCTCCCAGGGGTGCAGCCGGGCCCCGCAGGAAGGCGGGCAGGGCTGGGGACATGCCGGGTGGGATGCCCAGCAGCTCTGCTGGGGCAAAGGGAGCTGAAGGATGGCCTGCATGGAGGGGTCCTGCGGTGCAAAGGGACCCATGGGACTGCCGGTGAACACCCCGTGTCCGGCTGCACCAGCCCTGTGGGGCTGTCCCTGTGGCCAGCACCAGGTCCCTCCACTGTGCACCCTATTCTTCTGAGTGTCCCCGGAGCCCCATCGCCCCGTGAACAGCCCGTGCCCACCAGACCCTGCCGTTACCTCCACTGTCTTCCTGGCCAAAGCGATGCTCAAGTGCTTCTGTGCTCCACAAGCCTCCGAGACGGTGAGCTTGTTGCACTGGGGGCAGGAGAGGGGCAGAGAGAACGTCACTGCCAGCCTGGGGACGGTCACAACCTGTTGCTGCCCGGCGCTGCAGGCTCCTGGGGAGAACCGGCAGAGGAGCCGGGCTCTGCAGGGCCAGCAGCAGGCGGGGGCGCGGCGGAGGGGACCGGCCGTACCTTCTGGACAATGCCCAGGGCTTGGACATCCTCCTGCACTGCCTCGCGCAGGCGGGGGAGCAGCTCCCTGTTCTGACTGAGCTTTTCCTCACACGACTGTGTGAAAAACTTCCTCCCTTGCTCTGGAGGACATCAAGGCACTGTTGGTACCAGGCAGGATGATGGGGGGGGACCAAGAGTCCCCCCCGCCCGCCCCTGTGAGGCCAAAGGGGCAGCACCTTGCAAGGCGATGATGGCGTGCAGCTCCTGGACGCGCTGGCTGAGGTTCACCTTCCGCCCCTGCACGGCGCCGGCAGCCCTGCCACGGCCCTCCAGCCCCGCTGCGCGTGCGGCGGCCATGGCGGCTCCGCTGCCCGGTGGAGTTGTCGCCGCGCCGCGACCACGGATGGAGCCGAGCTGCTCGTGCCCACGGAACCCTCGCCGTGGCGCCTCCAACTGCCGCACGCCGCACCCCTCCTGCTTGGCCATCGCCACCCGATCGGCCATCGCCACCCACAGCCCTTTCCTCTCTGCTGCTGCAGGCAACAGATTAATTAATAAGCAATTACTGAGCTCTCCAAGGCTGCCGAAGGCAGGGCGGGCAGTGGGGATCCCGGCTCTGTTTCCCATCACCGTGGCTACGGCAGTTGTAACCGGCCCAGCCGGCTGAGCCCTCCAAGCAAGGACAATGTCAGGGAAAATACGTGTACACGTACACCCAACCACCCTACCAGCGCTCGACAGGAAGCTGCCAGCTTATTTCAAGTGGCAAGAGGAGTTTATTACTTTGGAAATTTCAGTTAATTAGCCAGGAAAAGGTTGCGCTCCTCTTGAAATGGGCAAGAACAAACCAGCTACCAATACTGTATTTATTTTGATGCTTACCATACTTCCTTGCTGAACTACAAATACGACAAGAAATGCAAGCATGTACATTTATTTGTTGATAAATAAAATCAAGCTCCCTCTACCAGAGAAAATTCCTTAACGTTTGATTTGCAGAAAGAAGACTGTAAGGAAATGGCCTTCCTATTGCCCAGCTTGTAAATCAAGCTCAGGTTAAGTTTCTGTAACTCAGGATTGTTAACCTGCAGCCACCCTCTTGTGCTTCATGTGTTGAACATAGAAAACAAAGAAGTTACAGGATCGTGGAATCAAGTATTACCGGCACAAAGTCATCTGAGGCTCTTACTCAGTGTCTCGTTTGCAGCTTTATGAGTTGCGTGTAGCGCTAATTGCCAGTGACAAGCTCAATATCAACACCATCATCTTCAGTGCTTCATGAAGTACGCATGAAGAGGTGGCCATTTGAAAATCAAGCAGTTAAGGGTTTGTACACACGAGGAATCTTGCCAATCTGTCCATGCCTGTAGAGGCCTCAATTTAGTCTGTGTCTGCATGGCAAATGCAGTAATTATGCCACTAAACTTTCCTAGGCAGCATTTAAACACCATGGAAGGTTACCCTGAGGGCAAGAGAAAGCATTTCAAAATGGATAAAATGGTTCCAGGGTCTGTTTCACTGGCCCTCAGCAAAACTCAGACTCTAGAGCAGCAAGTCCTTCCAAAACATCAGTAAAGAGATTTAACCCAACCTCACACAAGCTCACGTCGACAGACTGCTGCAGAAATCAGCTTCCAAGAGGAAGCCTTTGCCTAAGGACCTAGTCCTGCAGGCCCTCGGCACCTGACATGTCAAACCTCTCCTCCTCCAGTCGACTTCAACTCTCCCTGCCCGAATCCTAGAAAATCCACAACGTGCTAATGGTACAGAGCTAATGGTCATGTCAGGAGCACAAACCAGAGCTCTGCTTAACTGTCGTGTAACAGGCAGAGTCGCACTCTCTAGAAGTCAACAGCAAGCAAGGAACAAAATGCACGCTTGTCTGGGAGAGATCCAGTCGGTGGCGAGCCCGCAGCTCCCGACTTGCTGCATTCGATTGGTGCGGGAACAGGCACGCCACGCTCAAGGCTCCTTGAATTCCTGCTGGTTTAGCTTTTAGTCACCCAAAGACATATACTTTGCCTGCTGGTTTGTATTTTTAGTATCTCCTTCTGCCGTTGCTGTCGTCTCTTCCCCTCTTCTTTGCAATACACAAGTTCAACCTAAAAGCATTTGCTTAATGCAGCTGAAACAAGATTTAACAGAATTATCAAGAACTATATACTGTGCCTCAGGAGCTGGCTGGAAATTCTGTGCATGTATTAGAAAGCAGCATAAAGAGCCAGAGGATAAAGGACAGCTGCCAGAATTGTTCGCTATCGCACTGGAAGAAAAGGAGCACACGCAGACAGTTCCCGCTAGGGAATTATGGCCCAACAAAAGCCTGCCTAGCTCTGTAGCCAGAGGCCACCGCTGCCCGTTCGAGATTCGCTTTATCAGGCAAACAAGAACAGCTCAGAAATGCAGGCTAATCCTCAGCCTACAAAAAGCATCACCGTGGCCAGAGCTACCTCCTATACTATTAACAAAAATAATTATTTTATTTCTTTCTGTATCGATAATATATAAATAGACAGTAATTCATTTTTATTAATGTAGCTAAATATATTTTATGAATAAGTTATTTGGAGAATATTTCTTCTAAGTCAGCAAGTGCTGCTATATCCAGTGAAGGAAATCTTTCAGAATGGTCCTTTAAAGTACTCTAATTATCAAGCAGCCAATTATGGAAGTTTAAGTCAGTTTTCGTGCTGCCAAGTGATGGGTTTAGACACGATCCACACTTTGCACCTGTTTAGAAGTGAAAATGCAGCTCCCTTTTCTTAAGGTTCCTCTCCTCAGATACAAACCCTGCCCCTCAGCAACCTATGCAATCTTCCACTCAACACCAACAACTTAAAGTAAAAATGATTGGCACCGTATCAGTCAACCACTCTTCAATAGCAACTCTCAAAGTAAACCAAAGCCAGAGTCACTTCCACACCAAGTCTTAACTCAATCCTCATTAGTGCAACTCGGACACAAATGTTCCTACAGGCAAACCCATTTGTAAACCAAGCAAGTGTAAAATGATAAAAAACCCCACACACTGCATGGAAAAATCCCAAAGGATTAGTGTCAGAAAGTATTTGGCAGCAAGAGATTGGAAAAAACATGAAGGCCTAACAGATGAGAGTAGCTAACGCCAGTCATGTTGCAGGATGCTGCTCCCAGACGGTTTCGTTATTCAAGCTTTTCATCTCCCTCCTCCACGTCCTTCAGACTGAGCACTTCCAGTGTTCCTTTCCCTTTTGTCTCACTCCGGATCAGCTCATCAATCTCTCTGAAGCAGCCTGGGTCAATAAGGCACACCTAAAATATTTCACATTTCATCAGTCAAGCAATAATATCTGATTTTCATCAGCCCCTTTTCAGGGTCTAACATCAATTTTCATTAAAAAAAATATTGTTTAGTTACTAAGAAGGACTTGGCAGAGTTGAGAAGCAATTTCTATCAAGCAATCTTTCCACAAAAGTTCTGCCATTCCATTTGCCCACACTGGACATGTCTTGTGATAGTTGGGATTGCTAGATTCTAATCTGTTCTCAGAAAGACTTTCACTAACACCAGATTTTGCTTTACCACAGAATATTTTTAAAGAAAGTTAATTAACCACTGTCAAAATACAGGCCTGACCCACCAAATAAATAAGAGTAACAGATGCAGAGAAACTTATCAGTGTTGTAGGATAATCGCTGCTATAAGAAATGATACTGTGCTGCTCCTCAGCTTGAAGCAGCAATCTCTGTAGAATCAAGGCTACTTCCAAGCTTTTGTCACTAGGATTTGGTGAAATTAAAATCTACAGACTACAATCTAAACAACTTCCATATATTAATTCATCTTCTAGTAAAACATACGGTGTAGTCAAATCAAGTACGAAACTCAAGCACTACTTTCTTGCTTACAATTTCCAACTGTTCATGGAAGTCTTCATTCTCAATAACTTTAATCAGTGGCTTGAGCTTCTCTTTCAGTTTCTTCCCCTCCTTTGCTGGAAGAATAAATCGCAGCCTCATGTGAGCACGTTCAATTTGCATGGTCTCCTTTAACTGCCTGATCACTTCCAGTGCCTGTAAAAACATTAAAAAGAAAGAGCATTTACACACCCGCTTAAAAAAACACTGCGCAGATCAACATCTCAAATCCTCTGCATTGGCCTCAGTCACATTTGTCGGTACTGATCACCGCCACTCCGCTGCAGGGAGTTTACTATTACGCTGTTTTGATAGATTAACAAGAAAAGGCAGAGTTCTTGCTGTCTCTGATCCCTTCAAATACTAAAAAAAACCCCTGCCTGAAATAATGTTAAATAGCAGTTATACTGCAGAACAACAGAAACCTGTGTGGCTCAGGTGCAAAGCCTGATTTACCACCTCAATTAAAATAAATGATAAAACACTTATTTCTATTCCAGGCATATCACTGTTGCCGCTTTAATTAGCTTCTTTCTTTATCCTTTCCCTGAGTTGTTAGAAAACAAACTGCAGAGTTTCAGAGGCTCCTTGTATCCAGCATTCAACCGCCAGCTGGCTGCAGGCTTTAGAGCACGGGGCTTTGGTGATCCCTCTGTGACTGCTAACAGAGAAATTACACTTGGAGACAGCACCTCTGAGCAGAAGCCGATTTTGCGCGAACACTAACCTGCTGCTTCGTGCTCTTGTGCGGCTTGACGGAGTAGTGAATATCCTTCATGGCTCTTTCTATAAGGATTACTGTGTATGGCCTCTTTGTTTCAGGATTCACGCATTTGTCAGCCACAATAGTTGCGATGTCTCTAAACATCTGCTCCAGCTGCGTGTGCCGTTCTTTGTCTGATACCTGCAGCTCCCCTTTTGATAAAATCTGGACAGTAAATAACAACAAAAAGACAGTTAATAAATGTCACAGATTTGACCGAAGAGTGGAAACCCTAGCAACTGTGTTAAATTAAACAATTGCTTGAGTGGTTTGGTCAGACGTGAAGGACAGAAAAAGAATAACCGTGTTAATAATGTTCATCATTGTGCCAGACAACACTGGAAAGATTTCAGAGAAAAAAGGCACCACTGAAACCCTAAACTACAAAAAGAGTAGCGCAGATTTCCCTGAATTCTCATCACCCACAACAGGTCCACTGTTTATATGTTTATATCCTACCAAGAAGGACTTAAGCAATTAGAGCTGTTCTTAACACTTAATCGAACCGTCCAAAGCAAGCAACTGCCCCCTTTCTTTCCCTGCATCCTTAATAATATACCTTAGGTGAGAAACTCGTCAGTGCTGGTTAA
This sequence comes from Butorides virescens, assembly GCA_017310255.1. Classification (NCBI taxonomy): domain Eukaryota; kingdom Metazoa; phylum Chordata; class Aves; order Pelecaniformes; family Ardeidae; genus Butorides; species Butorides virescens. Next base: position 29,789 of record JADKXX010006797.1, read on the forward strand.
CCTTTCTTCCGTGTCCCTAGACAGCAGTGCATAGAAGCTGTATGTTATACAGAACACTTAGAGCTCTTTTCAGCCAGATGCGTATATAAAGTTTAAGACTACACCAGGGTTACCACTCCTTTCTCCCCATTTCTTACCAAACAAACAACCCTTTCGCCTACAGCAGTACTGCATTCTATGAAAACCTGGTAACAAACCAACCCACCATGTCTCTGTGACCCTTATGTAAAACATTTGGAAAGTCTTCTCCAAGCTTTTAGAAGCAAAGTGGTTGAAACCTACCATCTTACAGATTTCTGTTTGGTCATCTGTCCCAAACGCTTGAACGAGATCTTCCTTCTTCGCCACCTGGCCTTTGGAAACGTTGACAAACACCGTGTGCGTCTGCAGGACCTCATCGAGATCTTTCTCCCTAGAGATGAGGGCAGGGTTAGAAAAGCCGCGAGGGCAGCACTGTAAGAGCACAGGAGGTTTGAGCAAGAAGGAACAAGTCCTGCTGCCAAGGCCTGAATCGGGGGTGCCCGGGAACTTCTGCACTAATGGCACTCCGCAGGGAGGGGCAGCGGCACCGCAAGTCGTCCCGGGGTGCTCCCCCCGCTCCACACGGGCCCCGCCATCTCCCGGGGATAGCCGGATGCCGATGCCCTTCACAGCCGGGTACCACGCAAGCTCCCCGGCTCCACAGCCGGGCCCCACACAGGCCCACGGGCCTCTCCTCTCCGTCACAGCCAGACCCCACATGGGCCTCGGCCTCCTCCTCCCCGGCTCCACAGCCGGGGCCCCACACGGGCCTCCCCCCGCGCCACAGCCGGGCCTCCCCCCACCTTCCCCGCCACAGCCGGGCCGCACACGGGCCTCGCCCTCTCCGCCTCCACGGCCGGGCCCCACGGGCCTCCCCGCCCCACCCGGCCGCCCTCGGCCAGGCCCCGGCGGCAGCAGCCCGCCACTCACGCTCCGCTGCGCCATCCCATGACCTTGTTGCGGTAGCAGGCGATCTCGAAGCGCTTCCCGCCGCGCCGCGCCCGCACCACGGCCACATTGGTGAGGCGGATCTGGTTGGTGGGGGTGAAGATAGACATGGCGGCGGCCGCTCCTGCGCCACCGGAGGGCGCGAGCGGGGCCGGGGGGGCGGGGCCGCCCCACGCTGACTTCCCATTGGCCGCCGCTACGCCTTCCCCTCCCCCCCGTCGCTCCTGCAAAAGCCGTCCGGAGGGAAACGGGACCGGCCGGAAGGTGAGGGAGGCGGCACATGGGCTGAGGCGAGGGGGCTCCACCGGTGAGGCCGGGAGCGGCGGGCGGGAGCGGGGCGTCAGTGCGAGGGCCGGGGGAATGAGCGCGAGGGACGGGCGGGCGGGGGTAGCGACCGTGAGGGAAGAGTGCAGATGGGGGGGCGTGTGTCATGGCCGTCAGGGGTGTGTGCGGGTGTAATGGCCGTGAGGTGGTCGCTTGGGGGGGGGAGTGGGAGGCCTGTGCGAGGGGCTTGTACAGAGGGGTG
>JADKXX010006799.1:0-176869 GCA_017310255.1 Butorides virescens
CCAACTGCGAGCGCTCCCAGCTCTCTGTCTTTTGGGAGGTTCAGTGTTGCTGGTGAAGGGAGTCCCCTCAAGCTTTTGACTGGGTGCTGTAAGTAACAGCCCAGGGGAAAAGTAAGGTCAAGAAAGTTTCCAGCCTCTTGGAAATACTCGTTTTCTGTGCTCTTGTCTGATGTCTGCAAAGACAAGATCCGAGAGGACTGCAGATAACAGTAGGAGGGTGTCTGTGTTCCTCCGTCAATTAGTGTCACAAACAAGCCTGATTTAAGCTCCTGAATGTTTCATATGAAATTGGTGATCACAGGCACTGCGCAAGTGCGCTCCTGGCTACAATATTATGTACCCTGAATGTTTGGAACCAGCTTGAAAAATCTCAGTTGTTCTGAATCAGACCTCGCTGAAGTGATAGAATTCTGAAAAAGCGCTTTCAGCTGAACCCAGGTTTCAGTGAGGCCTTGAAACTCTGGGTCAAGGCTGTTGTAATCAGTGTGGCATCTAATGTGTACAAGCAAGGGCTATGTTCAGCAGCGAGCTCTCTGGAGATAGTTTCCTCCTTGAAATGGAGCTTTCTAGCTCCAGAGAGCTGCACGTGCTGGGTCTGTGCACAGCTGAGGCCAGTATGATACAGGGGATGTTTCACAAGGAGTTTCTACTTTCAGACACTTGCACAGCACAAGCGTTTTCTGCCCTTCCTTGTAACAGGACTTGACCTATCTAAGAAAAACTCAGAGTTTCTGTATGACACCAGCTTGGATACTCAGCTGCACACCTCTGAGGAGGTGAAGGCTCCTTGATTCACTTGTGGTGTCTTGTCTTTAGCCAAAAGCTAGTTTGTGCAGAGCCTGAGGAATGGCTAATGGCCTGAGGCTGTGGGTACTGTATGATTATTTTTTGTGTGCTCATTCTAAATGCCTACTGTAGGAATCTGCTCTTGCTAAATCTGTGATCTATTCTGGATTTAGATATCTCAATGGATACATGGAACTTTGTCTATACTTGCCTGGTGTCCTTATGGCTGCACAGATTTTACATCTATTCTGCTATTGCTTTTGGGATCAGCATTTGGATCGTCATTCAGTTCACCACCACCAAAACCAAAAAGAAGGTAACTGAACATGTAAGCACTTTTGTCTGAGAAGCCCCCCAAAATTATGTATGGGCATGAGTAGTCGCCGGCTAAAGGTGCCCACTGGTGCAGTGTAATGTGCTACTTCACTTGCTGTTGCAAATCCCAAGTGTACTTTAATTTGTCTGGTGGCTGTAATCCTCAGGCTGGAGAGATTAGGCCATTCAGGAACTTAAAACCTTCTTGTGCAGGTGAGTGCAGTTCTGCTGCATGGTGGTTCTCTGGTTCAGCTGGATCCTGTTATCTCTCTGCTGTGAGAGGTTACACCAAGTTGGGTGGGAGTGTGGATCTGATAGAGGGGAGGAGGGCTCTGCAGAGGGACCTGGCCAGGGTGGATCCATGGGCCCAGGCCAATGGTGTGAGGTTCAACAAGGCCACAGGCCGGGTCCTGCACTGGGGTCACAACAACCACACGCAACGCTTCAGGCGTGAGGAAGAGTGGCTGGAAAGCTGCCTGGTGGAAAAGGACCTGGGGGTGTTGGTCGACAGGCGGCTGAATATGAACCAGCAGTGAACCCGGGTGGCCAAGAGGGCCAGCGGCATCCTGGCTTGTATCAGGAGTGCTGTGGCCAGCAGGAGCAGGGCAGTGACCGTGCCCCTGTGCTGGGCACTGGTGAGGCTGCCCCTTGAATGCTGGGGTCAGGATTGGGCCCTTCCCTCCCAGAAGGACCTGGAGGGGCTGGAGCGTGTCCAGAGAAGGGCAACGGAGCTGGGGAGGGGTCTGGAGCCCAAAGCTGCTGGGGAGGGGCTGGGGGAGCTGGGGGTGTTCAGCCTGGAGCAGAGGAGGCTGAGGGGAGCCCTTATCACTCCCTGCAAAGGCCTGAGAGGAGGGGGGAGCTGGGGGGGGGGGATCAGGCTCTGCTCCCAGGGAACGGGTGATGGGACGAGGGGAAATGGCCTCAAGTTGTGCCAGGGCAAGTTTAGGTTGGACATTGGGAAAAATTCCTTCCCCTCAAGGGCTGTCGGGCACTGGAAGGGTCTGCTCAGGGCAGGGGTCGAGTCCCCACCCCTGGGGGTATTTAAAAGCCAGGCAGACGAGGTGCTGAGGGCCAGGGTTTAGTGGTGGGATGGCAGGGTTAGGGGAACAGTTGGTCTTGGTGATCTTAAAGGGCTTTTCCAACCTGAATGATTCTCAGTTTATTGTAGCATGGCCTAGTTCAGGGCAATAGTTACTCCTCTGTTTCTCTAGGTGTGAGAAGCTAAAATGCTTTGACTGTTGCATTTGTGTAGTGCTGAGAGTCTGGTCACAAGATTTGTGTGTTAAATGCTTTTGGGAAGATGGGATTGACATCCCTTTGAAAAGGGCTTGAATGAAATGCAGTGCTTGTTTCTTAGGGTGAAAAATCCAATGGAAATCCAGCTTCTTCTGAAGAAACAGAAGACAAACTAGTGAATGGATATGCCACCCTGCAGGCAAAGGAGGTCTATGTTGCTGGGGTAAAGATTTTCTATGGGTCTCAGACTGGCACAGCAAAGGTATTACTTTTTTTCACGTGCTTGAAGTTGCTTTGAAGTATTGTTGAGATTCAAGTATGCTGCTCACCTTAGAAATGCTGCACTGAAAGTTCATCAGAATGTTCATTAGAAGTCACTGCCTGTCATAAAAGATAGGTGGAAATTACATAAAAATAACAATTACTCTACTCCCTTGGTTTAATTGGGGCATGCAGTAGAGACATTGATTATGAAGCTTAAAGTTTACTCTTACAATATAGTCTTAATTTGCCAGCAGGTCTCGTTAGAGGGAACCACGGGTTTAGGTGCTTTCTTTCTCAAAGAAATTTTATTTGTGTGTGTGCATGTAAAATCATTAGTCATTAAAATTCATGTAATGCTCTTCTTTCAGCCAGTGTATTTCATGTTTTTAAATGTGAGGAATTATAGGTCCCATGTCCAGTTCTCACGTGTCATTGTTCTTCCTGTGCTGGGAGACATCTTGTGGCTGTTGGCCACGGCAGGGCTTGTTTGACCCTTACGATAGCTGGGTTGAGGTAACTGATAACTTTCTACGCTTTTTTTCCAGAAATTTGCCAAAGGTCTGGCTGAAGCAGTTATTGCCCTTAATTTGCCTGTGGAAGTCATTAGCATGGGAGACTATGATCCAGACGATTGTTTAGCAGAGGAGGTAGGTACCTCATAAGTATGAATAATAAATACAGGCTTTCCCTGGGATTGTGAAGGCTCTTTTCTTTCTTGTATTTCTGTCTTGTTATCCTAGAAATCCCCAAAGCTGTGTGTTGAAAATTGCTTCCCTTCCATGTAAGCAAGTATAGCCCATCAACCAACCCTCTGCGGGAGATTACTCTACATGATCCTTTCCCAATAATTTTCAGAATTCAGTTTTTTGATACTGACAGTGGTTTTGTATGAGCTAGTTCTGTAACTTGGGTCAGTTACGTGTCAGAGGCTGTGCCAGGTCCCCCTGTTCTGTCTCTGACAGTGTACACCTGGGGAAGGGTTCAAAGCCAGAACAAGTAGATAGTGTGATACTTCTGCAGCATTCAAAGATTTAGAAACTTCTCGGGAGGCATATCTAGATTGAGTAATCCTTGGTGATGATTTTTTTATCTTCTGTAAATATTGATAGTTGCTTTTTGAATCCATGGGAGACTTTATCGCTGCAAGGGTTTGCTCAAGAAGCTGTCGCTGGGGGTGGGGAAGGTAGGTGTCTGGTTCTGGTTTACTACCACGTCTCTCTTAGGAAGGGGGAAGGCAGCTTGATCTCCTTGGCTAGTTTCAGATGGCTTTGCAGGGAGGATGGCCATTCACCACCCTTGGGATTATCACCTGCAGCATCCCACCCCAAAGATTCTTAACCTGCTTAGCAAAAATCTTGTCTTTTGACTTCTTGCATCTGTCCATGTGCTACAGCTCTCTTCCTGCTGTAAAGTGGTCTGAAAACACGTGTGATCTTTTCTATTCTGTTCTCTTTATATTGTTAGACAACGAGCAGGAACATTTGTGTGTTCTTGGTAGCTACGTACACAGATGGACAGCCAACCGAGAGCGCGGCGTGGTTCTGCAAGTGGTTAGAAGAGGCTGCGAATGACTTCCGCTTTGGCAAGGCGTATCTGAAAGGCCTGAGATATGCTGTGTTTGGCTTGGGAAACTCGGTTTATGTTGATCATTACAACACAGTAAGTATGTCCTGGGCACCTTTCTTTGATTTCTGCTCCTCTGAAAGGCTAAGCTTTCTTAAATGCTACAAAACTGAATTACAGTGGTGGTTTGTGTGAGGATTGCAGTCGTTGTGTGGGCTTGATTAGGGTTCAGGGCACAGGCAATGCAGCTTTGAAGCAATTGTGCTGCCCTTTTAAATGGGAAAGGAGCCCCATCAGCACTGCATTAATCTGGGAGGTATGGGAATACATCTGGTAAATCCTTACTGGGTTAATTACCCAGCTTTGAAAGCTTTATATCGGTGGATGAGGGTGCAGTACTGTAGACTCTCTCACTCGCTGCCTTTTAGTTTAGAGCATTTTTCTCTATCTTATGTACTTTGTGCTGTGTGGATTTTAGCTTTATTTCCTGATGTAAAATATAACAGTATCTTGGAAATAGCTGGAAATTAGTTTCGTGTCAGTCAGAAAAATGGCATGACTTGTCACCAGGCTATGCTTGTATAGCGGGGGCCACATGAAACACGGTATGCGTGGATATTTTGACCAACAACCATCCCACAAAGAAGCTTGCTCCCAGAGCTCATCTCTTATCACATCAGAGTGATAGCAGAGGTGTTTTCAGATGGGAGCCTTGGGGTGTGTGGTGGTGTTCAGACTGACCTGTGCCCGTGCGGGTGAGGGGGAGTCCAGAAGTCCCTGCCTTGCAGTCCTGTGCAGCTCATTAGCTCTGTTTCCAGGCTTGGTCCTTGCTTTCTTAATTGCCTGCTTTGTTGAAGTTGGGCTTCATTTAATTTCCCTCTAACTTTCATCCTATACCAGGTTGGAAGAAATATTGACAGGTGGCTGTGGATGCTCAGCGCCAGCCGTATCCTGACTCGTGCCGAGGGGGACTGCAACGTGGCCCAGAGTAAACATGGCAGCATCGAGGCAGACTTTGAAGCCTGGAAAACCAAGTTCCTCAGTCGGCTCCAGGCGCTATGCAGAGGGGAAAAGAAGCCCTGCAGTGGGAAGTGCAAGAAGGGGAAATGCACATCTCCAGGGAAGCAGAGCAAAGAGAGCTCAGATCGTGAACACGGGGCATCAGAATATGAGAATGCTGAGGTAGATCCCAAATCTGTGCGGCCTTGTTTCTGGCTTAGTGCCCCTTGAAGCACTGTTTGACTTTTCCTTCCTCCTACAGCCCAGAGGGGTGCTGTGGGAGCTTGATGCTTCTTTATGAAGCAGAGGGGGAAGACGGATCAGATCCCGTTGCAGATAACAGGTAGAATAAGCCATCCAAAAAGAAGGACCAAATAGTGCTGGACCTTGGCTAGGTGGCATTTGTATGATGAGGGAGTCTTCCCCTGGAATGGGGGGAGGTATATGTTGAGACAGATGCTCCAGGGAAGCAGTCTGGGTTCTCATCAGAGTCTTTGCTTTCTCATGGCCAAGTGAAGCACTTGGATCCCTGTGAGCAGTTAAACTGCTTCCACTCCAACTTGTTGAAGCTTAGGCGCTTTGCCTGCATCCCAAGGTTTTTTTCCAAAGGCAATTGGGGGAGCGTTGCCTGAGCAAGTCCTGTATTTCCTCTGAATATCTCTGCCTGTAATCATTTGTATGTCATTTTGCAGGTTTTGAATAAAGAAATCCTCTCTCTTGCTCTACAGTGCAAAACGCAGAGCTGCTATGGCACTTTAATCCTCCCTGCAAACATTTATTGTGGGTTGGAAATGATTGCTATGGCCATGTTGAATTTTGTAGGAAAATGGGGGCTCTTCTGGCTGTGTGAGTTTGAGTGTGTTGACTGCTGCAGAAACAAGAGGAATAAATCTTGCTGTTACCCCAGTGCTGTTGTGCTGTACCTTGGCTGCGTACAGGAAGGGAGACAACTTTTCTGCTCTGTGAAGAATTTGACTTGGAAGGCAGATCTCTCACTCCCTGTTCATTCAGGCAGAGGCACTTGGAGGAGTTAGAGGTTTAGGCTTCCAGATCATCACAGCATGTGGTGGGAGTTGGACTCCTCTGTATCGCTCCTCGTGCTCAGATAGGCACATGAGGAGAATGGAGCAATCTGGAGGCAGGATAGCTGGGCTGAGTTTCAGGCAGTCTGTGCTACTGAGCCCTTCAAAATACACACTGATAAAGAGCCCCGAGTTTAAATGCATCCCGTATAAGTTTTACACATTATTGGTAGACTATTCTTTGTTTTTCATTAGTCTTTACTGATTGTGAGAGCTGATTTCACTGGTTAGCATAGATAAAGGTGTTATGTTTAACATTCAGACACATTCCTAATTTTTTTTTCTGATTTCTTACGCAGGCAGAGGAGTTGTTTGAAACCAGTAGCGAGGAGGAGGTTGATGCTGAGGAAGCTGGAGGCACAAATTCTGTCATTGATGTTGAAGATCTCGGCAATATCATGAGCTACATGAAGAAAGCAAAGGTACTGCTGTTGCAGCGAGTGTAGAACTGTCAGGTCTTTCACTGCTCAGTTGAATTGCCTGCTGGATTCAAATCTGTAGGGTCTAGTTAGAGGGAGAGTAAAATGTGAGCTGTGGGAGAACCTCTCCCAAAAAAGCTGTACTTGAAGGTGTATTGGAGATGGTTACCAGCTACCTGTGCCTTGTTCACTGAGCAAATGCTGCAATGGTGACCTGTCTGAGAGAAATTACTTCCATGGCCAACATCCAGATCAGAATGTACATTTCTGCAGCTGTGATTTGCAGTCCAGTGTCTAAAGACAAATCCTGTTACTCTGTCCACCCATGGGTACATCAGCTGAAATGCAGGCGTGTGTGCTAGTGTGTTGTGCTGGGGAGCAGAGCTGCTGGTGGAGTGGTAACGCACTGCTGCATGAGCTTCTGTGTCTTGCTGCTGCCCTAAGGTGAGGCGCTATGTCTGTGGAGCAAGGCAGTGAGCTTGAGCTGACCTCTGCTGAGCCCGTCAGAGACAATCGTGATCCTGCTTCATTTCAGGGCATTGCCATCTCCGTTTCTGCGTGGTTCTGTTCATGTTTCTTTTTCTGTGCCCAAAGAGTATGCAAATACAATAGACCAAACTCATTTATTTGGTTAGCACACAAAAAGGAGTGAGGCTATAATAACTACCAGGCTAAGCCTTAGTGTGCTCCCCACACTATTTGCTGTTGGGAGGGGAGGAGTTGGCCCCAGGACAGACCTGTGCTGTACTGTGTTGCCACCTGCTGACTCTGTCTTTCTCTCTTAGTGATCTTTCTGTGGTGTTGTCTTTCCTCGTGAATGCTTGAGCTGCTATCCGCTCCCCTCTCAACAAGCCTAACTCTGTCTGTAATTACGCCTTCCTTATCTCATGTGCCTCTACAGCATGGACTTCTCACAGCTCTTTCCTGAAACTTGACAATCTGCACCGCAGTTGGAGCCAAGGTGACACCTCTGGGCTACAGCAAGCCAGGCAGGAGGCTGTGTGCTTAGGAGGGAAGGGGATTGCACAAGGAGCATGATGTGTTCCTCATCTTAGAAGGACGCAAAACGCTTCCTGCTGCTTGTAACACTGATGCTAGGAGAGTGGCCCCACCGATCTGGGGGCAAGGCATGCTGCTGAGTGTGTACCCCTCTCCCTGAGCTTGTATCAACTTGTGCACTGCAGCTTGCAAGAGAAGGATGGGTGAATCGTTAGGCTTTCCGTGGTTGGAGGGAGAAAGGATCGATCTTTTCTCCAGGTGTAGCTGTGCTGTGGTCCTCTCCTGCTTCTCCTGCATGGTCTCACCACTAGAGGTCATTGACAAAAAGGGAAATGTTTCCTGCAGCAGCGTGCCCTGGGAGATGATTTGGACCAGGGAAGGGAGGTGATGTTGGCCAGCACTTATGAAAAATTAGGCACAGAGTTCTCACTGACTGACAAAGTACGGCAACACTGTGATCAAAGAGTAAACCAGGAAAACTGTACATCGTAGCCCAGCTCATGAATAAAAAGTGAGCACAGCAATAAAATACTTCCTGCTCTTGGCTTCTCATGCTTGTTGTTCTGGTAGTGAGCATGGCTGAAGTCAATGTGATATGGTTTTATACACAGGCAGTGAGGCCATTGCTGTCTATGGCTTTGGCTGATGCATGACTCAAACAATTGACTACTTTCTCCTCAGCTTTCTCGTTGCTCCCCTTTAGTGGCGAGAGGCCTGTATGTTGTATGTAGAAGTTACTGCAGCAGTGCAAGTGTCTTTGTGTAGATCAGGTTCTTGTGGCTCTGACCTCAGTAGCCCCCTGATCTGTGGGACAGCAGCTGTCTGAGCACAGATGCTTGTTTGGAGTTCAAAGCTGCGGGTTTTGGTCTGCTGCCTTTTCCTCAGAGATGGCAAGTGGTTGTTCTGTCCATGACAGCTGAATGCTGCCCTCTTGCAAATGGTTCCATCCTGAGTGTGGGTGTGGGACTGGAAGCACAGCCTTACTGTGCGTGGAAGTGTCCTGGCCCTTTCAGATATGAGCGATTGTCAGCTGATGAGACAGGAGGCCCTAAAACTGGGGATCAGCCTTTCTTTGTTGCTGATGCCCTCTGAACTGTGCTGCTGTAGTCACATCCCAGGTTTTTGGATTAATTTTGAAACCTTCGGTGATGTAGTTCTCATTACTGGCCCCTTTATTCCTGTTCTGCATGGTTGATCAGCCTAGCTGCAATCTACGTTTCTAGTTTCATGCTTCTGTAACTAGAGCAGGTAATGGAGAAAGGACCCATGGCAGTGACTCGGATGTAAATCCTCAGTTCTCTCGAATGGGGGTGTCGTCTCCAGAGCGATAGCGATGGCAGGATATAGCTGTGTAAATATTTCATGAGGGAGCCTGGACTGATGGCTATCTGTATTGTTAGCTGGGAGAAAGGATGACTTTGTCTTGGTGGTGAATCTCCTGGGGGGTGTGCACGTTGACTTGCAACAGGTTTATGCAAACACTTGAATTGTAAAATGATCCCGTAGGTGCAGTTATTTGCTGTAACAAAAATAAATGCTGAAGACTAGATATGAAAAAACGGGATGATCTGCATTTATGAAGGTAATTTATCATGATCAGGTGCTCTTGCTCCCAGGCGGGAAGATACAGTTTTTAAATGCAGTGCATCTCTGTTTGTCACATCCTCACTTCAGTGGCTATGAGTTTGCGCGATGAGAAGTTTTCTTTTCCAGATGAGTTGCATTGTCCCTTTAACCATTTTTTCCCTCTAACGGATTGCTGACCTGTGTAAAATTAGTCTGATGCTTTTGTTTTACAGCGATGTACTCTGTCTTGCAGCAATCCCTACCAATGCAGGCAAGCGCTTTGGGTTTTTGCATCTGAAATTCCCATATATAAGCTAGCAAGTTTGAAGAAGACTTGTGTTTTTCAGGGTTATATCACAGACACATCTTCACATGCAGAGTTACTTGGACTTGAAACGTGCCTAGCAGTTGTCAGCACGGCTTTTGTGGATGTCAGTGTTGTGTGTTAACTCCTCTGCACCTGGGAGATAGAACGGCAGGTTCTGCTGTGTGCAATATAATTTGAAATGTTCTAGGGTCCAGCTTTGATCTCTTCTGCAGGCCTCTGTGAGAATTGCTGGCAGATAAGACAGATGTGCAGTCACAGACAGTCATAATTCCTCGTTGTCCTGCCTTTTATGGGATGGCAAAGTGAGGCTGTGGAGGCGAGTATATCTAATAAATGTTTGCTCACATCTCTGCAAGTGATATTAATTTAATTTTGCATCCATCTCCTGTTGCTTGACTTAATGGAAATCAAGGCTGAGTTTTGTTTTATGGTGTTGTTCCCCACCTGGCCCCCTTTGCTGCAGCTTCATTGCACTTTGCAAAGTATTGTCAAAGGGCTTGAGACAGGTACTGCATTCTTGCAGTCATTTGGATCAGGCAGATGGATTCAGGAGTTCAGGGTGAATGCCCAAACTTCTCCTCCCGGCAGAGTTGTAGCTATTGCATACTCTCCCTTGGAGAAGAGGTGGATTTTTAAAGAGCTGCTGAGGGTAAAGGCACATGGTTCAAGGTGATGGTGCCTTCTGCACACTGAATCTGAGCATAAAAATTGGCACAAGGTCAGTTGGCAACAGGAAATCATTCAAATACACAAAATGATGGCTGATACCAAGATAAATTCCACACTTTGTTTACCAAATCTCATACTATGTGGTGATGACTACTTTGTAGCTGCTAAAATCCAGCCTGTTCTGAGCATTTACTGCCCTTCCAGCTGCTTGGTTTTTAGGCTGAGAACCTGGATCTGTTCTCCAAATTCCTTTTATGTAGCAGCAGAAGGTGGCAGTGGTTCTTAGTGGGTTTAATAACTAAGTGGATTTTTAAGTTCTACAGTTGTGGCACACTTTCCCTGTCCTCCAAAGTTACTCCCCTGAAATATATTTATCAGATAAAATGTGAAATCTAATGGGTATGTTTGTGGCCTGCAAGACTGCTATTAATCATAGGGACACTGTTCCTTAATGTAGATTATCTCCCACAGCTGGGAGATTGTGATAAACTAGGAAGATCAATCTAGACTTGTTCCCAGGGAATGAAATGGCTTTATTAACCTTCATATTTATAAACTGCAGGCATGAGTAATAGTAATAATAATATTCTAATTTTTTTTGGATGGGTTGGGAAGTAATCAAATGGGCATATTTTGTTGACACAATTTTGAGATTAATGTTCTTGTTCTCTAAAACAAAAAGTTTAATGATGCTGATAGTCACATTTGCAATGTAAATACAGAGGAGGGGTGTGTGTAGAAGAGCAAGACCAAGCCAGAGTTTACAGGAATACAAAATACATCCTGGAGAGCATGTTCAAGAAGTTTCTGGTTACTTCTATGTTTGTTTGGCACAGGGGAGGCTTCCTGATCCCCTTTGGCACTCTTCCCTAAAAAGTCATCCTCTGTCGGCTGTTGACCACCACTGGGATTGTAAATTGCAGCACCTGCAGTGTTTCCCAAGACGCCTGTGAGCGCGTGACTGCTGTGGAAGGGCAAACCTTGCTCACGCTGAGTGAAGAAACTTCTAATGAAGTTGGCTGGAGTTTTATTTTGAAACGGGGCAGCGAGGGTTAAGATACAAAGTATTTAAGGTACAAGATTTACGGACAAAGTGTTGCGTGCAACTTTGTGTTACAGGCAGAAACTCTTTAGAGTATGCAAGGATTGTTAGCCATGTTTTAACCAAACTGAACAAGGCTGGGGTACTGAACTATAGAAACAGCTATAAATGATGTGCGCATTTAGAGCTCTCCAAAAACTTTCTCTAACTTTTAATGGGTGAAAGATTCCTGTAGGGAAGATGTGCTCTCATCTGCAACAGCTCAGTCTCTGGGTTAGATTTTGACCTCTGCTACTCTGGCTCAGAATTCAGTGTGATCCTACATTCTAAAATAAGCTTTAAGAAATATAATTTAAGTGCTTGGAGACTACTTCTAGCATTAAAATCTGAATTTGTCACAGGGACACTTCACCCTTCCTGTGCTCAAATCTTTCTTCTCTAAACCTTGGCTATTGAAAAGAATTACAATTCATAAACTACATTACAAGAGATCTCGAGGCTTGCCTTTTCTTGCCATGGGAGTGCCCAGTGAAAAGAAGGAAAAAAAGAACAAAATACTTTAAAGGTAACCTCTGGCTGGACATTCTGTCTGACGTGTGGTATGATACTGGCTTACTTGACAAGCCTTTCTAAAAGGCTTTGAGATCTATGAATGAAGAGTCTTATTTTTGCCCTGGGTCATAAATCCCATATCCCTTGCTGTTCTTCAGTCTGTTATAAATTAGTCAGAAAATGGGTAGTGAAGCAGAGCTGAGAGATATAAAAAATTCTGGAAGTCTGAAGTCCCCCATGTATTGGGCTTCCTCTCTTTTTTGCAGCCTTTTCTTGGCCACAGCTGTTGCTGGAGATGATCAGGGTTTAGCCTGCAGCAGTCCAGCCCATCTGCTTACCATTTCTCACAAACTTTGTGCTGCATTTCTCAGGTGTTTATTTTTCCTGTGCATTTTTTAAGGTTCTTGCCAGCCAAATAACACAGTTGAGCAGAAGTCCACAAATCAATGCACAGAGTAATTATCTGCTGATGGTAATTACTGGGAGAAGCATGGAGGAAGTGGCCCGTTAATGTTGTTGCTGTATCTAAGGAGAGAGCAGCGCAAGGGTGTCCTGTGGGAGCACAGCATCTGTTGCCAAATAAATGTGTTGTTTAGGTAAGGTGTTATGAGGCACAGTAAATGCATCCACTTTCTGCTAGGCAGACCCTGCAGCTCGGTCGTTCAGCCGTGCAGCTGGCAGCAAGCCTGTCCACATGCAGTTTCCTATCAAACCTTCTTATTTGCTGTGAGTGCCCAGTGGTCAGTATAGGTTGTAAGTGGCTCTTGACTGCAAAATTATGCATCTTTGTCTTGTTCAGTGTCCTGCCCCTCTGTGTGAAGGGCAGCCCTGGTAATGGGCAGGTGGAGCTGCTTTTTTTTTCCTGGTAGAAGGTGAGCCACGGCTTTGATTCCTTTGTTGATACATGGGCTGCCAAAGCAGGCAAAGCATCTACCTGTCCTTGTTTGTGTCAGAGCTGATAATTTGATGTCCTCCTTGCTGTTGGTTGCAGAGGGCTGGCTTGAGATAGGGATTGCATTTTGCTAGGTGGTGTGGATATGCAGAAGAGATGGAACCTCTCCTACTAAATGCCTTCTGAATGGAAGAGCGTGGCATAAGAGAGTCGAAGTAGCCTTATCTCAGCTCTACAGAAGGAACTGGGCACTGTAATATGACATTAACCTTTTTTTCTATTGTATAGAGCACTTACACGTGTGCCAAACCATGCTGTGGATTTCTCTCCTAATAGCACAGTTACGCTTTTGCAAGAGGAAAGGATGTTCCTTTTTGTCGCTGGCGTGGCTGGAGCCTCTGTGCCCCTGGTTCATGGCAAGGCAGTCTGGGTCTGTATCTGTGCTAGCAAGTAATTCCCACATAGGGGCTCAGTCTGACCCAGCTTACTTGGGCTGGGTCCCTGTGATGATCAGCGCTACCGAAACAAGAATGCATGGGTATTTTAGAAAGAGGAGTGCTGTTATATATCACCTACACATGGGCAGAAGAGACCCAGGTGTGAAGCACAAGGCTTTGCTGGAAAAGCAGCTTGTGCGGTTGTGCACATGGAACTGCGCTGTGTCGCCCGTGGGAGGATAAAGCACCAAGTTGTTTCTGACTCTTCTTTGGACTGTGGTTTTGGAAAGTGGAGCTTTGGGTCTTGAGGGATGCTCTGCAGGGCTTCTGGATATCTGTCTTGGTCTGCTTTCCTAATTGACTGGTTCGTGTTATCTTACAGTCAATGAAGATTGATTATGGTAGAAACCAGCCAATTTCCTTTTGATGTTAATAATGTATTCTGATGATGATTTTGTGGCCTCTCATCTAATATTTCTGAAAAGCTGGTTGGTGCACATCACTGAATGGGCCACAGACCAAAACTGTTAATTTGAGTGCTTGGAAGGCTGGTATGCAGCTTCCATTCAGGGAGGAGGCAGGTAGAGAAAGTGCAAACAGGGGCTTTCCCATGCTGTGTTCTCGTTAGCACTGACTTCTGCTGATTGGGAGCTTGCATGCAGGTTTTGGCAAAATGGTCTTCTTGGAAAGACTAACCCAACTGGGGAGTTGTGCCTGGGACTCTCATGGTCCTAGGAAAATTGTGGAGCTCTTCTGCTCAATGCTTTTCCTAGTGTTTCATAATCTGTATTAACATTTTCACGGTTAGATGCTTTCCTGCATTGTAAGAATTCTGAAGACCAGTGAAGGTGGGTGCGAGAACCCAAAGCATCCTATGATTCTATAGAATTTCTAATACAAAATAGCAGCTGGCCAGCTTTACTACCAGGGCTGGCTTTTCCACAACAGATATTGCTACTAGGAAATAAACCTCTAGCTGGTATTAGCTCAGATTGACTGGAGTCGTCTTCAAACACAGCAAATGATTGCAGAATCAAAATTCATCACACTTCTTTTTTTTACATGCGTGCATGGCGTTTTGACCACTTGAAAGTTTGGTATTCGTAGAATCATAGAATTGTTTAGGTTGGAAAAGACCTTTAAGAACACCCAGCCCAACTGTTACCCTAGCCCTGCCATCCCACCACTAAACCCTGGCCCTCAGCACCTCGTCTGCCCGACTTTTAAATCCCCCCAGGGGTGGGGACTCAACCCCTTCCCTGGGCAGCCCCTTCCAGTGGTTGACAGCCCTTCTGGGGAAGGAATTTCTCCCAGTGTCCAACCCAAACCTGCCCTGGCACAACTTGAGGCCGTCCCATCACCTGTTCCCTGGGAGCAGAGCTTGACACCCCCACCAGCTCCCCCCTCCTGTCAGGCAGTTGTAGGGAGCGATGAGGGCTCCCCTCAGCTTCCTCTTCTCCAGGCTGAACACCCCCAGCTCCCTCAGCCGCTCCCCATCAGCCTTGGGCTCCAGACACCTCCCCAGCTTTGTTGCTCTCCTCTGGACACACTCCAGCAACACAATGTCTTTCTTGGAGCGAGGGGCCCTACACTGAACACAGTATTTGAGGTGCAATTTCACCAGTGCCGAGTACAGGGGCATGATTACTTCCCTTTTGTATTGAAACAAAATGCCTTTTAGTCCTAAACTGTAAGGAAAAATAAGAAATGATGGATTGGAGAAGTCTTTTACAGAGCCATTTAAAAAAGAACGTGCAATATATGGCAAGACGTAGTGAAAGGACGTGTGCTGTGTGCTCTGTGTGAGAGAAAGCAGAATAGACTGAAGTGGAAAATCTTACTGGTTTTAGGCTGGGTATTTTGGGACACTTGTTAAATCATGTTACCTGGATTTTAATTGTGATTATTGTAGCACAGAAGAAAGGAAGGAAAATGTGAATATATAGCCTGATTTTCAAATACAAACTAGTCACTCTTGGGTGGAGGCAGACAGATTTTTAGTTTTGATTCTTCTGTTTGAAAATCAGTTGTCTTGATGGTGTGTCCAAGGAAGTTTCCCAAATCAAACAAATGGAATTGTGGTTTAATGACACCTTGTAAAAACTTTCCCTCCAGCAGAGCAGTGGTGTTGTAGCCCAGTGAAGCAATCTTAAACCCCACTGTAGCCTGGCAGATACATTTTAGAGTTGTGATCTGGGAATTTTTTTGTCCTTGAGAATCCTGAGTTATGTTGAACCTACAGGAAAATGGATGTTGGTAGGATCATTTATCCTTCTTCATTTCACAGAAGATGTGCAGCACCCTTGCACACTGATTCAGTTGGATAGCAGCATAAGTCTTCTGTTGTTACTTGTCTGTGTGAGTTTGGGCTTTAAAAATGCCATTGTATATGTCCAAAAATCTCAGCATTGACTCTTCAAACCAGAGCAAAGGCAGGATTCCCTCTGTGGGGGCAGAGCTGCGGATCTGTTTGAATAGCATCCTTTCTCTCGATGGCAGCTTGTACCTGCTGCTGCAGAATAATGCAAGGGACCTTCTGTTGTTCTACAGCATAGTAAGGTAGATGTGGATGGAGACTTCCTTCCAGCTCGTTATTGAAAGTCCACAAAGGTTTTTATTCCAGGAGTAAAAAAAAAAATCTCACTTCAGAGGTTTTTTGGTTTTTTTGTTATCAGTCAGAACTTCTTGGGCTTTCCCCATTTTAGGGACACTTCTTGAAAACACATGCCACAATTTTTGCTTTTGATCAAGCACCCTCCTGTTTCAGTCATGGCAATCCATTACCTTGCCAAGTTCCCCATCTCTCAGCTGTCATGCTTTCAACCTGTGTCTGCTTTTTGCTTCAGTTCAGGCTTTTGTGCTTAACTGGGCAGCGCTGTATGGAGCGGGTATGTAGCCCATGATTATGTAGACTCTAGCAGCTATTTTCAATCAGATTTTCTTGCTGTTGGGGTGTTTGCTGGTTCACTGCTTACTCAATCCAAGTTTCCCATGTTCGTCTTTGTGCTCACTTGCAAATGCTCAAAGCCGTTTTTATTGATGGCTGACAGCAGTTAGAGTATCCCATGTCGCTGTAGGATTGGCAGAGTGTTTAGTCCATGTGCAGAGCAAATTACAGTTCTGTCTTGGTTTGTTACGGCTGGGTTGTGGCAGCCAGAGCTTTGTACCTGGAGCAGAAAGGTTCCCACAGTGCACTAGCAGTCATTTGCTCCTCTTCTGTTGTGTTCAAGAGTATCTTTGTGCAAGTCGTCCTGTTCTTTTTTTGTGTGTTTCAGTCTTGCAGGAAGGTTGCTTTGTAAGGAAATGAGTGCTGTTCCCGTGGGCACCTTTTGAAAAAACCCCTGTGTGGCTCTTGCCTGTTGTGCCACTGACAGCTGAGCCTGATCCAAGGGAGAAGTCAGCTTTTCTAGCTGTCCTCTTGCCACTGGAGTATTGCTTCCAGAGCTCTGCTTGGTGTGAACTTTAACTCTTCATTCATGTAATTCATCAACTTTAATAATTCATTTAATGACTCCCCTGGGAAAGTTTTACTAATACTTCTTGCTGCCAGGCAGTTTTTTCCTGATAGCCTTGCCAATATTTTCCTTTAGTGCTGGTTCTGTTAGTCCTGGCTCCAGCTCCTGATGTATTACTGTTTTCTTAATGCTTCTGCCTTTCATTTGTTAAAAGATCCTGGAGCCTTTTGATGGATGAGGCTGTAAATCATGACAGGCCAGGGGTTCCCTTTTGTTTGACCACTGGGAGGTTAAGTAGGAAAGAAGTTCGGTCAAAACTGGGGTATTCTGGCTGTCATTTTCCTTCCAGGAGTAAAAACTTCTTGGGGAGCATGTTTTTTTCAGCTGTGGCACATCAATAAATAGAGCCATGAGGCTAAAAATGCCAAATTAAGGTAGTTTAGGGAATACTTTTTTGCATGGAAGTTATGCTGAACTTGCCTTTTTTTTTTTCTTGCCCTGCAATCTTAGCTTGAAAAGCATTTGATGTAATAAACCAAAAAAACCAGGGAGACATCGAGCAGCTTGCCATTGTGGAGAGCATGCTTCATGGAGGAGGAGAATTGGCAGCAGCATGTCTTGTTGGACGACGTGACTGTATCTGAATGTGGCTGTGGCATATTTGGAGGAAATAATTTGAAATGTTTGAGCTGTGACTTGTCCGAGGGGCAAGGAATACTGAGGTTCTTGCATGTGTCTGTTGGATGCCCTCTGCTCTTGACCGATCAAAAATTGGCTTCCTCTGCCTGTGAAGTATCACAGAATCCCAGCATGGCAGGGGTTGGAAGGGACCTTGGAAGATCACCCAGTCCCACCCCCCTGCTCAAGCAGGGTCACCCAGAGCAGGGTACGCAGGACATCATCCAGGCAGCGTTTGAATATCGCCAGAGAAGGAGACTCCACAGCCCCCCTGGGCAGCCTGATCCAGTGCTCTGCCAACCTCACAGTAAAGAAGTTCTTCCCCACGTTCAACTGGAACCTCTCGTCCTTCAGTTTGTGCCCATTGCCCCTTGTCCTGTCGCTGGGCACCACTGGGAAGAGTCTGGCTCCGTCCTCGTGACTTCCACCCTTAAGATATTTGTATGTGTTGATGAGATCCCCTCTCAGCCTTCTCTTCTCCAGGCTGAACAAGCCCAACTCCCTCTGCCTTTCCTGATAGGGGAGATGCTCCAGTCCCCTCATCATCTTTGTAGCCCTCCTCTGGACTCTCTCTAGGAGTTCCTCATCTTGAACCAGGGAGCCCAGAACAAGTATGTGCTGCTTTTGTCTGTTGTGCTGCCTGTATGGCAATAAAAGGGAAGAAATTTTTTTGCCTTCACATGTAGAGGAGGTGATCCTAAGCCCTTACACATGAGGTGCAATTGAAGCAATAGCAGTAGCAAAAAAAACCCCGAACCCAGACCTCCTGTGCTGAGCCTTGCGGTACCAAGAAATTGGAGTGTGTTCCTAGGCTTTCTCATCTGTGAGTTCTCTTGTTTGTGAACACAGACCAGAGGATGACTCTTCAGATTTTCAGCAGTGAAGTATTTCAAGGGCATGAAAGCTGGCTCTTGTCACTACCTGCTTGATTTGTTATGGAAAGACAGTAATTTGCCTCAGATTTACTGCAGGGCTTTCTGCTAAATCACCAGAACTTGAGAAATTTGCTCTGTGCGAAGTTAACTTTGTTCTCTCCACTCAAACTCTAAATAATGGATATGAAAGGTTTATTAAGCAAATAAGTAAAACTCCCAGGGCTGTGAATTCCATTTCCCACAAGAAATATCAGAAGCCAATCACTTGCCAAACTGAACAAGTCAGGTATTGCAGTTCAGAGAAAAACAAATGATTATTTTGTTTACAGGCTTTCATATTAGGATGAGGGGGAAAAAAATATTATCATCTCTGTGAGGGGAAAAATGATTATTGAAATAAATGTGTTTCTGCCCTGCCTGTAAGGCAATTTTGTTTGTTCTTCTCATGTTTAGGCGCTTTTCTCGGATATTGCAGTAACAGGCACAACAGGCAGGTAGAAGTGCAAAGCCTTTAAATTCGGAAGGACTTTTTCTGTATCTGAAGGCTGTCTTAGATGGGATGTCTCATTTGTACTTAAGTTAATGGCTGCATTTTTAATATTATGATGGGCTCCATAATGTATATTTAGTTCTTCTGGGAGAATTTACCTGCTCGTAAATCCTGCACAGCGTTTTGCTTGAAGTAGCCAACAGATCTGTGCTAAGGCAGTGCCCTTCCTCCTTTCCTCTGTAGCTGGATGGTGGGGCCTACTTCTGGGTTAAACGATAGCTTGTGGGAGGAGGCACTCTTTATTTAAGACTTAAAATGTTCATTTTTTAACTATTATCTCATTTATCTCCTTTCTTCCTTATGGATGAGGCTTTTCCAGTAATATTAATATTTTACTGGTGAAGCATCTTGCTGATAAATGAAGATCAAGTCTCAAAAAATGAGCTTTTAAACCCAACACATGACAAGTACTTAACAGAGCTAGCCTTTCGGGGAAGTCTTGAAGTGTTATGGAAACCAATGAAATCCTGCCTAAAGACTCAAACTGAGTGAAAGGAAGAAGATGGAAACAGCTTTCTCCTGCAGTAAGGACCATGTTGTGTTACTGGTCATTAGCAAATACCTTCCCACACAACCTCCCTGAAACTGTGAGCAAAGTTTTATTCAAAACGGGTAGGAAAGGTAATAACCTCTGTCCCTAAACGTTTTATTTTCTTCTTCCCTTCTCAAGTGCTTAATAGGGACTCTGGTTTGTCCTTGCACCGCTAAGTCTGTGTGGTGTTTTAAATTTTTTTTTTTTTTTTTGCTTCTGAGGCACCTTTACCTTCTGAAGTTTTGCTCAGGTACAAAAGAAATGTGTCTGTGTGTCTAGGCACGGCTGGATTACTTTCCCTGCTAGCGAAGAACATGGTTTGGCAAGTCAAGAGCACTGGTTTCCTTAGCGATGCTAACAGTTGGTGGGCAGACTCAGCCTGGAAGCGTTTGTATGAACTCCTTGATGTCTTTGGCACAAAAGAGGGTTGGAAGTGAAATAGCCTCAACTTTGTGAAAACAAGATGTCCTCTGTTGGATTTTGTTTTGTTGTTTATCCAGAACTCCTTTAATATTTCAGAAAGGCCATAAAGGACTGACAGATTACAAGTTGCATGAGATATCAAAGTAATTATTTACACTTTCCTGCCTCTTTGTGTAGACATGAACAATAAATACCCATAAAGTCTCAGAAGTGGCACTTACACAGCGGGGGATTCAGAATTTTTGATGTGCTAGGGTTTGCTTCTCCTGCTTGTAACTTTATGCTAATACGTGATAGTCCTGCAGTTGGTTTTAAGTAAGCTCTGAGGGCTTAACTATGTCTACAAAGCAGCGTCTGCTGGAAGCCAGACTTTGATGGGATGCTGTGGCTCGTGCTGACCTGACTGCGGGCAGGGGGAGCAGCCTTTTCTTGCAGGGCCTTTGGTGATCGCTGAATTTTGGTGGTGCCCAGGGCTGCCGCCATAGGTGACTTGTGGAGAGCATAGCTTCTACTCTGTAAACTCTTGGGCCATCTGACTTGTCATGACGTGGCTTTCTTCCCTGACCTGCCCCTGATAGCTGGGGATGATAGCTGCTTGTCACTCTAATGGTGTGTCAGGCACAAAATGGTTTGTTCCCCCTGGTTTGCTCCCCCTGGTTTGCGTTCTGCAGAGAGATGAGGTTATTGTGCAATTGTGAAACACTTGGGTTTAAATCCTGGAGTCCCTCTCGCTCTCAAATGAGATGCATGTACCTCGTTTCTTAAAATGTCCTGGAGAATTTTATTGATTAGTGGCACAAATCTTGTGTGTTGTGTGTGTGGTTTTGTTTTTGTTTTAATTTACTGTCCTAAATTGAGGAAGGGCCAGTGTCTCATGAGAAGGGTAGAGTACAGGATTCTACGAATGCAAGAATTTGTGTGTGGGCGCTTGTGTCAGTTTTAAGTTGAGCAGGTCTGCGGCTGAACTGTGTCACAATGTTTGAAATGTGATGCTTGAATCCAAATGGTTGTAATTCACTGTCTTTTAAACAGAGAGAACGGGAGCATGAGGAAGACGATGTTGGAACGAGCTTGACCGGAGACACCACTGGGTGGAAGGAGGAGGGTGCAAAGAGAGAAATGATTACCCCGGCTCTGAGAGAAGCACTCACAAAACAAGGTGAGGTTCTGCAAAGATGAGGTGGTAGACCAGGCTTTGAAGTCTTAGTGGTAAACTTTTAATAGAGCAAGTGAAAGGTGGTGTTCTTTATGCTAAAGATACTGCTCTGGACCCTCAGTCATGAGGCTCTAACTAGAGGCGGAACGGAGGTCAGGCAGGAGCTGTTTGTTACCTCCCTGTTGCAGGGGAAGAAGCTAAAGCCGGGTAAATGCGTCTCAGCGTGATGCACGCTATAACGAGTGGCGAGTGTATCAGAGTCTGCAGGGTTTAATGTATCCCCTAAGGCAGCTTGAGAGCGAGAATGATAGTCCCAGGTGTGTCTAGCTCCCAGAGTTGGGTTTCTCCAAGAATATATAAATATAAGCTTTGCATCTCTGTTTTGCATCTTGGTCCCTGCTTTTATTTCAGTTTCAAACCCTGACTTTGTTACTGAAACTTTATTTCCAGAGAAGGAAGTAGTTCAAACTAACTGTAACAATCCACTAGGTGATTAGATCAGTAGTTGTCCTATGAGCTGCAGAGAACAGTTTTAATGAACTTAATGTCTTTTTTTAAAACAAAGGGCAAGCATGAGGAAAGCTGGGCTGACAACCCTGCAGTTCAGAAGCCTCAGTTCTGAGTGGCAGAGCCAGGAGAAGGGTGATGTGAGCTCTCCCATGTTGCTCAGTTAGAGACTAAAGGGAGTTCAGTCTCATTTCTTTTATCTCTTAAGATGAGAGTGTGCTTGATTTTCTTGCCTGCTAAATCGATAGTCTCTCCTGATGATTCTGTGAAGGCACTTCTGGTTATTGCAGCGGAGGCTCCTCACTAAGGAGCTGGGCTCTGAAGTTCTAACCCTGTTCTGTGTGAGTCCAGCAGCTGTGGGATCCCAACACCTTTGCTCCCCAGGATCTCAGCTGTTCCTCGGCCTGAGTTTTTGTAGGTGACTGGTGTTGCCTTCTGCCCATCAACTGTGTTTGGTCATTGGGTTTTCTCATTAACCTTAGCACAGCTATAAGATAAAGAGCCATTCTTTAAATCTATAGTCTGAAGGAATAAAGCAAAGGCTTAGCAAGGAGTGCTAAGTGACTTTGCCTCCTCTTCATGTCCCTAGTGGTGCTGCTGCTGGCTGGGACCAGTGGGGGAGGATGGCAAGAGGTTGGTTCAATGCATCTTTTCAGCTTTGACTCTGAAGGCTGTAACGTGGTGGCAGTTACACTGCAGTGTGCTGCAGAGCAGCTGGAGCACTGTTACAGCCTTTTATTTTTATTTATTTGTTTATTTAGTTACTATAGCCTGTGCTTGATCCAGAAGTCTGATTGTTCTGCCTGCCTGTGAGGGTGTTTGGAGGGCAGGTGGATTTGGCTAGCAGGACTAGGGAAGTGGGCTGCTGTAGGCCTGGCTGTCTAGAAATGGGCAGCGTGGAGGCGAGCATGCTTGTCTGCTGCAAGTCCCGTGATTGAGAGGTTGAAGGGGCCACTGATTTTGTTGAAGGGTGGACAGAGTCCCCCTGACATCTCAGGTTTTGCTTTGGGACCCAGGAACCCTAGAAGAGCTGTGAGAGCCTGTGGCACTGACTTCTGAGAGGGCAGTAGTGAGTGGTTCTTGGCATGCTGTCATGGCTCTTTTCTTGGGTGCAGGGCTGTGTTGTGCCGTGGTAGTCGCAGGAGTGTTTTGCACTGGCTCGCTTTCACGCCCGATCTGTAAGGGTTTGGGGATTGAAGGAAATGGTGCCTTTCCAATGATATATAAAGAGTGATTATTTGAAAAATGAAAACAGTGCTGGAGGGAAGGTCACCTTCCTACCATAACTTTTTTTGACATAAAGGCAAACTCTCCAGAGAACTTGGATTTCCTTGTGGTGTACCAGGGACAGGAATTCAGTAGCCAGATAAATAAGTATGTAGTTGTCCCTTCCTTCAACATGCGGGGTAGTGCCAGTGTTGGATCAACTAGTAGGACCCACATAAATCTGCAGTTTTGTGCCTGTATCCTGCCTCTTGCTGGCCCAACCTTCCCTTCCTCTCCTCTGCTACTCCCACCATTCTTTAATGGTCACTCAACAGTGAAGAAGAGAAGCTGCCTTTCTTTTTCACATGTCACATAACATTTTTTTCTGTAAATAACACACCAAGACAGGCTTATGTGGCTATAAAAATAAAACAGCTCCCTCCTTCCCTCAGCACCATTCCCCCCCAAAATAACAAGTGCAATGTAGTCAAAAGATAATCTAATTTATTTCACAACGACTGGTTGCTTTTCGTGTAGGTTCAGTGTCTTTTCAAGATTATCCCTGAGGGCATAATTAGCCCAAGAGAAGGAAAAAAACAATACCAGTGATTCAGGAGAAAGTGGTTCTTTTAACTTGTAATTGCATAAAGGAAGTTTGCCTTTGAACAGCAGCTCTTCAGACTATTGCAATGCTCATCTTTTTATTTTGATTCACCTTCAGACAAATTTACCTTCCTGTTGGTAAACTGAATATTGCTTAAACGATGGTTTTAGTGTAGCACTGGTGTTGAATTTCGGCTAAATATAGCTTTACCTACTGGGTTGTATAGGCGTTAGCTCTTGTAGTTGCCTGGTTGCAAACACCTTTATAAAGGATGCTCTGTAATAGTTGCTTTTTAAAGTCATAGCCCATCTTGTTTTGTGGGAAAATGTTGATTGCCTTTCCATTGCTGTTCAGGCTTGCATAAAAAAACCAAATATAGCACAAACTATTTAGTGCTTCCAAGTAACAAATACAGCTGGGGAGAGAGAGGCTGACAGTTGAAGTGTTTGGCTCTGTTATATTTGCAGTGGTACCATTTTGCCGTGTTAATGCTTCAGTAATTTCATCTGTTTAGGTAGATGTCATGAAATAAACTGAAAATAGAAGCAAACTTTTCATGCTAATGCTTCCTGTGGTGGTTAGTACATATAGCCTAATGTGTTCAAATTTGCTTTCTGCAGTTGCTTGTAGATTCTTGAAGCCATCCCTCCTGGGCTGAAAGGTTTTTTTTGCTTGGACTGGGTACCAGAAGGAATTTTGTACATGGTGAAGTTTGCCTTTCTGGAGCTCCCGATCATTGGGCCCTTTGCTGATTTTTTGGGAAGCGCATTTAAATCCTCCTTTAGCTTTAGAGGGAGTCTCAAGCTGCTGGTTTAATAGGAAAGTTGACTGTAAAAAAACCCAGTGTGAACCCACAGTGAATCCTTCAGTGTCGCCTGTATCAGCTGTGCTTATTTTATGGGTACAAAAATACTGACTGTCTCTTACATTTCCCTGCTGCTATAAAGTCAGTACAGCAATAGTGCAAAGACCTGTGCTCTGTTTAGGCTGTTAACCATCGTTACTCTTCACTGCTCTTTGATTTGCCAAATGTTTTATTGATAATGATGGTCAGACTGAAAGCCAAACAAATTGTCATGCCGGATATGAAAGCAGAGGCTGGCACTTGGGGGAATCGTGGCTCTACTGCAGCTAACTTCTCGAAATATTTGGAGGTCAGACATGATGTCGCACGGTGACAGCCAGTTTCATCATCCCTATCAAGTTACAGTCATATCTAGTAGTGCTTCAGGTTGTCCTTGATAAGCTTCTCTTAGATACTGCAGGAATAAAACAGAATAAAAACAAACTCAAGACCCTGAAGAGCTGATTGTTTGCTTGGAGATTCCAAGGACCTGGATTTTCTTAAGCTGCTCATACCGTGTATTTCCGACATGCTCTTTGCTTCGTTCTTTTCTCCTGTAGCACTGCTAAATATGACTGTGCCTTTTGTGGTAGGCAACACAATGGGAATGGATTAATGACCCCACTGACATTGTGTAAGTTGTTCTGCTGTGTCTCTGCTACCACAGGTACAGTTTTGCTGCAGTCCAGTTGGATTGTTCTGTCTTTACTGGTTATGTGAGTCTACAGTGTAGCTCCAGGGTGCCCAGGGTACCTCTGTTTTACTTGTATCCAAAGGGAAGTGGTATTAGGAGGCAGCTGGTATCTGAAATAGTATGGGCTGCTTCAGTAACAGCTTGTTTCCATGCTTTGACTTCATGGTTGATATAAAGATGTGCTCTGATCTATGTTTTTCAGTGTGTATGGGCAGTCGGGAGGCTGACTTCAGAAAAAACATTGAAGATCGGGCTTTTTCAAGTGCTTACCAAACCTGTTTGAGATTAGGTTTTTAAAAGTACTTGGTGGCTTTTGCTGTCCATTCTTGGACTGACGTTTCCAGCGCTTACGGCTTCTGACCATCTCAGCTTGGCTCACTCTGCTGAGTGTTTTGAGTGTCTGGACTCTGGAAATGAGATCCACTGTGCAAAGATGCTGCACAGAGGCTGGTGCTGCTGGGTGTCCGACTCTCACAGGCTGTGCGCTAAAATGTTTGCGTGCATCTTTGGGATTCGGCGTGCTTTATGTATAGCTATTAAACTCCAGGTGGCACTAGCGGCTCACAGCTGGGTCAGGGATTAGTAACACTGGTGCAGTCCCTGAAATGTACCATGGAATTTAAATATTGGCCATGGGAAGATTAAAAATTTGCATAATAGAAAATTATTCTTAGTAAGCAGAATAAATAGAATGACGGAATGCAGACAAAGCTAAGCCTACTAAACTTTCTTGCAGTTCCTTAGAAAATGTCGGTGTAAATAAGCAGCAAATACACAGTTAAAGGGGAAGAATCCAGGAAGCAGAAGATGCTGAAGCCCCACAGTGTGGAAGCTGCCAAGAGCTGGTGGTGAGCTGACTGCAATACTAATTTGCTGGCGCAGATGTAGCAGCTTATCAGGAGCAGAGTAGATGGTGAAAGCTTGGTTTTGTGGGCCAGATTCTTCCCTCGTGTAGTTACTGCAGCTGGTGGATTTACCCCATGTATAGCAGGAAAATAAGTGTAAATGCATTTACATTAGAAGTGTATCTGTGGGGTTCTTTTTTAGGTTTTGGAAGGGCTTTAGAGAGTATTGGTCTTTGAAATTAAGCCTATTAAGCTGGAACAAAATACAAGATACATTCTGGGAAGGATAAAATTTGCTGTCCTTTTTTTATAACACAGCACTCTCCAAAAGCACGGGACAGTTCATACAATGGAAATGCAGAGAAAGAAATGTGCTCAGAATGACTGAAAAAGAGACGCAGTAAAACACAACCAAAAAAAAAAATCTTGTCTGTAGCAACTTGTAGTTCTGTCTCTTAGCCTTTATGTATTTGTTCTGGGTACTTGAGGAAGAGTTGTGCAGGCTGGCTGCTGCCTTCCACTGGAAACTTTTCAGCCAAAGTTGACACTGATATACCATTGACTTCCTGCAGATTTCTTGAGAATATTCCTATGAATCAAGAAGAGAGACCAAGGCTCTTTTCCTCCTTACTGATGGTGATGGATGTTTGCTTGCCAAGCCCCAAAGATCCCTTTCTGGGAGTAGGGGAGCAGCTGTTCTCTTCCTGGGATGGCAAAGACAATGTGGAAGTTAGTGAAACTACTTGGGCTGAGGAATGGACATCTCTTCTCTGTCTTGCCTTGAGTGAGAGGAGGTCTCCAGGACTCGCAATTGATTTGGGGGATGGATTAAAATAGGATGGGCTGCCATGTTGTTGATGCCCGTGGCCTCACTTCTGTAAGACATGTTTTGCTGTGGTTGCTACTAATGGAGGTCACCAGCATGATGTGTTCGTGGCAACCATTTTACAACAGCTCAGCAAATGGTCTGGCTTACCACATTGCTTTTTGTCAAAGGTGCCTAATACAGAAGGGTTTTTCTTTTGGTTTTTCTTCAGTACTAGTTGATGCAGGTGAACTTATTGGTGGTCTCTGTGGCTGTGTTTTTCACAGGCATAGTTTGACAAGAAATTACGCATTTGAATTTTGGAGGTTTTATGTTCCTACTGCCCAGGTAGCTCTGTGCTGCAAAGGAAAAGGTGCTCTTGGATTAAAATGGACATCTGGGTTTAAGTGAAAAGCCAGATTTTAAGAATTTTTTTAGGTCTTTTACTATCAGCTGTGAGGCTGGAATTTATTAGAGCTCCCGGCATTCCCACCCTTGAACTCTGCAGTCTCATTTTCTTGATAGTAGGTTAGGTTTGGTTTGCCTGCTGAAGCAGCTGTATTTCTTTCGTTAAACTTAGTAGGCTTTTACTATGTGTTAAAAATGTTCAAGATGTTCTTCGTTTTGTGTACAATGAGAAGGATCTGAAGCAGCATTTCAGCAGCTCCGCTAAAAGACCGAAGTTCCCATCCATTTTGGAATGACAGTATTTTTGCATACAAGGTACAGTCCTGTAATCTCTTCTTGTGTCCTCACTCCTTGCTTTGAGTTCATGGAAGTGAGTCCTTCCACAAATCACAAGCCTTTTTAAGAGTACTTTCTTCTTCCAAAAAAGAGGAAACCTAAAGAGTAGGTCTCCATGGGCTTGGCAAGGGTTTCTTGAAGATTGAGCAATGTTAGGAATGAAACTGGAGGTTTCTCCTATTGTGCTTAGTCAATCTGAAAAATTCCCCTGCCCAGGTTCCACTTTCTATTTTGGTATAAAATGATGATATAATTTGAATAGGTTCCTCTCACCAATAGCATTTCTTGGTTTTTTTTATTTATTATTAATTTCTAACATTAGTTAGAACATTGTCTTTTGGGCAGCAGCTCAAGTGCAGCAATTGTGTTACAACTTTGAAATGGTCCTTAAAGTGCTGGTGATGGATTACTGCTGTGTCGCTGACCTTCAGCTCTGGCACTTTTAAACTGCATTCTTGCAAAACAGCAGGAAACTGGAAACTTTTTTCCCCGTAAACATTCTCCTAGTGTGAAGTTCCCCTTTCTGCAGTGAGTTTCAGCTTTAACAGATAATCATTGCTTCAAACTGGAGGGCTTTTATTTACGGAGGTTGCTTGATAGAACCACACTGATTTCCCAGCTCTATATTCCCAGAAGAGCCTTCTGAAAGTCACTTGAGTTTGTGAAGCACATGTGACATCAGCTTGGCTTTTACCAAGCTTATGGTGGCTGCGCTCTTAGAGAAAGATTTATGTGTAGAGCACTGGACAACTAGCAAAACCACGACCAGAATACCCTGATATCCTGGGACGTGACATGGGTATATAGACTGTAGTTTCCTGTCTCAGTGGCTGAGAGCTCAGTAGGGTCCCTCAGTGAATTCTTTGATTTTCAGAACATGGACTCTTAAAACTATTATTTACATGATGGAGTTGAAATCCTGAAATGTAGTTTTAAATGGTTGCAGAACAGTTTTGCCCCAGACAATGGGGCAGTTGCCATCTGTGATGCTGGGCATCTCTTTGGTTAAAAGTCTGTCTGTGGTCTGTTAAACTCCAGATGGATTGTCAGGGCGAGCAATTGCTAAATATTTATCAGCCTAGTGTTTTCATTGTCTGATAAGACTCATTTCACCCAAAACCTTGTTTAAAAGCTTAATTCATGTCTTATTATAGTTAAAAATGACAATTTCAGTGAAATTTGGCTGGCTTCTGGGTCATTCAAAATTTATCATCTACAGCGGGATCAACTAACACACACACACTTCTAATTAGATGTTCCTGTGCCTTTAATCAGGAGTTGAGCTGATTACTTTGAGCCTGCTTATTGTTCAAGGCATCCTTTGAATATTTGGCTGTAGAAATAATAAATGCATTGGGTTTGTTCAGCCTTAGTATCTGAAGATTTGTAGGGACTGTGAGCAGGGTCCCATGAAGACAACACACGGCATCGTTTGGAAGGTGTTGTATCCAAATACTCAGTTATTGCTCAGAACTAATGTCTTAAGAGCAAAGAAGCAAATGTGTTCACAGGGAGTCCTGGCATACATAGGTGCAGATTTCTGGGCCAGCAGTAAGATTTGGTTCAACCACCATTTGCTTTGGCAGAGCCACAGTCAAGCTGTGGCAAAGCTGATGGAAGAGATGAGCAAGGCTGAGCTTTCAGAAGGGTTGTTGAGCAGAAGCTATGATGTGGAAACAGCACTGAGGAGACCCTCATACTGGTTCTTAAACATATTTTCTCCCACTTGGTGTTTGAAACTCAGTGCTGCTTGGTTCTTGCTTAACCCTTTGTGCTTTCTTTCAGCCTGAGTTGGTTTGCTGCCTGTGTTTTGGCCAGCAGTAAAGCGAGTACTTGAAGAAACAGGTTTTACAGAGGTGGAAGGACTCTGCTCACCTCGAGTAGATGTGTAAAGAGTGTTCGGCCTTGGTCACTGGTATTTTTATCTGATTTCCAAGACTGAAAAAGCATGGCACAGCCAGTGTTCACCGGGATGGCTTAGCAGGGTAACCACACTTTCTACCAGTTACTGATGCAGTGAAGGCCTGTGGTTCAGCTGCTTAATAAGGTGCTTTTAAGAAGTTCTGCAAGTATATGCTGTTTCTTCCTGTAACCATAGCTGTGACTCCTGGCAGCAGCAAACAAGATGAGTAAACCCCTTCTCATCACTAAAGCTGGCTGAAGTTTGTAAGACTCTGTTTTTGATGTTGAACGTGTACAGTTTTCTTGGCCTTTATAGGAAGCTGTGGGCGCTCCACATGGTGGAAGTTGATTTAAGTAACTTAAGAGAAAATGCCGCAGCTTTGGGCTCCAGAGCTTGGCACCTTGCTCAGTTTAGCTGCTTCCTCTCTTCTCTCAAACAACTCAGTAGCAGATCCGGGCAAGCATGTCCTACTTCCAATTTAATTTTAACCTAAACCCCATTTTAAAGCAGCCATATTACTTTTACTGACAAGTGATCTGTGAGAGAATAATCTTCCATGAATACTGTTGGTGGATTCTGAAAAATGGAAAAAAAATTAAGGCTAGGGCTGGTTGACATCAGTAAAGAGTCTGGCTTGGACAGCTGTATTAGATGGAGGAATGTATCATCCTTTTCCATGCTTGTCAAGAAATCGTGTACAGACACAACTTCTAGCAGTGCAGGGAGGTCTTGGTTGAGATTAGATCTTGCTGGACAAGCCTGTTTGCAAAGAAATGCAGAAGAAATGGGCACGATGGACCCAGGGTGGGAGGGAACGATGCGATGCAGCCAAATGCAGTTGCACCTACCTGGCTGTGCCTCTGACACCAGTCAGTCAGAAGTTGCCACAAGGTCTTCTGGGTCTCATCCAGTCCTAGATAAAGGTGTCCCCAGTGTTGCATGTGGCTTTGTACACTCAGTGCTATGTTAGAAACGCTGATCGGGGTTACAGTGATGCCTTTCTCCAGGAAAGGATCGGATGATCTGCTATGTGAAGTACCAAGGCTTTTTGGCTTACAGCAGTTTGTTCTTCCTTGCTATCATAGAATCATGGAATGCTTTGGTTTGAATTTAGACTGGATATCAGGAAGAAATTCTTTACAATGAGGATGGTGAAACACTGGCATGGGTTCCCCAGAAAGGTGGTGGAGGCCCCATCCCTGGCAACATTCAAGGCCAGGTTGGACAGGGCTGTGAGCAACCTGATCTAGTTAGCGGTGTCCCTGCAAGGGGTTGGACTGGGTGACCCTAAAGGTTCCTTCCACCCCGAAGCATTCTATGAAACAAGCAGGGCAGGGTAATTGTGCCACCTTTTGTTGTAGGAGGTGAAGGCCAGTTCTGCTGAACAGAAGACTTTTTTTCCCTGTTAAGTTCATGCTGGTTGGCAGGAAGGAGACTTGATACCTAAAATTTGATTTCCCTTGAAAGTTTTAATATAAACATCAGCCTAAAGCTGATGGGTGCTGGTTTTAGGGACAACCAGGCCATTGACGTATAAATGCTACTGTCTGAATGACACAGTGAGGCTTCTTAAATCCCTCTTATTTTTATGCTGATTTTGAAGTGACTTTTAATCCTTCAGACATATTGGTCTCTAAGCACTTTTTTCAAAGAAGAAAATAACCCAACTCAAGCAGTTTGGGTAATAATAGTACTTAGTGCTTAACGAACGTTGTGGAATTAATCCTCCTGGACCAATATATTTAAATTAAATTGTGTTGATCTTAGCTGGGGAACAGGGAAGTGATGGCAATCAGCTTTCCCCTGGGCACGGAGGAGTGGCTCCCTCACTGTGGCTCCACCATGGCTGGTGGAGATGGAATTGGTGAAATTGGTGAACCTGTGAAGTTTGGGTTCAAGCTGAGCCCTGCATTTCAGCTCTCTTCCTCTGCTTTCAGCTCCACTGCGAGTCAGATGGTGTTTTCCAGACTTGGTTAGACCTTCTGAGGAGCAGTGGAAATGTGTCTCCTTGGTCCTGGGGAAGGGTTGGTCCTGGAGTGGCTACTTAGGGCCAGGAAGATGCTTCTGGTTCCCTGTCCTGCTCCTTCCCATGTGCTGTCCCTTGGTCAGTGCAGGCATATTGCATTGCTAGGCTAGACCTGTTAGTCTGCTGTCCTGTCATATGGAAGAGTCTTGGGGCCACCTCCTGTTAATTCAAACAAGATTGAGGAATAGAAATAAACCTCCCATTAAGAGCAATGGTTTCAAGTTGGCTGAAGTCTCTTGGATGGCCTTGGCCTTTGCTCTGATGTGCAGGCCCTCAGGATCAAATGAGAGTGCTGTGGGTGGGCACTGACATCTTGTTGGTAGCGTCACCTTTGGGCCAATAGGGAAGAGCAGAATTGAGACTGTGATGCTTAATTTTGGGTACAGATTGATACGCTTTGTGTATCAATTATTGTAAGTTAAAATTGATGGTTTGATTATTTCTTGTTTTCAGGTTATAGGCTGATTGGAAGCCACTCTGGGGTGAAGCTCTGCCGATGGACAAAGGTATGTTCTCTTTTTGTTTCTCATTTTATAAATTTTTAAAAAAAAGCTAGAAACTCACTCAGGTATTACAATTTCCAGATGAAATATCCTTTAAAAATGTGATATTACTTGCATGAAAACAAATTTCATCTTCCAAGCTCTAGTTTTGCATTTCAAGCTATTAAAATCCTGCTGCAAAGCGTGAGAATTTGACCATGGCAAAGAGCTGGGAACATAATTTTCTGTTGTTTTTCCTGTTATTTTGCTGTCTGCTAAAATATCTCCTGCCTACTGAAATATATGCCAGGAGCAGAACACCGCAGAGAAAAGTGGGAAGGTTACGTCACCAGTGTGAGGTCTTCTGCAACAAAGATAACACAGCCCGTCATTACACTCGAACGGGCACACGAGGGCATTTGAACCTGTTGTTCTGTGACTGATGTGTTTGCTTTGCGACAGTTGGTGCTCCTCCACTGGCTTTCAGCATTTGTCAAGTAGAGTCAGATAGCGAGGTAACTGTCACTTGTTAATGCTAGGACTTTTAAAAAATTACTCCATGGGAGTGTGTGTGTACCTATATAGTTGTGTGTAATGTCTGTGTGGGTCTACATGTGTATGTGCCCATAGAGATGAAAAAAGTCATCCTCTGAGCCCTGCAGGTGTAGGCTTTATAAGCCAGTAGCTTTTTAAGTAGTTTGCAGACTTAAACATTCCCAGCAGAGGTGTAGAGCCCTATAGAACAAACATCAGCCCCTTCTGTACATTCGTTGTTTCATCTGTCCTTAACAGGGCCCCAAGATGCTCAGAAGTTGAAAGCTGGTCTATAATGTTACACGTTTGGGGAGTAACATTGATATAAGGTACTAAGGCCTTCAGCACCTGCAGGATGATAAACGATGGGAATCATCACCTCATTTAAAGTGCCAGCACATCCCTAATTCTTGTGCTGTGGCAGTGATCATCAGTTCCTTGGACTCTCAGCTCTCTCTTGCTGCATGATTAACTTTGTTTATTTTTGAAAAGAGCCCTTTGAATGGTAATCGCCAAAGTGGGTGGCTGCAGTGAGGTTTCCTTATTGAAATGCCTGGTATCAATGGACTCTCTCATCAGATGACTTGTTCTCCTCAACAGTTGAAAGAGCCCACTGCTGTATTGCCATGAATATTTGTCAGACGTACTGATCCCACTGATGCTTCTGCTGTTTACTCTTACAAATATTTCTCTCTTCTATCACTTTTAGTGTCAGGGAAGGCCATGAAACATTTAAAGAAACTCTTGTCAAACTTCATCAATGCTGTGACTGAGAGAGAAAACCAGAGAACTTATTTTTATTAAAGAACCGGAATTTGATGCGGCACTGTAAAGCCATTTCACAAAATAAATAGCAGCTCTGTGTGCTTAGATAGGACCATACTATTTTTAGCTTAAGCAGGAATTGAATGTAAAGTGTTCTAATAAATTGAGCTGAAATTGGTTACAGGCAGTGGCTTTGACTCAGATCCACACCAATATGTGCATATCTTTAGGAGGCTTGTTTGAGATTTGTATCGGCAGAAAGCAGGAGCAGGGCTAGAAGGCTTTGTATTAAGTAGAGTTTCATAGCACTATCTCAGATTAAAATGATAGTGTTCTGTCGTCTTCTGGAAAAGAACATAAACCCTGCATGTTTTCAGAAGAGTCTGATTTGCTTGTCTTACGGAGTCCAAAATATAACTTGCTGAATTGTGAATCTCCCGAACTCTCGAGGGATGGGTAGAAAACCCAGCATTTTCCATCTTGTTTAATCTCCCAACTACCTAACAAGGCTATGCATGTGTTAGGGGTTACCTGGATGTTCTTTCCCTGCTGCTCAGTGGAGGCTTTCTCTTGGATCACCAGGAATTTTCAGGGTAGAGCAAGGTAGATTAAAAGTTAATATGTCATATTTCAGTTTTTCTCCTGGGAGTAGTAAAGATTCTTTCTCATTTATTATTATTTAACCAAGATAATGAAAGACAGTCTTTGCTCCAAGCAACTTGCATGCTAAATAGGAGATAGATCCTGGTGGGAAGGAAGGCTTGGTGTCCTGCTGGAGCCGCTGACTGGTGTGAATGAGGGTTTATAAGGTCAGGGTATTTATTTAATTTAGTGCTCGAAGAAATACTGTGCTAGACAAATGAAAAGAATTGAGTGTTCAGTAGTACAGTCTTGAAATTGATCCTTGTTATTCTTTAGTGGGCTTTTACAATAATATTTCTTGCAGCTTAAGTGGCCTCACCTGCTTTCTTTTGTTGGCTGATTTGCTTAAAAGCTTTGGGAAAGTGCATTGTTATGCTGTGGTGTTGCAAGTGAGAAGTTATTGATTATGTTGAAGTTTCTCTCCTCTAAAACAGTCGTAAATTTGACACTGTAAATGCCTTGTTTCTGTAAGGCTGTATATAAACAATCAGACTGTATACTGATCTGCTTGCTATGAATTTCTTTCTGCCTCTGTCATTATTCAGACCTGCTCCGTGGCTGTGACCTTGCTTGCAATGGCTGTCACAGTTACAGGCACCAAAGTTACTACTGACTGGAAACTGCAGATATGCCCAGGGAGCAGATTTCAAGCCCTTGTGCTCAGTTTGGTTACAGGTGGTGTGTTTTAACTTTCTTGGTATTTGTATGTGTCTTTCTCTGCTGTTAGTCGATGCTTCGAGGCAGAGGCGGCTGCTACAAACACACATTTTATGGAATTGAGAGCCACCGCTGCATGGAGGCCACGCCGAGCCTGGCTTGTGCAAACAAATGCGTCTTTTGCTGGAGGTAAAATACCGATGCGGTTTTATTTTGGGATAGGGGCTCTGATCCACTTTGTCCCTCAGACCTAGAGCAGTGTTACTTGTGTGCCCTATTCACTTGGCAATTGAGGGAGGAAGGGTTTGGAAGGGAGCAGCATTTGTTCCCCCTTCCTACCTGTACTCCTCCCCTTCTGAGAGCAGTGGAGCCCGTGGGTTAGGGATGGTAGGGGTGAGCTGGGTGGGTGGGCTCCACAGCTCGAAGGCTGAAGAGGATCTGCAGGGCTCACCAGTGCCACCTCCCCCGGAATCTCCTGTGCAGCTGGGTCCTGGGCCCTGGCAAGTTCAGACAAGCTGGGTACCTGTGGAAAGAGGAGTCAGGGAGGCAGGAGATGGACATCCTTCCATCTACTGCCCTGTAATTCCTGCTCCAAGTGCTTCACAGAGGTTTGGTTACCTCTGGACATCACTGCCTGAGGCTCCCCATGGCTTCTGGTGCTCTGGAGAGTATGGGCTGGCTCATGTTGAGCAACGCCATCAAGGTGCTAAGCAATGTATCTTTGTTTTGAAATTAGACCATTTTTCTTATTTAAGTACCTTCACCTCTACCAATTCAATTGTGTTCTGGGTGAGTGAAAAGTGATGACTTAGTAACTGTTGCCTTCCTAAAATGGTAGCTAATAAATGACTTTCCATTTTAGTCAGTAAAGTGACCCCCTTTTCTCAGAGGAATTACTTTGTTAATTCTCTAAACGAAATGAGCTTTGCCTGGATCTGAACTGTGAGCTGCTCTAGCACTGCTTGCTCACCAAAATGCCTGGGTTTGAGGGAGGCTTTTGCTAGGATGGGGGAGTTGCAGGGTGGGATTGGTGAGAGTGAGACCAAGAAGCTCAGCAGAAATAAAAGCAGTGACGTGAAAGCGTACTGCGTGGGAGGACGTGGAGGTTATTCTTTGAGCTCTTTTGTCTTCTGCCTTGCTAGCTAATTCAAACCATGGGGGCTGTGCTTCCTTTGGTATTTATGCCTATCCCAAGAGGCTGGCTGCCAATAGCACCTATTCCATCCCTAAGCCTGGATGTCCAACATCGCATTATTTCCATGCAAAACCAGCCAAATTCCTCCGAGTACCACTTCTTCTCTTTCATAGTCTTCAAGTTTTAATAATGCAAATATTTTAGGAGAATATTTACAGCCCTTTTGCAGTGATGCTGTCATCTATACTTTTGAAGGTACTTTGAAGCTGTCTCCCATGTTAGGTTAAGTATAAGCGTTAGACACTGGTCATCCTGTTAAGTTTGCATTTGGGAGTCTATAACAAAATGTTAATTGGTGCCCTCGATGGGCTTTCATTGTGTAAACGGCATGTTTCGT
This sequence comes from Butorides virescens, assembly GCA_017310255.1. Classification (NCBI taxonomy): domain Eukaryota; kingdom Metazoa; phylum Chordata; class Aves; order Pelecaniformes; family Ardeidae; genus Butorides; species Butorides virescens. The sequence goes on from JADKXX010006799.1 coordinate 35,609, forward strand.
GTGCAAGTTTTGCTGCTTCTCTGCAGAGCAATCTAATGACTGGGAAGAAAAATGTACTGCTCGTTCCTTTTTTCCCAATATATCGGCTAGCAGTGGTGCATTTAATTTTGCAGCGGTGACTGTACTGGTAGGAAGAAGATTGCCATGCATATTATCCCTCTGTCCCTACACAGAAGGTACATAAACACCAAACAGAGAGCAATAACATCACCAGAATGAGACATTTTGTTCCTAGCATTGCACTGCAGCCCATTTAACAGTGTTCCCTTTCAAAATGGCCCAACTCTGGTATTTCTTAGCAGCAGCAGCCTGTGTCTGGGGTATGGGACTGAATTCGGGAAGTCAAACAAGTGTAAATTGAAAAGTGCAGTAATTGGGATAAATCACCGTGTGTGATACCTTCTGTGTGCCTCTAAATCATCATCATGTAGCTGTCATTTGTCACTTCTAAGAGGAATCCTGGAAACAGTAGCCCTAATGAAAACGAATGCTAGAATGCTTATTTTGCTAATGGTAACAACCTGACTGCAGGGGAACAGCTTTTCAGGGACGCTGCTGAAAAATATTCTCATTTATTTACTTTTTGTGGGTGAAATGCATTGCAGTTGTTGGACTTCCCCACGTGGACTGCAGCTGTCTGTCTGGTCAGGCCTCTGAGTTGGCGTCTCAGGTTGAGACTCGTCCCAAGGCTGGCTTTATGTACACCTTAAGACATAAAGCAGAACTGAAAGAAGCTTTCTCTGCTTTGGTTGCTTTTTCAGACCCTGTGCTTGGGCTGCTACAGCCTTCGTGCGGCTGCAAGCTGTGCCAGGACAGGGTAATTTGGTTCTGGAAGAGAAGGCTTCCACACCCGCTCTTCTCCCTACCAGCTGCATTCCAGCATACTTCACAAACCCTGCAGGCAGGACTATCTTTTTTTTTTTATTAATTTTAAACCCACTGTGCCCTGCAGATCCTTAACCACGTGAGACTAAATATGTAGAATCACAGGCACCAGTGGCTGGGTAGGATAAGCACGTTACCTTCTTATTAGCAGTTACCATCTGTGCTCTTGGAGACATATGAAGCGATAGTTTTGATCTACTGTTGGCAAAATGTTTTTAATACAGGTTTTAAGCCTTTCTGGTCTTGTCATGCAGCTCTGCACACTAAGTTGCAGATAAGACCGCTGCGATTCTTTTTACCTCTTGATCTCTTTTTTTCAGGATTTTGACATTTTGTAGAGTCTGCCAATGTTTCCAGCTGCATAACCACCGCAGCTCTCCCAGGATTGCTGAGGAAAAGGCCAAGGAGCCTGTTTGTTTTCTCTCCTCGCTTTGGCAAGAAAGGCTGCAGTTCAGCCTCTTTCCCTGGATGTCATCGTAGTTGGCTGGTTGTGACTGACGTAGTTTGGCCCTCAACCAGGAATCGCGGGTGGAGCCAGCATCCAAGCACACTCAAAGTTAGGTTTTGTGTAAAAGACGTAGCTTGACTCTGCCCTGGAGACCTTCCCTCTCCTCCTTGTCCCTGGAAGCGGTGCGTCCCTCGAGCCTGCTGTGCCCGTGTGATGTGGTGCCCCCGTGCTGGTGTGACTGCTGCCTCCTGCTCCCCTGCCTCGCCCCTTCTGAGCTGGCTCAGGGTTTGGCCATGTGGGTTTATAGGGTGACAGCTTCCTTGGCGGGTAGGAAAAGCAGATTGTCCGTTTGTTTGGCGTTCCCCCCGTGTGGCAGCAGCCGTGCTGTGTTGAACTCCTGAGGCTGTTGCATCAAGAGCAAGGAGGGGGGAGAAAAAAAGAAACACCTTAATTACTGCAACATCCCTAAGTCATAATTCTCCCTACCAAAATGGTCTGCCGCTATCCATTACTGCTCTCAGCTGGTCTCGCTGGGTTTGTAGTGTCTCTTTAGCTTAATTGTCTAAATGGAAATGTGCAGGTGACCAAATCTTTTAATCAATTAGAGCAAGTGTGGGGACCGAGGCTCTCTGATGCTGTGTATTGCGGCACAATCGCCAGGCAAACCTGATTTGATTATGTTTTCTGGCAGAGTGTCTAAAGCCCAATCAATTATTGTGGAGAGATGGAACAGCTAAATAAGATTTAAATTAATAGGGTTTATTATTTTTGCATCTGAGGAGGAGGCAAACCAGACAGAGTGAAATATCCCGTAAAGAAATTGGTTCATATTTCTTCGTCTGTAACTTTATGATGTTTATACCTGTACTTGAAGGTCTCAGCTTTAACTTGTACAGCATGCAGCGGGTGAAGTTCTGTTCAGACAATCTAAATAAGTGTGCGGCCATAAGCCAGTGATCACAGTAAACCCTGCAAAATGAGGAGATTAATAATCTCCAGTAGGAGAGGTACTTAGTAAGGTCTTCAAAAAATTAGGAAGGAACTGAAAACATAGATTAAAATAAAAGCTTCTTCTCATTAAGTTGACTCCAGAGGCTAAATTCTTCAGGGAAATGTGAAATGCTATGATATCAGCAGAGTTGACACTGCAGGTTTGTAAAACTTTAAAACCTGAGCCGGAAAGCTCAGTCTCCTGCATCTCCAGCCTCCTGTCCTTGTTCTGCAAAGGTGAGGCTCTCTTCTTCTACTGTGCCAGTTTGGTTATTTTTTGCTTACAGGATAAATATACTGTGACCCAAGGTTCATTGTGTTCTTCAGATTGGATTCTCCACTGGCTTCCTGAAGGCCTCCTCCAATGGCTCTTGAAGGAACCATATAAATGGGGTAGAGACAGGACATCATACAATACAGCTACTTTGTGCCCCTGTTAATTGCGGGGGGGAAGGAGGAAGTCGCAGTGCCTTTATGTGCTGCTCTGCCAGCACTGTAATAATTGGGCGTTTCTAGGAGATGTTCATGTGGTCCCTCGGGTGCGATGGGAGCAGGCCCTGGGGACTCTCTCGGCAGGGTGCTTACATGTCAGCCCGTAGGAGCCTTGGCACTGTGCTTGGGTGCTGGAAATGCTGTTGGTGCTTGCTGTTGGGTTGCATCGGTTGCTCAGGACCGTGCACAAGGGTGCGCTGCTCAGGGCGGGTCTTGGCATTAATTAGACGTGGTTTTGCCAAATGAGGCACAGAAGCATGGGGGTGAAGTCACTGTAGATGCACTTAGTCCCCAAAGTAGTATCTGCCATGTGAGGATTCCCAGCTTACAGTGGACAGTATTTTCAGTCCTGTTATGCAAAAGGGTTATGAGAAGAAGAAAAAGTACCCTGCCAGCAACTTACTGGGATTGAAATCTGCTTTCCATCTTAGAGCAGTGCATGTCTTCCTGGTCTTGGATGTGTCAAAGGCTTTTGTAGTTGTCATTATTAGTTTATGTATATATGGCATCAGTAGTGACTATAAGCAGATTGATGGCTATGAAATGCTCATGTGTGTCTTAAGAGTTGCTGCAGGCAGTTGGTGACGTGGTACCCAGTTACAGTAATCAGTAATGTGATGGAGTGATCATGGGCTTTGAAAGCAACCCTGTACATCCTGACATGCAAGCTAGTTTTGAAATAATCTTTGCGACTGTGCTGAGCATGGCTCACCGGGGAGGAATGAAATACTTTGACAGAAGCAGAGGGCAGACTTCTGGGAGGTGCTCAGTATTGCCTGCCTTTCTAGAAACAGCTCCTCTTAAAAAAAAAAGTGAGCATTTCTTTGAGTTGGGATGTAGTTTTTCAGTATGGGGCATCTTCCACCCTTAAGATTTCAGAAGGGCAAGTTAGAAAAGAATCGTAGAATCATTCAAGTTGGAAAAGCCCTTTAAGCTCACCAAGCCCCAGCCATTCCCCTAACCCTGCCATCCCACCACTAAACCCTGGCCCTCAGCACCTCGTCTGCCTGGCTTTTAAATACCCCCAGGGGTGGGGACTCGACCCCTGCCCTGGGGAGCCCCTTCCAGTGCCTGTCAGCCCTTTTGGGGAAGGAATTTTTTCCCAATGTCCAACCTAAACCTCCCCTGGCACAACTTGAGGCCGTTTCCCCTCGTCCCCTCACCTGTTCCCTGTGAGCAGAGCTCGACACCCCCCACCCCCCCACCCCCCCCGCTCCCCCCTCCTGTCAGGCAGTTGTAGGGAGCGATGAGGGCTCCCCTCAGCCTCCTCTGGTCCAGGCTGAACACCCCCAGCTCCCCCAGCCGCTCCCCAGCAGGCTTGGGCTCCAGACCCCTCCCCAGCTCCGTTGCCCTTCTCTGGACACGCTCCAGCCCCTCCAGGTCCTTCTGGGAGGGAGGGGCCCAACCCTGACCCCAGCATTCGAGGGGCGGCCTCACCAGGGCCGAGTACCAGTACCAGAAGTGGGTGCTTCTAAAAATCATCTGAAGTTCAGTCCTCTCTCAGTTCAGAGGAACTGGCAAAACTGACCTGGTCCTCACTATAGGTGCTACCATGAGCTGCTGCTGGGTGTTGTAACATGACCAAGTAATCTTACAAGGAGCAGACTAAATTTGTTTTGATTGAGCAGCTGATTTGAAAATTCCTGGGAGTTAGTGAGGGTTCAGCTGCAGTGCACTCCTAGGGAAAATGTAGAAGTTATGGGTTGATTTATTTTGTTTGCTATAAAATTCATCAGTTCATTTTGGGCTTTTTTACCTGTTTCTGAAAATTCTTTTATTTAAGTTGATTTTAAAGCATGAGAAGTCCAGATTTTCTTTTGAAAATACTGAATACTTTGTCATATTTAAAATGGGAGCTTTCTTTGGATGTTCAGATACACAAACGCTTGATTTCAGCCTTATTTCTGCATTCTAATATTGTTTAAATTTACCAGTATTTAGGTATAATTCCATGACTTTTGAAAAGCTGCTTTCTCTTCCTGAATTCACAATAAATCATTATTTTTCTCACTCCTACAGCTAACAAAAGATCGCTCAGAGCAACATAAGAAGTAATTGCCTGTTATTTAAGAGGAAACTTCTTTAGAAACATTGTGTTCCTCTTCCTCGGACAGCAGTCTAGGGAGGGATTTTTTTTAATCGTTGTTCCTATCAAAACTTATCTTTATTTTGCAAGTGAGCATCATCCAATTTGTAGAAGGTAAATCTGAGAGACTGTGCTACCGAACCAGTGGTAACTAATCTTTGATCCAAGCTTTTGACCCTGACTTGTGCTCTCTTACAAAGCGGTTCTACTTACAGTATTTCTTTGGGCAGATTATGAGAATATTTGGTAATCTAGTGTCAAAAGCTCAACCTCTTCTCCTTCCCCTTTGCCTACAAGGACCAGTGATAGTCTCGGCATGACGTGGTCTCAGCAGGTTCAGTCTGGCTTTTACCTGTCTTGGTGCTGGGGCTCACAAACACTTATTTAATCCAGTTTGTCCTGAGGAACTGGAAGGTAAGAGGGGCTGGTATAGAAATCTTTGGCTCCTGCTGAAGTGGGCATTGTGTTTGCACTTATCTGCTGTGTTTTAAATCGCTTTTACGTGCTCCTCACAAACCTTCAGGTCACTGCTAGCGACTGAGATACCATCAGCCAGTTCATCCAATGTGCTCTAGGGTGAGTTTAACCATCCTAGTGAAAACATTTAATGTAAATGAAATCTCTCTGACCTCTCCTCTTCCTAGTCCAATCTGGGTTCTTCCCATTGCCGTCAGGAGGATGTAGAAGAAAAGGTGCAAACGGGTTTCTTGTCATCAGAGAAACATAAAATGTTGTTTCCTTGTGCATTGGACAAGCTTTCCTTGGTCTTCCTCTTACTCCTCACGTCATTATAGGAAAGTCTTTCTTGTTAGCCCTTATGTATGTGCTTTGCTAGCTGTATCTGATTTTCTGCCTTGACCTTTCTGATCTTGACCCTGTGTTCTTGTGCTCTTCCTTTTATTTTCAGCAGCAGGATTGCAAGATTGCAGCGGAGCCTGTGATTCTGACAGGCTGGTTTCTTGCTGCTCTTCAGATCTGTGCTTTTTGTTGCCACAGTTTGCACTTCTGCCTTAATAGGGTTTAAAAAACCTGCCAGTTCTCCTGAAGTCCTTTGCCCTTAAGCTCTTCTCCTCTGGGATCTCACCTGCCAGTTCTCAGGGTTCACTGGAGTCTGCTTTCCTGAACTCCCCTGTTTTTGTTCTGCCCTCTCTCCTGTCCCTTCCTGGGAGCCATGTGCTCTGTCCTTTCATGATCACTGCCACCAGCGCTTCTTCACTTTCGTGTTCCCCACCAGGTATCCACATCAGTCAGTTGCTCAGTGGAGTAAGTATACTTCATACCCATGCTCCATTTTCCCTCAAAGTTTCTTGAAAGGCTTCATAATACAAAGCATTGCTCATGGAAGAGAGCAATCATTTTAAGAGGGTATCAAGCAAAAGCTGATTTATTAAAATAATACGCAAGTGACAGGGAGTGGGATGCACTGCCCCACTGAAGAATGCACCTTCATGGAGGTCTGACTGCCAGGGACACTTTGGCAATGCTGGCAAATAATACTGGTAGATCGCTGGTGTGATGAGAATGCAAACAGGGCTGGACTGGAGGCAGGGGAGAGTGGGAGTGAGCTGGGAGCTCCCTGTCATGTTTAGTGCAGTCTTGCATCGCTCCGTGGTGGTGGGGGGCTGTGGTGGTGATGGCTTGTCTCTGAAGTATCAAATCAAACCTGTTTCACACCTGGAATCTGTAATAAAATAAGGGTTTTCTGGTGTGCGTGGATTTGGGGGAGATTTTTTTTTGCTTATGTTATTTTTGAAAGGGAAGGAATACCATGTACAATTACCTGCTCGAGGCTTGAGTAGCCGGTGAGGCAGATGATGTGGAGGGAATGGGAAGGTGGCAGTGAAATTCCCTCCATGCCAGTGACTGTGAAACACTCATCAGCCACAAGACATTACTTTCCCCCCCCATTAGAAGAGAAACTGCTTTTTGCCAAATAAGCTGCTTTGTAGACATGACCTGGTATGTTTATTAAACAGTTAGAATGTGTTAAAAATTCAAGGACTGTTAGACACTAATAATTAATAACTGTCCAGCATGCATCATGAGCCTATTGATTTTCTGCCAACTCGCCCTATTAAAGATACAAGGTAGAAGTTATGTAGTTAAACATGTAAGAGTTTTATAAATGCCTTTTATGGTTGGCATTCAGGAAACTTTCCGTGTTGGCAGACAGGAAAAAAAAGGGGAAACTCAAAAAGCAAAGCTGTTTTAGCTTAAAGGAGCTTTGGGTAGTTTGAGAGCAGCGTTTGAATCTTTGCTTTTGAAGCAGATGAAGAAATGTTTGGGCCAAAGGGCTGGTTTTATTGACGCCAGGTCTGGAATTCGTGTCCTTTAGCACTGTCAAAGTGTGGAGCTGCAGGTCTTTCTCACTTGGAGGAGTCAGCAGGAATCCTTTGATTGTCTTCAGTAGGCACTGTACCAGCCACTCCATTTGGAGAAAGCACTTCTCTCCGTCTTGTCTCCTTTGGTTAAATGCTGGGCGTCATGCCCTAATGCCCGTGCAGCTGGAAGGCTGAATATGGTAGGTAACCTCACGGTTGTCTCAGTGGTTGACTTCCAGGGATGATGGAGAGTGGTAGAAGAAACAGGGGTCAGCTGGTCAGAAAACAGTTTCAGGAGTATATATTGCTTGATCTGGTTTTCTTGTCCAGAGCTGTGTTAATCCGATAGTGCTGTTTGAAAGACACGGCAAAATATGCTGCTCTTCTATTAATAAATTTTTGTATGAGCTGCAGTAGAGTTGGTAGGAGAAAAGTGGAGGAACTTTCTTAGCACATTTTGGAAAAAAAGCAGAAGATGGAGAGAGAACAAGGAGGTGAAAGTGCAGAAATCTTGATTTTTTTCTTAGGATGATATTTAAAGGGTGAATTATCTCTCTTTGATACCAATCTAAGCGCAGCAAGGTTAGTGGGAAATTCCTCTTGGCAGGGAGAGGTCTGCACCCTTGTGCAGGTGTGCTCCAGGTTGCACTTGTCCAGGTGTGAGCGTGGTGGGTACAACACGTAATATTCCATGCTTGTAATATTCCATTTGCTAGTCAGGATGCATTTTTTCCAGATGACTTGCAATGGCTTTGTAACATCCTCATATGCTAATGTAATAGGGAATGGGGAGAAACTCTATGTATCTTCCAGGTACTTGGGTGGATTTGCCTGGGTAGGCTTTTTCTGGTTTTGAAGAAAACAAAATATGGGTACAGTGGTCCTTGCTGGGTAGGCAAGGTTGGCTTCCTAACCCAATGTGACATGAGCTGTCCCTCAGATGGAATATCAGTGTTTTGTATCTTGCAGTCTGCTTGGCTCTGAGAAATTAACATTTTATTTTAAATTTTTTGCATTTAGGTTTCAGTAACGCAGTAGCTTGCAGACCTTGGAAGCCATGAGGAGCCCCTATTGAGTAAATCTGGGAGGTTAACCAGATCCACCGGCAACATATCTCTGGCATAGGGCACACTTCCTAGTCTCTCCATATAGTTTGAAGTAGTCTGCCCTCGTCTGTCTTGTTACTAGAGCATTGCACAAAGATTGGGTTAGAAATAAATCCTACCCTTCTCGGGGTGGCAGTTGGTACCTTTGCAATGGAACTAAAAATGGCTTAGGATCGTCCTTTTCTAGTGCTTTGTGCAGCTGTGGTCAGAAGGGGAGGTAGAACCAGTTTTCCTTTCTTTACAGAGGTCTTTCTGGCTGCAGAGTGTCATTTTAGCTTGGAAATTTTTTACTTGTGATTCAAAATAGATATGTTAAGTTTATATTAAACTGCAAGGTCCATTTTTCTTTCTGGGGAGACCAGAGCCTGGAAGGAGAGGGCTATGAGAATGGTGTTCAAAGATTACGTCGGCAAGTTGTGTCTGAAGCAGGATATCGCTGAGAATTTCTTGTTGCTTTTAATATTATTAAACAATGCCAAAGTCCCCAGGGTGACAGATGGATTCTTCCATGCATGTTACAAATGACAGTGAAGAACTTTGTCTTTTTTCCATCAGACATCATACAAATCCAGTGGGCACAGAGTGGCGATGGAAGATGGACCAACCTGAAATGATCTTGCAGGAGGCTATTGAGAACCATCAGAATATGATCAAGCAGTTCAAAGGTAACTTCTCCCACTTCTTCCCTGTTAATGATGCTTTTGGAAGGTAACTGGCAGTAGCACCTTCAAAGCATAGATGAAACGCTGGGAAGGAGGCGTGAGACAACATCAGAAAGATGGGTAAGTGAGAAGAAACTTTTGTGGCACACTTACTGTTTTCGAGATGTTCTGCCTTGGTTTTGACATGAGAATGTGAGTCAACCATTGGGTATCTGTTGCTGCCTTGAGGGAGTAGAGTGGGAGCTGCCTCTTGGGCTCTTTGTAGCTGTCATATCCTTTCCCTCCATGTGCATGGAGGCTTCCGCAGTGGTTAAAGCTGGCCTGGATGGTGAGGAATCCTGATTCTTAGGTAAAAGTGAGGGCAGGTAGGAAGCAAAAAAAAAAATAAAAATCAACCTCTAACCTGACAGGAAATATACTGCCCAGCCTTAATCCCCTGGGAGCTTTGGGGTTAGCTCTGAAACTTCTAGATTGCATTTTTCTCATTAATGAGTGAGCAGTAGCATTCAGGGTATTACTATTTTCAGGAATTATTCAATACATCTGTGTGACTGAAGCTGCAGTTACACAGCACCTCTGAAAGTACTGTATTTTGCTTCTCATAGGAACTCCTTGTGAGTTTGTTACTTATTTATTTTGCATCTCTCTCTTGAGATGTGGTTGGGTTTTTTTCTTTTTTCCCAAATGTAATAAACTTGGTTACTCTGCCAAGGTCAGCTTTGTGTGCTGGGAGGGCTGGCCAGCTTGGCAGAACAGGTCTAGGACTCTGCTCTTCCTAACTGACGGTGGAGGCTGTGCGAGCAGCAGGAGCGGAATGAAGCATCCATAAAATGTGCAAGATGAGCCTTAGTCTTGGCTGTCATTTTGGGAACCCATTTGTTTATGTTGGCTCTGCACAGAGAGAACCCAATGGATTAAAAATATGACAGGCAAAAACCCCCTTCTGTCAGCAGAGCAGCGCTGCTCTGTCTCATTCAGTCGAGTTATATAATAGGCAGAAAAATAAGTCAAGTTAGGGCCTCATGAGCTTCTTCATCAGGTGGCTGGTTTGAATCATCTCACACTCTCAGACCAGCAGCTCCAGGGAAGCCAGTTCCCTAGGAGCTTCTGTGCTGAACTGGACAGGGAGCAACCAGAATAACCAGACCTGGCTGCACTCTGCACACACGCAGTCCAGTGGAGTGGGTCACAGCTCTAGGGCTTGTCCAGGGAAAAGCAGTGGAGGTGCTGTAGTGGAAAAAGGAAAAATGATGTTAATTTGGTGGAGGAAGCTTTCCTTGGGGAAGAGGTAGTGAGATGAGGAGGCAGTTGGCGTCAGTAGCTCATCTTCCTTCAGACTAAGCAAAGCACAGCAGTTGGTGCTTGAGGCAGGGCAGTCTGTAAGGACACGCAGGTCTCATTCCCTAGCCTCAGTGTTTCTTTGGTGCTGCTGTGTGGGCAGTGTGCCGAGTTAAGGCAGATGCCTGCAGCAGTGCTGCCTGATGGGCTGGGCCAGAGCTATGGCAGGGTTTTGTGGCTGCCTGTTAACTCAGCTGGTGGGACGCAGTGCCAGCACAGCAGGAGTTTGGGTATGGGTGGTTTGTGTGAGCATGCAGGATGTCCCATTTTGCCTGGAAGACTATAACAGCCATAGAAGACTCTTACAGCTATAAATAAGAGTATTCATGTTTAACTCTTAAGGCGCTGAGGACTTCTCAAACTCTACTCTTTTTCAGTCTGTTCTGGATAGCTGGGCTCTTATATGAGTTGAAATGTGGCTGGGCATGCTGGAAGGGTTGTGATAGAGGTCAGTTTGGCTGATAACAAGCAGAGTACTTCAGGGGTTGATTCAGGACCCTATGTTGTACAACATCTCCACCAACAGATGATGGGGATGATACTGAATGTGCCACTGGCAGCTTTGCAGGTGATACTGATTTAGGGAGGGTGGCAGGCACACTCAGTGGCCCAGCCTTACTTCGGTGGGACCTTAAGAAACATGATTATTGGGCCAATAGATGCATGTGGAGTTCAGCAAGAAGTGGAAGGTGCTGTATGAGAGTGTTACAACCCCATGTTGGTCCACGCTGGGAAACCCACTTGCTATGGTAGAAAAAGGGACAACAGACTTGGGTTTCTGTTCAGGAGGTTCAAGTCAGATATCAGAATAAGCTTGTTCAGCCAAGGTTGTGCCCAGAGAGGTGGGGGACCCTCCAACCTTGGAGGCTTTCAAGTCTTCTGAGTAAAGGCATTATCACCCTGGGCCAATGTTGGCAAATGTCCTCTCTGAGCAGCAGGCTGGACTAGAGGCCTGCAGGAGCCCCTCCTAACCAGTAGTTCTGTGACTTTTGTTATGACTTAAAATTGAAAGTCCTAAACAATCATAGAACCACAGAATTGTTTGGGTTGGAAAAGCCCTTTAAGCTCACCAAGCCCAACTGTTCCCCTAACCCTGCCGTCCCACCACTAAACCCTGTCCCTAAGCACCTCGTCTGCCTGGCTTTTAAATACCCCCAGGGATGGGGACTCGACCCCTGCCCTGGGCAGCCCCTTCCAGTGCTTGACAGCCCTTGCGGGGAAGGAATTTTTCCCAATGTCCAACCTAAACCTGCCCTGGCACAACTTGAGGCCGTTTCCCCTTGTCCCATCGCCTGTTCCCTGGGAGCAGAGCCCGACACCCCCCCAGCTCCCCCTCCTGTCAGGCAGTTGTAGGGAGCGATGAGGGCTCCTCTTCTCCAGGCTGAACACCCCCAGCTCCCCCAGACGCTCCCCAGCAGCCTTGGGCTCCAGACCCCTCCCCAGCTCCCTTGCCCTTCTCTGGACACGCTCCAGCCCCTCCAGGTCCTTCTGGGAGGGAGGGGCCCAACCCTGACCCCAGCATTCGAGGGGCGGCCTCACCAGAGCCCAGGACAGGGGCACGGTCACTGCCCTGCTCCTGCTGGCCACACCAGTCCTGATACAAGCTAGGGTGCTCTTGGCCACCTGGGCACACTGCTGCCTGTCGACCAATACCCCCAGGTCCTTTTCCGCTGGGCAGCTTTCCAGCCACTCTTCCCCACGCCTGGAACGTTGCATGGGTTTGCTGTGACCTGGACCAATGACATCAATAACACCCCCCTTCCTTTTTATGAGGCAGGACTTGACTCAAAATAGTAATTTATATTTGCTTAGGAAGAAGCCCTGTGATGTTTAAAGGGATGACTAGGTCTGCAGGCAGTTGCTGATGGCTCATGGAGGGTATGCTTGGGAAGGCAGGAGTGGCCCTCGAGCTGTGCAGTGTGATGGAAGTGTTGCCCCTGTAGGGCAGAAATGTGTGCTGTTTGCACTAAAGAAATGTGAAAAGCAAAAGTTATTTTGTTGATGCTCGAAAGCCCTACCTTCTGAAAGCTGAGTGCAGGAATCTGTTTAAACTCAACTTCAGACTAAGGAATAACCAATCCTCTCCTTCCCTTACCACCCCCTGGGGCCTTTCCAAAAAGGGCTGGGGAGAGGGAAAGATTATAGATGGACTTGGCAGCATCTGAAAATATTCCCAAACTGTTGAGAGGTCTGTAAGGACATCCCAATTCTCTCTCTTTGGACCTTATTTTCCATTAAACAAATCCTTAAGTATTCCCTGAAACTTGCATATGCATCCTCAGCATGGTTACACTTGACCTGGGAAGGAGAAAGACAAAAAAAAAAAAAGGCTTTGGACTAGAGCTGTTCTGCAAAATGGAAAAAGAAAAGATGTGTTACTTTTTCAGAGTGATAGATGGCAACATGCTTCCTGTCTTGGAAGCCTAAAAGCAAAGGGTTTATTAAGGAGAAGAAAAATCAGGAAGAAAAGCCCAGTTGCTCGCTGTTACATTTTGTGGATTTTACATTGTCGCTTCCCTGAGGTGCATATGAAAATACCATTAGAGTGGAATCGGTGGAAGCAAAATCGAGTTGAAACACAGCAGTAAGCTGAAGCCAGGGAGAGTTAAAAGATGTGCAGTGTCTTACAGGACACAAGTCCCATGCATGCTGCCGTGCTGGGGCTGTGCTCTGTCCAGGTTGGAAGTGCCTCAGGCAGAAAACGTGACTGTCTGCTTCCAGCAAACTTGGCAGTGCTCCACAAATAGCAAGTTGGATTTTATTAGAATTGATTTTAAAAGAAAAAAACCCACCAACCCCCCCCCCCCCCTAAGGCTGGAGCAGCGAGATGGACTGGATTGCTTTGTTGAAGAGAGAGGGCAGTTGCAGCTGGGCTTTGTGGCACTGGCTGGGCAGCCACGGGGATTTTGGGGGAGTTCCCAGCAGGGTGCTGTGTGCGTCTGCCGAGATGTTTGAATGCTGACTGCCAAGGTAGAGCAGACTGGACTATTCGGGCTACTGGAGTGGAAAAGCATGGGGAAAATGTCTTGGCTGAGCCCTCAAGGCTCTTGAGGGTCTGGTGATGCTGCTGAGATAATACCCAGAGCTGTTTGAATAAATTGGTGCTCTTTCTAGTAACAGTACCACAGCTTTGCATTTGGGTATGCATGTACAGACACCTGTGTGCCACGGGAAATGGTGAGCTAATCTGATCTTTATCAATTCCATGCATCGCAGTAAAAATGAGATCATCTTTGAAGGAACAGAAGAATTCTTGGGACCCTCTATCCTATAGGATATCCTAGAGGATCGTCCTCTGTCCTGTAAGAGTCCCTATGCATGCTTTTAGAGATGATGATATATCATCTTCTGTTTTATTGTTGTCATAGTTTGTACTGATTTTGAAGACCATAGATGTTAGTTAATGTCACATAATTCTATTTTAGAGTAACTGTTGGAAAGACATCTTCCTGGTAGGGAGCTGAGGTGGGAAGGCGTGAAGTAGTTTATTTGATGGATGCATTTTCTAGGTAGTGACTAGTAAATCTCTGTGCCTTTGCGAAGGGCACACACAGAATGGAAACTTAATTAAAAAATAGGAGAGTGAAGGTCTCTCTCTCAAAAAACAAAACAAACAAACAAAAATGCATGACCTGAACTGGGAAATCCTAAGACCACCCGTGTGTCTTGCTGTAAGAGTGGATAAAACAGGGTTTCTGTATCCCCGGTCACCTGGGTGCTGGTGTCCAGGTACTTGCAGAGGCGTACCTGAAGTCAACCACCAGCCTTTCTAGGGTGATGTGCCAGATGATGCTTTTCTTTCCCAAATTAAAGCGCACCAGTAGGAGAGCAGCTGGAATCAGCTTTTCAAAGGAGATGTGCTGATCAAAGGAGGCTTGGCTGCGTGCTCTGAGATCTGAGCTCAGCAGGAGCCGAAAGCCGTATGCCACTGCCTCTTGCAAGGGCTTCTCGAGCTCCTGCGGCTCCAAGCTCCTGCACTTGTGTTGGACCTGCTGCACACCATACGCAGTGATCACATACAAAACCTCTACCCTCCTCTGGTGTGTATTTACTATATGCCAGATTTGCTTTAAACTGCTTTGAGAAGGTAACTCTCAAACTTCATGTGTTGTTGGAATTTTTTTCTGTCTGCTTATAAAGCTGGCATGGTAATTAGCATAGTCCGATTGCAAGATGCTGAGAGAGAGAAATCAATTAATTCCAAAAATGACTTACAGAAGCTGTAGGAATACAAAAGTTAGTCCTTTAATCTCTGTATATGGTGGAGATGCTTCTTTCTTTTCAAATAAAGTTCTCATTTAGTACTGGCAAGTTTCTGCAGAATAACCATTAGTCCTGTCACTTACTCAGGACTGAGCCTGGCTGGTTTAAAATGCACTAAGCTTTGCTCTGATCACAAACCAGCTTTTCTACGTGAGGCTGAGGCAATATCCACAAACACCTCTTTTTATCTTGGCTTTGCAGCATAGCATGTAATTTTCTGTACTCCTTGAGCTCCAGCGTCTAGGCAACAAGAGGTGAGCTGAGGACCTGGTTTCAAACTCAAGTGTTTGTTTGGGGTTTTTTTGTGTGTTTTTTTTTTTTTTTTTTTTTTTTTAAACAGACCAACCCCCAATCCAAAACCTCAGATAATATTTGAGTACATCAAGGCACGTCAAGGAAATGTGAAGTGATGTATTTGGAACAAAAGCTTGTTTGTAGTCAGATGATTTCGTGCAGGGTCCCGAGCACTTGGTGGGATATGGAGGGGCTGGAGGACTATTCGCCTCTCCCCTGCCCTCCCGTGGGTATAATAAATGTGGCTCAGATTGGTTAAACCTGCAAATAGCATTTTTATGGGGTTGTTTACGTTTTACGCTACAGTTGAGCTCCTTGTGTTTTCCCCTTCACTTTGAAATGTTGAGGACAGTGTTGTGTGTTGGGTTTTCTTTTTGAACGCATCCCCCCAGTTGCATTTCACGTGGTTGCTGGTATGGGGGGTCAGCAGCAGAGACAGACATAACTGGATTTTCTTTGATGCCTGGTTGAAGTGGCATTAAACTGGCTCTTGTGTTTCTGCCTCAGTGCTCGGGCAGCATCATTGAGGTCTTAGCAATGGGAAGCTTGACTCAAATTTTACTAGAAAATGACTTGCAGTAGTTAACAGGGCATGCAAAGCCCTGAGCTCCATTTATGTTGTGTTGTGGATTCCTGCAGAGCTGGCTCAGAGGGCACTGCCTGTGGCCTGATGTCCCCTCTGGCTCAGGAGGGTTCCAGCTGGTTTTGCTCAGTCTTCCATGTGCCAGGGTCTATTTTAGATATGGATGCATGGTTTGGGGAGGGGGTTTTAGTTGATTTAAGCCTGTTTTCCCTCTTTCCGCAGGTGTGTCAGGAGTGAAAGCTGATCGCTTTGAGGAAGCGATGACGGCAAAGCACTGTGCGCTCTCGCTGGTGGGAGAGCCCATCATGTACCCAGAGATCAACCGCTTCGTGAGGCTCCTGCACCAGCACGGCATCTCTAGTTTCTTGGTTACAAATGCACAGTTCCCAGATGAGATTAGGTAAAAGCTGGACAAAATATCTCCCTGCTAAAACGTTTGAGTGCTGACCTGTGTTTTAATTCCATTTTATCGCTCATCATGGTCAGCTCTGCGTGAGCACTGACAATGAAAAAAACCCATTTGGCATCTCTTTGATTTTAACCTTAATCTCCTCATGCTTTTTCTCATATCTTTCTCTCCCCCAGTTTGATTTTTCTTCTCTGTGTCTCTTAGCATGGTTTCTCCTGAAAGTGAAGAGAATGTAATATAGTACCTCCCGGAGGTGTGAGGGAAGGAGAACAGCGAGCGAGCTGCGTTTTGTGCTTGAGCACTGGATAACTGGTGTGAGTGTTTCCGACAGCTAGAGCAGGAGACTGAGCACATAAATTGCCTTTTGGGTTTGTGTGCATCTCCTGCAGTCTGATCTTTGCTCTAACTCCATAAGACCAGCCATAACTGCTCAAACCAAAGATCTGTACAGCCCAGCATCTCCAGCGGGACCCAGAGTGCAGGATAAGAATGGGTGAAAAGCACACACTTGTGTGCAAAAGTGGGATCAGTAGCTTTTTAACCTCCCTCCTAGAGGGACTTGAGCTCAGCATTCACAATGTTCTAATGAACTCCGAAAGAGTCTTTACAAATGCAAAGAATCTCTCTTTCTGATGTTCCTGAGCATCCAGCCTACTTTTAATGAAATCGGAAGCAACGTAGGAAGGAAGCGCAGCACGCAATGCGAGTGGCAAAGTAGCTGGGAGCTCGTCAGAACATCGTCAGCTGATAATGCTGTCAAAATCTGACCCTGGAGTTCTGTGAACGCCTTAGTGGAGCTGTACGCAGGGTGGGTTTGGGATGTTGCTCAGCCTGCTGTTTCAGCTCGATGCCCCTCCATGTTAGCACTTTCTGGTAGAGCTTCCTTTTCACTTCCTTCCTGTGGTCTGAATATGGCAGTGAGGGGGGGTGGGCATGCAATTTTTGAGTGAGTAATTATACACTACAAAGGCATTCCAAATGATTGAACAATTGTGTAATCAAGTTACTTTAAGTCATGTATTATGTGCCTGATAGACAGAAATTGTTCTTTCCTAAAAATAGCATTTTAAAAAGAGAGCATGCACTATATTTTGAAGTTGCATTCCTTAGGATCTGCTGAACACTTTTAAAAAGAAACAAGCAAGTGATAAAATGCTAGTCTTGCTGTCTTAAAAATTGCAACTAATCTTTGGCTCATCAAACCAAATGATTTGCTTAATATGGGACTTGAAGTATGTGCTGAGCTTGCTTTTTCTGTTGTCGGCAGAGGGGAGCTATAGTCTGAAAGTTAGTCCTAAACCAGGCAGCACAACCTCTGGCATCCAGCATCCGAATGGGGAGCATGGCCTGGGGTGATCGCTGGGTTTAGGTGAGGAACCTAGAGTTTAGTCTAGGAGTTTAGGTGAGGTCTCCAGTGGGTGCTGCCTATGCCTTCCTCCCTCCTCTTCTCTTCCTTCTTTTGTAATTGGACTGCAGCCTCATCTGCCTCCAGACACACATGTATTTTCATAAAGTGAGGACAGTTTTATAGCACGTGAGCTTGTACTGAACAGTTACCTGGCTCTTGTCCTCTTCCTCCTCTTGTTTCTGATTAGTGAACAAGAACCCTTGCGTATGTGTTTGCATTTATGAGCATCAATAATAATAATAATGAGCAGATGCTTATTATTGCTCATAAGCAAATGCTCATTTTTATTATATTGTTGTTTCTGTTCTTTGTATCCTTGACTAGGCTCTGTCCCATCTGGCTTGTGAAACCACCTCGTGGCTGGTGGCCTGAAGTTGATTTATTGCTCTTGAGTTGTGCTGTGCTATTCGGCCATACTTCCTGCCCAAGTTCATACGTGGTAAATGCCCTGAATTTGATCTCAGCTGTCTAAGCTAGCTCAGAAATTACAACCAAAAGCTTAACAACAACATTGGCAAATCCATCCTAGTACCATGCAACTAAGTTTCCTGTTAATTAGGAAATGTCGTTGTGTTCCCGGACATCGGTTTGTGCTCTGCTTCTCCCTGGTGCTGGCTGGACCCAGGACTGCCCCTTCTCCTTGTTCCCCTTTGGCAGAGCATGCACAGGGCCGTCCTGGCTCCAGTCCCAGCCATGACAGAGCCCTGTGGACTGCTGTTTTGGCCAACGTGGGACAGAAATCCCTCCCCAGGGTATCTTCTAATTCCTTCGCTTTCTCCAGTATAACAGCACACCTGGCTCTTGCCTGTCCTTAGGATTGAGATCCTTGCAGAGAAGATTATTTCTTTTCTCACCTCATGGTTTGAAAAATGCTCGCTCCATCTTCAGCAAGTCCCCTTTTAATTAGGCAAATGCAGCATTAAGTAAAGAAAAGAGTATTTTGGCTATGTTCTTTGAAACAGAATGCTTCAATTCACTTATGCCTAGAATATTTGGTCATTTTTTTTGAGACTGGCTTTGGGCTGCCAGTCCAGACAAGCTTGTTTACAAACCAGGGTTTTTTAACCAAAAATGTTAAATTTGTTCTGGGCTATTTCGTTCTTCTGTCTAAATACGTACAGAGAGAAGACGTTTAGATAGGTTTGAGTGTCCACGTTAAGTGGATTTTTCCAATAAGAGTTCTGCTCAGTCTCGTTCTGGACAGTTCTTGTCCCTTCGTCACCTTTGGGGAGGGCAGGGGGGTTAGTGTATTTTTAGGTGGCACTGTTTGGCAGCTGAACAATAGTTTCTAATTTCTTCTCATCTTCTGTAAAGAACCAAATCAAGCTGGGACTGTAGCCTGCTTGTTAACAGACCTCACAAAAACTGCTTGCAAAATGTGGTCCTAAAACTGAAGCACTGGAGTTACAGGGTGCAATTAGGATGCTGCCATTTCATCTTGGAGATGCCGGGCTGGAAGATGCCATTGGGGTGGATGTGTGTTATGCTCCCCGGCTTTATCAGTTCTGTCTGTGACAAGGGAGCTTGTTTCAGGTTGCTCCTCTTAATGCCCTTCATTATCCCTTCGCTAATGGACTGCAGCGCTGCTGCTTCTCCTTTATACCCTGGGGGTTTATGGAAGGGATTAGACTCGACCTGGGCTCTTCACACAGCAGAGGAGGTTTAATCTTTTTAGAAGTTACCGGTGTTGGGCTCACAGATGCTGTGCTCACCAGCATTATGTGACCAGAAAGACTGTACTGCAGGATTTATGTGAAATAAGAGCCTTGGAAGTGGAAGGAGAATGCGTTGGGGGATTGTGCTTGCTTTTATTTTCAAAACAGCTTTGATTTCCCTTCAAAAAATTATTTGACTGATGATGCTAGCTGCAGGTCAGGTAAGTTCAATGTGTCCAACAATAGAAACTGGCTGAATTATGGCTGTAGTTCTATTGAATAGGATTATTTTTCCATGGGCCAGAGCGAAGAGATCTTGGGGAAGGGGCTGAGCTTTATGGTTTGTAACCACGGGGGCTGTAGCGAGAAGCAGAACCTTTCAGTGCCTCACCTGAACCCCTGGCAGCCTGCTTTGGGAAGCCCTTCTGAATGCGTTACAGGAACACTGGGGTGAAATATGTTCCAGTTCAGTGAGGAGAAGATAATTAAAATGTCAGCTAAGGCCTCTGTATGTGATGTTCTTAGCTTTGGGGTATATTATTTGTTGAAAGTAAGTTGTAACGTCTTGCTATTAAGATGATGGTCACTTGGCAGAGATGAACCACTGGACTTGGATAGTTTTCCCTGTAAATAGTGTATAGCTCCTCTCGCTACTGGACCAGCAGAGCAGCTTGTTTGGAGATAACTGTATTTTATGTGTGCTTTGGTAGGAAGGCACAAATCCAGCTAGTGGTAGTGTCTGAAAACAACAATTCCCTTCTCCTTTTTATCTCCAAGGAACCTTGAGCCCGTAACGCAGCTGTATGTCAGCGTGGATGCCAGCACCAAAGAGAGCCTGAAGAGAATTGATCGACCCCTCTTCAAGGATTTCTGGCAGAGGTTTCTAGACAGTTTAAAGGCCTTGTCTGAAAAGGTACCCAGTTAAGAATGCATTTTAAAATATCTTTTTCTTCCTTTTGCACCTCACCTACTTAGGACAAAAGTAGAAGACTTGAGAGGCGTTAGGTGGACCGTGGAGTGGGTTTTGGATGTGCTGGGAGGATATTTGTTTTGTACGTTAAGGTGTATAAAGCCCAGCAAGTTTGATCAGTTTTCCATGTGGGGAGAATTTTAATGACAAAAGGAGAACAGAATGTGTGTCAAATGGGACAGTAAACTCTGCTGTGAATACAAGATGCTATGAGAGATGAAGTGATTATAGGATAATAGAAGATTTCTTAATGAAGTGTTTACACCGAAAGCAGGCTGCTTAAGGAAAACTGGGAACTCAGGGAAGCCTAGGAAGAGTCATAAACCTCCACGTGGCCCTTAGCACTGGTTCCCAAAGGTTCCCTTGAAACAGCAGCACATGAAGGACATTAAAATAGGTGTGCTGGAGTTTACTGGTGCTAGTTAGCCTCATCCTATGTAGAAATCTGCTTATTTCTGGAAGATTTACCCAAAACAGTAGATCTGAGCGTAATAGCAAGGGTGACCCTTTATGCCGTCAGTGGTTTGCAGTAGTTTGTGTCCATCTGAGACGGCTGAGCAGTGACCTGGAGGCCCATGGGATCTTGTCTGCTGCTGCCAGCTCAGAACTTAGTCTACCGTGTAACAGTTTTTTGTAGTAATTAATGAAGCACTTGTGGTCCCAGCATCACATGAATTAATAAGAGTAGTGCTTCATGAGCGTGTCTTCCCTCTTTTATTTACTGATACTGTGCTCTGATGGAAACAAGCACGTCTGTTTACTGATTTGGCAGAAGTTGACATGTTACCTGCTGAGATGAACAGACAAGAAAGGCTGTTTCATTTGAATAATGAGTTCTTCTGCCTTCTGAGATGACAATGTTGGACCATTTTCTGCCAAACATACTTACATTAGTAGATCTGGGAGGCTCAGTGTAACTGGGCAACACTTTCTTCTGCGAAGGCATGTGAGTAGCTTGATCGAGCTGTTTGCATGCAAGTGTGCCGGCTGATCTCGATGAGCAAAATCTCAGGCCAAACTCTGAGTTTACTGAAACCAGGTACAAACTTACCGTGTTGTCTGTGTGAGTAGAGGAGGCTGTGGAAAGAAGGGGAGCTAAAATATTGAAGGCAAAAATATTGAAAAAGCCTTTGGGGAACTTGGTTCTGCCCATTATTTCTTTTCTTCTGCCTTTTTTGACCCTGGATAGATATGGTGCATTCATTGCTGTGTGTTGTCAGAAGTTTCCTTGCGCAGAACTGAAGGTGAAAGTATTGGCAAGTCTGTCCATACAGCTAAAAATACTCTGGTCAAGGTGAAGGGGAGAGGAAAAAGCAGCTCAACTAGCAGGTGCGTGTTCTCCTCAAAGCAACCGCACTTTGAAGGGTCCTTGAAACACTGATAACACAAGAGCCAATTAATAGCTGCTCCAGTTGGTAATGCACTGCTCTGCCAGCCCCTGCGCAGCTGCATCGTCACACGCGGGAGACCACGAGAAGTCTTGGGGAAGCTGCTGGCTGTTAGGTTTTTCTCTTAATGTTATACGTGGTTGTGGCACCCAAAAATTATCTCAAACCTCTTCTGGGTAGAAGTGTCTTCTCTTTTCCTTCTGAGCACATTGATGGTGTTCATGTGCGATGTTAAGCGCCATTCTGTAGGGCTGTGACGAGTGAAAGGTGGTGGAAGCTAATGCATCTACTGATTCTTGAGAAATGCAGCTCCTGTCCTGGAATAGGTGGGGAAGTGCTGATGCATTGTGTTGGGAAAGTGATGCTAATATATCTGGAAACAAAATACAAGTCCTGTATTTTCACACTGCCTGACAAACTGTCCAGGCTTATTCATTTCTCCTGAGACTGAGACAAGCTGGCATTGCAGCTGATGTGAGTCACTGCTAATAAGAATCATGGATAGGTTTGATCTCTGCACATTGAAAAAATAAACAAAAATGGGCAAAGGGAGTTTTTAAAACCACAAGCTGTACCTTGCTGTGCTTGCTGTTGTTTGGCAAGTGCTGTTCCTGCACTGTTACCCTGCTGGCTGCCCCAGGGCTCTGGGCTCGGTGCTGCAGGATGCGCAGCTACAGGCAGGTCCTGCTGCAAAATGCAAAATCCAAACAGATGAGTGGGAGAAAGGAAGAGGAGAGGACACAGTCCTAGATGAGAAAGGAGGGAGGATGTTGTTCTTGGCTGTTATCTTTCCTGCTGCCGAAAAGCAGGCTGATTCTTGTTAAAAATAGAAATGGGAGGGCCTGAGCAAAGGGGTAAGTTTCAAATTAGTTGCCCTAGTGAGAGGTAGCTATCCTGATAATGATTTAACTGAAGTTCCACACAAAGTTCTTGAGTCCTTTATTTAAAGGAGTGAATTTAATAATGACTTGTTCCCAGTATGATTTGGCAGCATCATACCAGCATGTTGGTGACTAGTTGCTACACTTGTTTTCAAAGGAAGTTCAGGAATAAATATCCCAAAAGATTGTTTTTCTTTTCTTTCTGCAACAACAGCAAGAAACCCCCTCTTTGTCTGCTGCTATTTGGAGCAAGTTTTGTCCTTTCTAGAATGATTCTCATTGAGATGATCTTCATGTTAAATTATCTATGCTGAGAAATGTTTCTTGAGAAAGGAGTTTGTTAAACACCAGATAGGCTCCCAGAAGGCTACATTTGTTTCTTGTCATGCGCCTTCTGCCCTCCAAATTAAATTGAGAGGAAAAAGACCTTAACGTGTGCAATTTAGGATGTGCCCTTTCCAAATGTTGTGTTTGAGAAGTCTTGTCCTCTGACAGCCTTGAGTTCATCAGGACGATTGAGAGGTGACTTGACTTGATAGACAAGCACTTGGAGGAAGCACTAAGGATGTGAATCCTCATTCTCATCGTAAGGATGAGGCACCTCTGTTCCAGTGGTTGAAAGGCATTTCTTCCAGCCATTACTGCTTCACAACGCTATATCCAAGCGGGAAATGAGGTACAAATTAATAACGAGGGTCCAGAAGGTCAGGAGGGAAGAGGTAGATTTTCCATCCCTTGAAGTTTTATGATCAAGTTGATGGTTTTTTCCAAAAACACCATTAGCCAAACATGTGCTATCTGAGCAAGAAAATAAGGAACTGATGTTCTTTGAGCTCTCATCCACCAGCCGTCAGACTTGTGATCCATTTGTATTTGGACTTTGTGCTCTGCTTCCCTCGGTGTTACTAGACTGGATTCTGTAGCTTGAAAAATTTTGAAAACTGTTGTTCTTGTTGTTGTCCATAAATCAGAGTGTTTTCCCAAGCGATAGGGATGTTGACTGAGACAAATGGGAATCCCCCGCTGAGTTGCTGATAAATGAAGTGGGGATGCAGTGACTTAGTACAGCAAAAGTCCTTACAGATTTCTACCCAAGCACTTTGGAAATAACTGGAGAAAGGATGGGCTTATGTGATGGGTTGACCTTGGCTGGATGCCAGGTGCCACCAAGCTGCTCTGTCACTCCCCTTTTCAGCAGGACAGGAGGGGAGAAAATGAGATGGAAAAGGAAAAAAACTTGTGGGTCAAGATAAAGACAGTTTAATCAAAAGGAAAACTGTGTGTGGTAGCAAAAGGAAAACAAGATTTTATTCTCTACTTTGCATTAGCAGGTGATGTCCAGCCACTTCCTGGAAAACAGGGCTTCGGAATGCATAGTGGTTGCTCCAAAAGACAACGTGTCATAGAAGACAAATGCCCCCCACTTCCTTCTCCTTTCCCTTAGCTTTTTATATCTGAGCCAACGTCACATGGTATGGAATATCCCTGTGGTTGGTTTGGGTCAGGTGTCTTGGCTACGTCCCCTCCCAGCCCACTGGTGGTGGTGGTAGATGATGTTGGAGACACAGCCTTGATGCTGTGCCAGCACTGCTTGGCAGTAGCCAAAACACTGGGGTGTTATCAGCACCCTTCTACGTAGTGATGGAAAGTACAGCACCATGAGGGCTGCTGTGAGAAAAATTAACTCCATCTCAGCCCAACCCAATACAGCAAACCAGCAGAACATGCTCTGTTTGTGGTTCAACACTACATTACAACATCTCTGAGCGTGCTTTTTTCCACCTGTTGAGAGAGCAAGACAAGTCTTGAAGCAAGTGGTAGCTGCTCCATGGATGTTCATGGGCTTGGGTGAGGA
Source organism: Butorides virescens (assembly GCA_017310255.1). Taxonomy (NCBI): domain Eukaryota; kingdom Metazoa; phylum Chordata; class Aves; order Pelecaniformes; family Ardeidae; genus Butorides; species Butorides virescens. Next base: position 59,643 of record JADKXX010006799.1, read on the forward strand.
TAAGGTCCTTGGTGTCACTCATGTGCTCAGAGGAGCACTCTTCTGACCTTGATGTGGTGTGACCTCTTCTGTCTGTATCTTCTTGACTTAATCATGATAAATCTGTCCAAGCCGCTTGATACGCTGTGCCGTATAGTACTTGCTGTGCTGCCAGATGCCAAGTAGGCATTGCCGAACTGCTTTAACTTTTCAGGGGATGGGTGCCAACATTCTCTTAAACAGATTGGAGCTACACACAAAGCAAACAGGGGACAAAACCCTTTAGGTTAATAGACGTTATGGCACTGCAGGAACTGATGATGAAGCAGAACCTTATCCTTCCTGCCCTTCCAGGAGGGTCACAAAAAGCAAAAGAAAGAGCTTATTGGCACTTTTTGGAAGTCGGTTAGACTTGGTCTTTAGACATCATATGCAACTCTTGCTTTAGATCCTGGGTAAAACCTTGCCCTCACTTATTTTTTTCCCTACTTCAAGGGAATTAAGATTTCATAGAGAAACAGGGTCATAGCTCTGTGGGCGAGGTATAGCAAACATCTTTTTTCTACTTTTCCTATTAAAAAAAAGGACCAAAAAGGAAAACTCTTACCTCTGCTTGTCCTAGGATATCACATATTTGATGTTGCATGGATTTGGCGTCTGTGACTGTGTACTGCTTGCTGGTAGGTGCTGGAGATGGCTTGTCCAGAGGGAAGCATGAAATAAAAAACTGTCTCTCAGAATCACAGAATCCCAGCGTGGCAGGGGTTGGAAGGGACCTCCGGAGATCACCCAGCCCAACCCCCCTGCTCAAGCAGGCTCACCCAGAGCAGGGTACACAGGACGTCATCCAGGTGGGGGTTGATTATCTCCAGAGAAGGAGACTCCACAGCCCCCCTGGGCAGCCTGATCCAGTGCTCTGCCAACCTCACAGTAAAGAAGTTCTTCCCCACGTTCAACTGGAACCTCTCGTCCTTCAGTTTGTGCCCATTGCCCCTTGTCCTGTTGCTGGGCACCACTGGGAAGAGTCTGGCTCCGTCCTCGTGACACCCACCCTTAAGATATTTGTATGTGTTGATGAGATCCCCTCTCAGCCTTCTCTTCTCCAGGCTGAACAAGCCCAACTCCTTCTGCCTTTCCTCATAGGGGAGATGCTCCAGTCCCCTCATCATCTTTGTAGCCCTCCTCTGGACTCTCTCTAGGAGTTCCTCATCTTTCTTGAACCGAGGAGCCCAGAACTGGATGCAGTGCTCCAGGTGGGGGTCTCACCAGGGGAGGCTCCTATTACCATCTTCCAGTTCTGCATTTGCATGCTGCTTACAGGTAGTTACTCTTACATTTCGGGATGATGAAGACGCCAGCTTGCATATTTAAACATCTTCAGGCTTGCATCTGGTGCTGTTTACTTTAGTCTTTTTTTTTTTCTTCCAATGTGATCCTTTCTTCAAAGTTACCCTTGGCTTCTACGTGGTTACAAACTTAGTGTAAATACACTGAGTTACACCTTAAGCACGTTTTGGTGCTTATTATATAATATATGGCAGTAACAATTGCTTTTATGAAAAGAGCACATTTGATTTGCATGGAGATTATTCCTGTGGTTACTGGGGGAGGGGAGCTGGTTTGTTGAGCCTGGTCTGATGCTTCTGAGTGAAGTGACTTTTTAAGGAGAATTTAAAATTTGCAACAGATGTTAGAATCAGTAATCAATTTTGCCACTATAAATTTAGAAGAATTTGACTCTTCTGCACAGTAACTGCTCTCCACCAGCTGTGTGCTTGTTTTAATGGTTTTGCTAATGAGACTTGTGGTGTAAGCCTTTTGAAATGCAATGTGATGAGTGTTACAAAGGTATGATGTTAATATTAAAGTTATTGTCTCTGAAATACATCATCTCCTTTCAGCTTAGCTTACAGCGAGCAGCAATCTGCATGAGGCTTCACTGGCATTCTTGGCTGCAGAGGGAGTGAAATCTTGTTTCTTCTGCCTGTTCTAGTACCTCTTGGTTTGCTTGCAGGCAAGAAAAGGGGAAAAGCGTTCACACTTCAGTCAAAATGATGTGTTATTCCAAGCTGCTGGTTGTTGCTGTGTGTCTTACGAAGACAGGATAGTAGGGCTGGGGGGGAAGGCAAGGCTTCTCTGGCCACCCAGCGAGCCCAGGGTGGAGGTGGGGGTAAAATCCATCCTCTCTTAGCCCTTGCCCAATGCTTTGTCAGTTATCCCACATCAATCCCCTCCTCGTTACTGCCTGGTCTTTGGGGTAGCCAGGCCCATTGGCCATTTGCTTGCTGCTTGTTCCTGCCAGTTACAGCTGTGGAGAGGCTGCCCAGCTGCCTCCCTTGTTGGTAGGAGGCCCTGCTCCCCCTTCCCATGTCCCTTGGAAATGGGCTCTGACCTGTGAAGTGTGAATGGGAGAAACAGGGCCCTCCTCCTCTTCTTCCAGCTTCACCCTTCTCTTTCACTCCTTAACCAGCACACACTATTTAGCTGGCCTAGCTTTTCTGCTACTTAATGTCTAAGAAGCATTCGCTGTTCTTACCCTTTCTTAAACTTGATCTTTCTTTTGCCTTGAGCTCTTCCTTAGAGACTCCATGAGAGATGCCGGACTTGGCTTTTAGAGAACTTGGTTCAAACCAGTCTCTATTCCCCCTTCCATGCCTTCTGTTCTTTATTAACCCAGTTGCTAGCAAAGGGCTGCTCTGTTCCCTGGGGCTTGGCTTTGGGAGCCAGAACTCCCAGTTTATCCAAACAGGCTCCATGGTCTTGGGGACGTCTCCTCACTTTTTTTATTCATTAGTTGTGAAATAGAGCAGTTGTCCTCATGTAAAAGCACCCTGAGAAGACAGAGCGTGTGTGTTTTTATGTGAGTTCTTAAAAAGGAAAGAGCAAGCCTAAAATTCTGCTTGTGGCAACTAGGCAAAGGAAACTTGTATTTGCACTTTGTTTTTGAAACATGTTTTTATTTAAGCCTATAAAGTTGAAGTAACTGGGCCAGATGCCATAGATTGCACAGGGCGTTGCATAATATTCCATTCTGCTAAATGCATTAGCTGTTGGACTTCTCCACTTACTGCCCAATTATCAGTCGCTCTAGCATGATGATTCAGATAAGGAGCGTTTATTGGGCTCATTGAATCTATTCATTTGACACTTCAGGGAAGATGAGTTGACAGAGCATCTGCAAGAGTGATTTTTCTCATCTCGGATGGTCAGTGTATAATTGAGGCGAAAATGCTGCAAACAAGAAAATGGATTTTATGGGAATGTGGTAACGGGTCTGCTGGCGCCCCTCCGAAGCAGAGGAAAAGTACACATGGAATTGTGCAAGGAAAATAAAATCAGGAAGACTTATTGCTTTGGAGGGGTGAGAAATCCTCTTGTAAGGCGTTAGCTACAACAGGCTGAGTAGTGCAGGTGTGTTCGGATGACAGTGGTTGGGCTGCTGGGTCCAGGCTTGCAGAAGTAGCTGAAGCAACGCATGGACTTGGTGCCCCAGGGCTGCTCAGCGCTGCATTGTCATCTGGTGGGGTGGGCACTGGGAAGGCCTCTGTTTTGGGGTGAGATCGGCATGCTTAGATCAAACTGCTGCTGAAGATGATTTGAGCAAGTTAGTTGCTTTGGGGCTGAAGCAGCTGAGGAGGGCTTGGTCTCTTCCTTCGGTTCTCCTTTAGGGCAGGATGCTGCAGCAGGTAGGTGGTACAGAGCTCAAGGAACAGTGATGTCCTCAGTGCTCTGCATGTCAGTGATCTTTTTCTTCAGCTCCCATTTTAGCTTCTTGGGGTTACCTGAGTACCAGCAAGAGAAAAATCTGACCCAAAACTTCCTTTGTCAGATTGACTTTTGGCAGTAAGCCAGCTCATGTAAAGAAGTGCTGGTTTTCCTTGTTGCATTCAAGGGGAGCTGGTGTTGTGTGTTGGGTAATTGTAACTTCGGATGCTTGGAGGTGGGTGTAAGTGATGGTTGTGATCAGTGGGGCACCCTGCAACCTCCCAAACCAGGTGCCCCCTCCATCATTTCCATAGCTGCTGAAGTCACCTATCTGGAGCCTTGTTGACTTGCAGGTTGTGCACTTGAGAGCCAAGTCCTGCATTTTCTCCTTGGATGAAACTGCTGATGGATTTGCCAATGTAAGAAATGCAGGAACTACAACACACAGATTCAGAGTCTCCTCTGAAGCTGCTAAATTGCTGGAGCATCTTTCATATAAATTTGTGGAGTTTATTGTCTTGTACGTACTTGAGCACAGAAAGCCTGTAATTAGTAACAGTGACAAAAGGTCAAAGCAAACTGGCAAATCAAAGGTGATTTATTTTTCGTTTTTTTACACAATTAAGGCCTTTCTGATGGGTAAGCTCAGCTTCTTTCAAATCTGTTCAGCCATTTCTAAGTGCAATAGTCAGGTGCAATTACTGTGCTGACTAATTCGGGGATCTCCCTCTTGTTGTCCCAGAAGAATGCTTGCCTGCTCATAAATCTGTTTGGTGGAGGAACTGATATTGGATGCGCTGTAAATGACCTCTTCTAACTGCTTAGCTCTAAAACCGGAGGAGCATAGCGAGTATAGGTGGTGATGAGCCCTGGAACTGGAGACTTGATGATCCATAGTACTAATGCGACTGTTTACAGACCTGCAGAAATCTTTGTCTGCTTCATTGCGTTTATCTCATTCTGGATTTGTGTTGAAATTTGCTTACCAGTCTTGAGGAGCCTTATCTCCCCCATAGGGCTCCTCTGAAGAGCCCAGCTTTATGTGAAAGTAGGAAGATCTGAAGGCTTTTCCTAGAGACTGTCTCTCTAAAAGCTTTAATTCAAGATGTCGGAGTTTCAGGTAATGTCAAGTGTGTACCCGTGACGGCAGGCTCCTTAAGTGGGAGTAGAAGTTGCATTGTGCATCCAGAGACACTTAGGACTTTGTTAAACCCTTTGTCATGATCTTTTTTTCTTTAAGAATCAACATAATTTTAAAATCCATATGTCAGGCTCATGAATGCCTTTGAAATGTGCAAGATTTTATTATTGTTACAGATTGGACTCACTCCTTTACAGAAGGTAAAGACTGCGTAGCATGGCTATCTTCTTTGTCTGGTGTTTGCTAGACAGCACTCCTGTCAAAGGCTCTGGCAGTTGCCTGAGTAGAAAGTTGCCATTTTTGTTCAGGCTGCCAGAGAGGCAGATAAGTTGCAGTTGTGGAAGGTGGGTAATTTAACAGTTAAACCTGTGCCTTGGTGAAACCAGGTGAGGAGGTGGAGCTCATCGGTAGCCAGGCATGGTGCCTCATGCCTGAGGTTTGCACCCAGGCAGGTCTGTGAAGCTGGCTGCTCTGCAGGAATGGGACCTGACAGTTCGACCATGATGTTAGCCCTGGTTTTTGCCATGACTTTGGATTACTTCTACAATCTGTTTTAAGATATTCACTCTTTTTCCTTCTTTATCCAGCCTCTGAGCCAATCCCTCTGATTCTGCTCTAAATCCTCCATTTCCATGCATTGCTTCTCTTGCAGTTGTCTGTGGGGGACTGACTTCCAAGTCTGATGGAGCAATGCTGCACTTTGAGCAAGGTGGGGATGGCAGGATGCTGCATGGTGGCAAATGGGAGTTCTTATGTTTTGTGTGATGCTTCAAGAGAATCTTACCTGGTAGCTCTCATAGATGCTTAGTTACTTCGTAGAGTTGTTTAGGTTGGAAAAGCCCTTTAAGCTCATCAAGCCCAACTGTTCCCCTAACCCTGCCATCCCATCACTAAACTCTGTCCCTAAGCACTTCATCTGCCCAACTTTTAAATACCCCCAGGGATGGGGACTCAACCCCTTCCCTGGGCAGCCCCTTCCAGTGCTTGACAACCCTTGCGGGGAAGGAATTTTTCCCAATCTCCAACCTAAACCTGCCCTGGCACAACTTGAGGCCATTTCCCCTTGTCCTATTGCCTGTTCCCTGGGAGCAGAGCCCAACACCTCCCCCACCCCCCCAGCTCCCACCTCCTGTCAGGCAGTTGTACGGAGCAATAAGGTCTCCGAATGCTCAGGTGTCTGCACTTGAGAGCACATGAAGCACAAGAGCAGGGCTGAGATGAACTTTGCTAATGCCAGTGACTGGCATCCTTAGAGCTGCTGTACATGGGGATGTCCCTCCTAGTAGGTATAAGCAGTCCAGGTCAGGGGTGTGTGGTCTGTGGTGGTCACCCAGTGGTCATGGGACATGCAAAAGAACTTGTGGTGGTTTTCATCATATCTAGATGGGAGAGATGGCTGCCTGACATGGATTGCTGGATGCATCTTTGTGTGGCTTCAAGGGGAGCAGAGTGCTGTGCAGAAAGGTAGTGGCAGCTCCTGTGCAATCAGAAGCGATGCTTGCCTTGTGAGCTGCCAGTTTGCAGTCCCTCCAGATGCTGCTCTGTGATGCTGGGGTAGTCAGGGGGATAAACTTTCTCAGCAGATGGAAATGATGGGGCAGGGGCTAGGGGTTCAAGTAGGGTTCTCTGGAGGGTGTCCCAAGAAGGGCCACCAAGATGATCTAAGGGTTGGGAAGCCTGCCATAGGCTGAGAGAGCTGGGTTTGTTTGGCCTTGAGCAAAGGAGGCTCAAAGGGGATCTCATCACTGCATACCAGTACCTAAGGGGTGGCTACCAGGAAGATGGAGACTCCCTTTTCACAAGGAGTCCCATGGAGAGGACAAGGGGCAATGGACCCAAGTTGCTCTTGGGGAGATTCTGATTGGACACGAGAGGGAAATGTTTCCCCATGAGAACAGTCACCCACTGGAATAATCTCCCCAGGGAAGGGGTTGACTCTGCCACATTGGGCGCTTTTAATACTCAGCTAGACAGGGTGCTGGGCCATCTTGTCTGGACTGGGCTCTTGTCCAGAAAGGTTGGACCAGATGATCTTTGAGGTCCCTTCCAAGCTGGGATTCTATGGGAAGTACTGCTCTGCTCTGAAGTGGTGATACTCTACAAATTTTCCTAGAGTGTATCTGTAGGGAGCAATCCTGTAAATCAGTGGGGAACTGAAAGGAGTCCAGCTCCTTGAGGCTAAAGCTCAGAGGCCAACTGCTCAGAACGAAGAGCCAGCTACAAAGCCTGCAAAGGTTCCCGGTGCTACACCTGAACACTCAGGTAGGTGCTAGTGAGAAGGGTTTGGAGGGGGTTAACAGCAGCCACTGCTGCTGTTTTGCAGCAGGATTGATCTCCAGACCCCGAGAGTGCTTCAGAGCATTGCCCAGGTGCTGCTCGGGGGCTGCTTTCACAAGGCTGCCTGTGCGGAGCATCGCTCCCCTGCGTGCTCGGATGGAGAATGTGCCCTCTCCAGGCGGCACCTCCTGGCATGCCTCACTGCCCCAGCGCTGTGCAGGACTGCGCTCAGTCCCCAGCTCAAGCTGGAGCCCAACTGTTTAATAGGATGGGCAGTTAAAATGTTTAAAGCCTATTTACCTTTCCATAATGTTTGCTAATTTACAGCCTAACTCCTGAATTAAGGCTTTACAGGAGCAGTAGTCTTGCAAGGACTGTTCAATCAATAAGAAAGAAATGTATTTCAGGCTCCTTGTTTATGTTGTTCTTTGTTAAATGAAACAGGCAGATTTTTCAGCAAATCATGGTGGGGCTTTCAGTCCTGTTTTTAGATTATTTGGACAAAACCCAGAAGAAAAATACTACACATCCTTTGCCTCGCAAACTGCGAGAGTGATTTTTACAAGGTAATTCTGTTTTTATGGCGGATTAATCTCTGCTTTCATCCTTTGACTCTTGAAGTCGCATTGCTGGTTTGTTGTTTCCTGAGATAACGAGCGTCAGTTTATTCTCTTAGATACAATAGCCCCTTCCCAGGCTTCGGCCAAGCCTGCATGCCGTGCCACAAGTTGCGCATCCGTCATGTCTGTGCCGCTGGCTGCTGCTGTCTGTGAGTTATAGCCATGAAAGTGCTCACATTTTGTCAAATTACAGATTATCTTTTTACCTTACAGACGCGATACCTCTTCATTTTCATGATCCTGCAATTGCTCACTTAAACTGTTGTTACTACACAATTAAAATACAGTTTATTCTTCCTTCCTGTGTCCCCTGTTGCTGAGCAAAAAGCACTGATTTTTGAGGACTATTCTTTCAGAGCCCTGCAAAATTTCAGTGGGATATTGTTTTCCTGACTGAGATTTCCCAACTGCAGAGGTCCGTAAGGAAGCATCCAAGCCTCTGGCTGTGTGTATAAATAACTGCTGGGATGGCTTAAGAATACCGAACACCTGGCAGCTGTTGGGGGGAGATTGGGTTCCTCTGGATCTGAAGAGACTTGGTTGAATGTTCAGTTCATTCTTTAGTCAGAAATGTTTGGTTAAAGTTGAGTTCTGTTTTTAAACTCCTTTTTATCCCTTTTTTTTTTTGTTTTTGTTGTTTTTCACAAATGAATGCCATTCAAGTCGTTCCTTTAATTTCTCCGATCTGTATGTTAAGATATTTTGCTGTTCAAAGCAAACTTTCTTCCTTGTCCCCCTCTTTGGGGCTCCCCTCCTTGTCTGTAGTTTGGTTTTAATGCTGTCTGTAACTTCCTTGCACTGCCAGGGTTACAGTTGTGCACTATTAAGTGAGGGGCGCTCTTCGCGGGGTAAAACACTGGCTGGAGAGAGAGGTGTGGTGAACGGAGTTAAATCCAGCTGTGGCTGGGCACAAGTGGTGTCCCCCAGGGCTCAGTGCTGGGGCCAGTTCTGTTTAACATCTTTATCCATGACCTGGATGAGGGGATCAAGGGCACCCTCAGCCAGTTTGCAGATGACACCGAGCTGGGCGGGAGTGTGGATCTGCTGGGGGGGAGGAGGGCTCTGCAGAGGGACCTGGCCAGGCTGGATCCATGGGCCCAGGCCAGTGGTGTGAGGTTCAACAAGGCCAAGGGCCGGGTCCTGCACTGGGGTCACAGGCAATGCTCCAGGTGTGGGGAAGAGTGGCTGGAAAGCTGCCCAGCAGAAAAGGCCCTGGGGGTGTTGGTCGACAGGCGGCTGAATATGAGCCAGCAGTGTGCCCAGGTGGCCAAGAGGGCCAAGGGCATCCTGGCTTGTATCAGGAGTGGTGTGGCCAGCAGGAGCAGGGCAGTGACCGTGCCCCTGTGCTGGGCACTGGTGAGGCCGCCCCTCGATTGCTGGGGTCAGTGTTCAGCCTGAGTCCCCAGGTCACAGAGCCAGAGGGACGCGACAGCACAGAGCTGTAGCTGGGACGTGTGCCTCTTTTGGGGAATGTGAAATGAAAGGGGGCTGTGGGAAGTCCCAGAGGGTGTTTTTAGCTTTTCCCCATTGCAGGACTGGATCTGAATGCCTCTTCCCCACACACGACCAGACACCAGTATCTCTACCCCATCCTGTAACTTGCACACAAAGTGCTGGCCTGGATGAAACTGGAGGTGCCTGCTCAGCTTAAATATGAATCACTTTTGTGGTAAGATCAAAGCAAGTCAGTGAACCTCCTGGGTTTTGCATCTCTGTGGCGAAGGGGTTGTTTTGCAGATGGGATGGAGCTGAGGGGCCGAGCAGGTTGGCTGCTGGCTGAGCTCCTGTGCTCGTCCTCGCTGTGTGTCGAAGAGCAGCAGCCAGAGCTGGACAAGGTGCTTGTCACTCGGTGCCCGCCTGGCAGGTCCCTGCTGCTGCAGCAGCTGCTGCCGTGCGGAATTGGAAGATGCCCGTGCGGAAAAGGTCCTGATCTTGCCTATTGGGAGCCTTCATCAGAGCATCCCCTGTCAAGCTTCTGGCTTAAGTCCTTTTAAAGTCAATGGGACCTGGGCACAAACTTGGAGCGTTGCTGAAGGCTTTTATCCTGGAGAAAGGGCTTTTTAGTTACTGCCCACGAGTTCACTTTCTGCTCAGGTTCGAGCCCATCGTTGCTTGTAACACCTCCCTGGCCAGGTCTCGGTGGGAGCTACTCAGGCTTGTGCTAATGCTTGTTCTGGCTGTTTCATGTTAAACATGCTCTATTTCCCCAGGAAACAGAACATCGTATGGTTAACAGCAAGCTTGAAGTGTTTTTTTTTTTTCTCTGATGGTTTGATATGATCTGTTTTAATGCTATTCTTCTATTTTAAGTTATGTTGCATTAGACTTTTTTCCCTCTGTATAAATTTTGTGATCTTTCCTTGAAACTGCCCTAATATATTGAAAAGAAATAAATAATCACTGGAATATTGTTGGTGCTGATTTACAGGAGTAAGTGTATTAAAAACGAGTCCTTGGAAAATAGATAAGGAGCAGTTATGGTTCTGGATTTATTTAAAAAAAAAACACCAATGGTTTTAGGGCTGTTGCTGTACTTTGTTTTATTTCTGGAGATTTTTAACTAAACAAACTGATTAATTCCTACTGAAGCGTGAAGCTCTAAAGTAGATTACAAGTAATAGGTGGTGAGTACAGGAAGAATGATTACGGAGGGGAATGTGACCTAGGATGCTGCTTGAGGAAGGCAAGATAATGAAATTTGATTTATTTTCTCCTTGGTTTCCAGTCTGGATCACTTATTCTCGTGCTCAGTACACCAGCAGGACTGCTCCAGGCCGAGGGGCTTCTCTGGTTTAAAATTCTGGCCTGGGAATTAGTGCTGATGTGCTTGTCTCGCTCCAGGGTTGTCTTTTCATTTTGAGGCAGAATTTCAAAGCTGGCCGATACAAACTGATTCTGTATGACACAGGACTGTTATGTTGGCTGATTTCTGTCTTAAAAACCCTGGTGCAAACCAAAAGTCCAACTTTCATGGGTTTTTTTTGTAATTATTCATGATTTTTTTTACATCATTTTCAAGGCTCTAGAAGAATAAGAAATTTCCTATGGCTTTCAGACTTGGCACCTCAGAATAATAATTCCTTATAGAGACAATCGTGTTTCTTACCCAAGTATATTAAACCAGAAGGAATGAGTCTGCTTTGCTCCCTGGCCTTTGTCTAAGGGGACTGACTGGGGACCCAGGTGTCAGGACGAGGTGTAGGACCAGTTCCTTGTCATTCAGATGTGCACACCTTGTAATTGCTTTTGTTTCCTGATTCTTTTGCAAAAAGCAGGAATGGCTTTTGCATGAGAAGATAATACTAGGTTTGGGGGGTATTTTAAAAAGTTACTTTTTTTAAAAAAAACCCCAAACCTTATATCCTAGTTTCTTTAGTGCTAGGCCTGGAATACTGAGCTGGAGCCAGTGCAGGGTCTTTGCTTCCTGCTTTAAAAAGAGAGTGGTGGTGATGAGGTTGGTTTTCTCCTTGGTCCTGGGGATGGCACGGGGACAACTGCCATGCTGAGCAAAGACAGAGGGCTTCAGCGCTGATCCGCAGGTAAATGGGGCTGAGCAATCTCGCTTTCCTAGCAGTAAAAGTGAAGTTCTGAGCTTTGCTCTGGTTTTACAGCAGAGTAGCTAATGTGTTAATTATCCTATGATAATGCGCACCTTTTTTAGCAATGAAGACAAAGCCTCAACTTGCTTTAAACTGGTGTATTAATAGCAAGTGCTCGAACAATGTATGTTTTTAGTAGATACCTACGCAGCATAACCTATTCAGGTTTTTTGCTTTAATGACTGTATTAGCCTGAAGAAAGGAAGCTGAAAACTTTTGTGCTCTGTGCTGAGTTAATCTTTGAAGGGGGAAAAAAAAGCCTCCTCTGCTGTGCAAATCTGCCCAGCAGCGAGCTTTCAGGTGTTTGCAATGTGACTTTTAGGAGGATGAGGATGTCATCTCTCCGGTGCCCGTCTTCAGGGCCGGTTGTGTAGTGATAGATGAGCCTGAATGAAGCAATGAGCCCTTTATTTAAGGGGAGGGTCCTGGTTGCCAAAGAATAGATTAATCTCTCGTCCTTTCAAGGGCAGAGTCTTTCTCCAATGATGTTCTCCCAGAGCGTGATGGGTGTCACAGCTTGTCTGCAGAGCTGCTGGGAGCCTGGAGGCTTGGCAGTGCCGGGTTCAGGAGAGGCAGAGGCAATCTCCAGTCTTCTTGTGGAGACTCTGTCTCCAGGCTGAACTGGATGGGTTTGGAAAGCTGTGAGATTTGGGATGCATTGGCATTTGAGATCTCCTTTTGCTGTGTTTTGGATCTTCTATCCTTCGTGGGGTTTTATGCATAAAGATGCGTGTTACTGAATATGGTGAATAGATACTTGGCTGCAGGGATTTTTTTTTCTGATTGCATCCCTGTGACAAGTAATTTCCAAGTGTGAAAATTGCTTTGATATCTTTATTCAGGACTCGCTCACTGAGTAAGACGTTGCATAACCTGAGCAAGGGAACAGAATCTTTGGTGAGGACGGCTTCTCCCTTTGCCAGGGCTGTTGCTCGGAAAGGGCAGCTCGCCTACTGCTGCTCCCAGAGAGCAAGGAGCCTGCCAAGAGCACCAGCACCGCGCCGGGCTGCGGGATTGCACAAGCATTTCAGTTTTTAAGCTGTTTTGTATCGTGATCAGAGCGGGTCCGTGCCAGCTGGGAAGCTCAGAAAATGTGTCGCGAAGTCAGTTTGCAAGTCGAGCCTTTTGTTGAAGGGAATAAGAAATCTTTATGAAACTAAGAAGCTGACTTTTGAAGTGGCTTCCTGTTCTTCATCTAATACCTTCAAAGGATCTGTGAAGTTGTGTGAAAGAATGAGCAATTTCTGTTTGGAGTCTGCACCATCATTTCTCCTCCCCCAAGAGAGCTTTTTCCATTTAAGCAAAGCAGTGTTTCCATTGAGAATATTGGTTTTGTTACTTGAGTTTCATTAGCCGCAAAATAGGGATTTATGCTGAGTTGTCTGTGAATGGAATGTAATTTTCTAGCAATAAAATTATTTTATCTATATCTAAGGAAGGTATATGCATGTTCAGAATATCTGGCTTTAAGCTAGTGAGTAGAAATCTGGGGTTTGTTGTGTTTATTTCCAAACAGTAGGATGCTGTTACTCTGCTTTATCAAAACAGCGAGTTCAAGTGACACGAGCCAAGGTAAGGGTCTTGTAGGACCTCAGTGTCTGGTTCAGCAGAGGAGGTTTGTCCACTCTTTGCCCTCTCTCCCAGCCTTCTGCAGTCCCATGAGGTCCAGTCCTGCTCCCGACGCCTCCCTGCCCCAGCCAAACTTGTATCAATCCAGCAAACTGCTCTTTACAGCACGGTTGATGTTCACCCCCCCTCTTCCTCCTGAGATTAGACCTGGGATGTTTTATGAAGAATAATTATATTTGATCTACAAAAAGATGAATGTTGAGGAGGGAATTAAAAAGAAATGATAAAAAAAAGCAGCCCAAATTTCTCTTGGTTATTGAAGCAAGAAGGGAGCACTCTGTCAAACTGACATGAGTCCTTTATTTTTACATCTGGGCCAGCAGATGCTGGGAGAGTGGTGTCACCTCGTGGGCTTGGTTCTGTCTGAAGTGCTTTTCCTTCTTCTAAGATATTTATTGGACAATATTCTGTATTAAAGTGCCTTTAATGGAGTAACTACTGCATACAGTCCCTGAGAAACTGCATGTGCTGTGTTTTGGAGAAGTCTGCTGTGATAACCTGACCAAAGGTTGGGGAAATCAAGGGGTATTTGTATAAAATTGTTCAGTTCTTACACATGTTCAGTGTCCTGTCATGGGACAGAAAAGCCTCCCATTAACTGCCTCTTATACCTGAGATTGTTGGAGAAGTTTATCAGAACTGGGCAGGGTCACAGAACACCCTGTCCCCTTGCTCCCAAGCGCTGTGCACTAGTCTGAAGGAATATCTCCCTGTGTGAAGGGCTTGCAGAGCCTGATGCTAGTTGTCCTTAAGCAGCAGCACAGGCCCTTCCTGGTGCTATATGGACAGCTCTTCAGGATGGGCTTCGTGCTTCCGGCATGTGTTGTGGCCTCTGCTCATTGCTGTTACGATGGTGTGCTCTGTCAGAGTAGCACTTGACCTCCTGAGTCAACCCATGCACCAAGGGCAAGAGTAAAAGTATTGCTGGCCCCTGAGCTTTGGGACAGAGAGGGGATCCTCCAAGGATGCTGCTCCCTGGTGCACAGAGCACATGTGGGCTCCTGGAGGAACGAAGCAGTGATGCTACTTAACCCCTTGGGGAGGCTGCTGAGATTTCTGGCAGGGCCTGACTCCTCTGTCCTGCAGGGTTTCTGTTGTGGTTTAACCCATGCTGGCAACTAAGCCCCCCCCAGCCTCTTGCTCACTTCTCCCCTGGTGGATGCAGGAGAGAATCAGAAAAGTGAGAAAACTCATGGGTTGAGATAAGGACAGTTTAATGGGGAAAGCAAAAGCCATGTGCATGCAAGCAAAGCAACACAAGGGATTCATTCCCTTCTTCGCATCACAGGCGGGTGCTCAGCCATCCCCATGACAGCTGGGCTCCATCATGCATAATGGTGACTTGGGCAGACAAATGCCATCACTCCCAGTGTCCCCCCCTTCCTCCTTCTTCTCCCAGTTTCTATACTGGGCATGATGCCATATGGTCTGGAATAGCCCTGGGGCCAGTTGGGGTCAGCTGTCCTGGCCCTGTCCCCCCCAGCTCCTTGTGCCCTTGGCAGAGCAGGGGAAGCTGGAAAGGCCTTGACTGGTGTAAACCCTGCTCAGCAACATCTGAACTATCTAGGTGTTATCAGCGTTCTGCTCATCCTAAACCCAAACCACAGTGCTGTACCAGCTGCTAGGAAGAAAATGAACTCGATCCCAGCCCAAACCAGGACAGTGACCTGCAACCATGCCAACGGTTTTGTGTCCCTTGCAGGGACTGAGGTGACCTCTCTTCTGCCACTTAGCTGCAGATTGGAGGAGAAGCATTGAGAAGTCCAGCGTGATGGTCTGCTGTGGCCTTGCGAGGAGACCGGTTGGGCCAGGAGCGCAGCCAAAGAGGCTTCATTTGGCTTTAGAGTGTTCACAACTGAATAAAATAATAACCCTTTAAAAGTCAGCCATTCTGTTCCTGCGATCAGCTCTTTGCAGAGCATGCTGTCAGGAAAAGGCTGAAGGTTGTTGCTTGGATGCTCTCCTTTTGCCTGGTGCTCCCAGCAAAGGGTTGTGTTGGAGTGAGGGTGCATCGTGCTTTCCATGCAGACGGGCAGGCATCGTGCCACATAACCCCTCTGGTGAGCTCCATTGTTTTCATAGTATTACTTTAGAAGTTATTCTGACTTTCCCAGCCTTAAATAGATTTGCTTCAGCACATTCAGCTGCTCTTCTCCCTGTGCTCCCAGCTCTTCATTGAGGTCTGTATTGCTGGTTATTTAACCTCCCTTCGTTATAACCTGATGGTCAGCAGAGCTCCCACTCCGGCTGTAATTAGGCTGCTTGGCTGCTGTCCATTGCCCTCCCAAATTGTTGTTTTGTGCTGATGCTTGCCCAATCTAAGGGAACCTGCTCTAAAAGCCGCTGCTTGTTACCCTTCGTGGAGGTGGTCTGCATGCTGCCCGTGGTTCTCCTCCTGAAAGGCACTTGAGGAGAATCCGCAGCTCCCAGATGGGCAAGATGGGAGCCATCGAGGTGGGAAGGAACCTCTGGAGATGATCTTGTCCAACCTTCCTGCTCAAAGCAGGATCAGCTTGGTGGGTTGAGTGCTCGATATCTCCCAGCGTGGAGGCTCCTCAGCCTCTCCAGGCAACCCCTTCTGGTGTTCACTCACCCTCCCTGTAGACATTTCACCCTGTGCCCGTTGCTTCTTGTCCTTTCCCTGGGCATTGCTGGGAAGAGTCTGGCTCCGTCAGCACTACTGCCCCCAGATACTGATCCACAAGGGCATACTCTCTTGTTTTCTTTCCTTTGCCAGCTGATGCAGTCCTGCTGGGCCCCAGCACTGCCCCTTCCTGGGAGGCTGATGGGCTGCACAAAGAGCTTTTTGGCATAAAATAGATGTGGTTCCATGCCTTCAACTTTCACCCGTTGGAAAGGCTCGTTATCACATTAACTTTTTCTTTTCCGCTAATGTTATTCTAATGGCTGTCTGAAGTGAAATAATGGTTGCTTTTTCTGGAAACATGGGGCATAAAGCATTGCAGTCTGGTTTTATATCCTGATGGTTTAGATCATTAAATTCTCAGGGCTTAAGCTCTTATTTCTTGTTTTTCAGTGCTTCTAAGAGGATCTCCTGGGGCCCTCTTGTACAACCAAATACAAATAATACATTAATAAAACAGGCTTGTGTGTTTGTACTGCCGGCAGTCTGTAAGGATTACTTGTGTATAACGTTTTGTGGTATTAGGCCCTTAGTCATTTTGATCTATCCCTTGTACCGCTTTTTTTCAAGTGGGTTTCCTCTCTGCTCAGACAACACTTGCGAGATGTTGCCCTCTGGAAAGAGCTTTCTTCGGCTGCAATATTAATTTATGATTTTTCTACCTCTTTTCTGTACCCCTTTGGCAGTGTTTTTGTTTCTTTACCTGTTTCTTCCGCCACCGGTTGTGATTAGTTAATGCTTTTTTTGTGATAGTTCCGTTACCGAAGTGATGGATAATACACATGGACCACGGTTATTACTTGTCAGTTAGTGCTGCCCTACGGGGGGAAAAAGCCCTTTTAATGTGCTTGTAGCAGTTTTAGTTTTATGAAGTACATGAACTTTAAAGTTAGACCTCTAAAATGATCCGGGCTGCATATTGGAGAGTATTAAAAATGATATTTAAACAGGAGAAGCCCCCTCCCTTTGTGCAGGTGTTCATTGCTGTAGGAAGAGCTGCTCGCTGAAGCTTTGTACTTAATGTACGTTAGAAAACGTTGTGATAAAAGTAAACGGAGAAGGTTTCATCCTCTCTGCAAAACTGTCCTTGCAGTATTGCATTTACTCAGCTCTGCCAGCATTCCTCATGCGCTCAGCCTGTCAGCCTGAGCTTTGAACCATTTTTTAGTGGCATTTTATGGTAGTCCCTCTGCAGAATGAATGTAAAATAAATGTGTTGTTTTTTTTTTCTGCAGGAAAAGTGTTTGCGTGCCTCAGCCCAGTTCCGAAGTGGGAGAGAGAACAAACTCTTAGTTGTAAAAACAAAGCACTGAGAGTGATTAGGGATTAGCCCCTAAAAACTGGTTTTTAGATGAGAGAGGGAAGAAGTGGGATGGTCCCAGCACCATGGAGTTTCTGGGCAGAGGGTGTCCCCGTTCCCCCTGGCTCGTGAGGTGACAAGTGACACCAGAGACAGGGGAAGGGAGGGCTGACAGGCAGCGCTTGGTGGCCCTCATTGCACGTGCATGTTCTCTGCCAACATAAGATTTTTCTTTTTTGTGCAAAAGTTTGTATTTTTGCAAAATTTTTTGCTGGTCCGGTTGGGTTTTGGTCATGTCTGTGTTCATGTTCCCCTGCTCTGAGTCAGAAGCCACCGTTGTCCCTTGTTTAGGGACATGGTTTAGTGGTGGAATGGCAGGATTAGGGTAACAGTTGGACTTGATGATCTTAAAGGTCTTTTCCAACCTAAACGATTTTGTGATTCCCACGCCACAACCACCACCCGCTTCTGTGTCACAACATCCCTTTTGGTGGGCAACAGCCCCTGGGAAGCAGGGCAGCTCTTCCAGTTGCTGTCAGGAATTTGTGGCCTTCTCTGAACCTTCCCCATGTGCTCTGGCAGTTGCTGGAATGATTTGGGAAACACCCTGGAGGGGATAAAAGAAGTCGATGAGTGCTGGAGGCCGTGCCTGTGATACCAGAAGGAGGCAGGGCAGGGTCAGTAACATGTGTATGGACCCCAGGGGACCCCTGTTTTCTGTGCTGGTGGAGGATCGAGCCACGTGTGTAAGAGCAAGCAAGAAACCTTCCTTCGTGCTGCCTCTGGGAGAGCCCACCCAGGGAGAGGAGTCCTGGCCGTGGCCCTAAGCGCAGGGCTGAGGATTGGCAAATAAGAACCAAGGGTGTATTTGTGTCTCCTTTAATAATCGAGTATGTTAATCGCTGCCATTTGATTTCATCCATTTTTAATAGAATAGACGTGGATTTTTTACAAATATGTTGCTTCTGCTACATTTTGACAAGAACCATGAGCTGCCGGCAGTCCCCTCTGGTGTGGTCCCCTGTGGGGGGTAGATGTGTTTGGCACGTTCGTCTGCCCGCAGTGGCAGAGGGTGAACCAGTGTGACCCCCAAAAATACTGAGCAATCCTCTGAAGTTGCAGTGCTGCACTCCCAGAGTCATCTCCCTCCAATCAGTTGACTTCCATTTTTGCTGCGAAGATGGTATTCATTTTTGACTGCCCCGAGTGGTCCTTTCCAGCCTTTAGAAAGTGTTTTTCGTCCGTTTAGAGATCTCATAAAGGAATTGAACCTCAGGAGAGCAGTCGGTGGCATTTTCTAAGCTTGCCCCCAGCAACATGGTAGTACCATGAATGACACGTGTCACCCATGTGCCCTCCACGGCAGCAGATGCCCTCCTGACCCGCCGGCACTTCAGTTACCAATGGATCTTGCCCTTGCTGCTCAGCAGAGGTGACATGCAAAGCTCGAGTTGAGCACTTCACACTTGGGCTAGGTATAAATATTTTGGAGCCTTCCTTCCATTTATTGATACCATTCACTACCCCTAATTCCAGCACTTGAGACCTGTTTCTGCCTGGTCCAGTCTCCCATTATCTCTATGTTGTCTTCAGGTTCCCCAAATAACAAGTATCTGCCTGAAGATCAAGTTGCATTTTCTAAGACTTTGATCCCACAAATGGATATCCTGTGGTTTATTTCCCTGTATTAAGGTTGAGATTTTTCTTTTCATTTTTTTTTCCTTTTCTATACCCTCCGCTGCTGCAGCAGCGATGCTGCTTGTGCTGGATTTAACAGGATGCACTGTCCCACTCGCTGCGTGCTTGTTGCCAAGCCGTTTTCTGTGCATGACAGACATCCAGAAATCTGCTCTTAATTTTAGCACAAAACCACAAAAAAAGAGATGCCCCTAAAGGCTTCGCTTTGCGGTGGACTCCCTGCTCCGATTATTGCACTGGGGACCTGATCTCCTGGTCTGGGGACTGGGTCTGGGTCTGCAGCCTTTGGTAGAGGCTGGTATTAAAATATGATTTTTATTTGCTGTTGCCTTGAAACTGCCTGTGTTTGTTTACCACTGTAAGCTGACCTTTGGGGAGACATTTCTCGATTAATTGGGTGCCTAATCACTTCAGTCGACTGACAGGCGTGTGTGTATTGGAGTTTTTCTTCTTGTTAGCTATTTTCCCCCTGGTTTCTTCTTTCCTTGTTATATGGCAAATGATGCATTTTATTTTTTTGTATTAGTTCCTCCATTGTTTTTCTCTTCAGTCATTAACTGTTGATTTCATACTTGCCTGTTGTCTCTTGGCCCTTTTGCCAATCCATTCAAATCCTGAATGTCTTGTTCTTAAATACGTGCTTATACACTGTGGGTAAAGTAGAGGCCAGCTATTTTGATTCTTTTAATGTCAGCCATCAGTAATCGGTCTCTCAATAATTCTCTAAAGTTACTCTTCACAGGCTTTTTTAAAAGAAGCTCTACCCTTAGTTATTTTCTCAAGACACTGATTCCTTGCAGGTATCGAATCCTCACTTGTGTTTATACCCCAGAGAATTTTGCAGGTTTACCTGGTGCTTTAGGTTCCCTTGATGACAGGCAATGGGCAGTGGGGGTGTTGGGATGCTTCTGCATTCTCCAAATTAGTTCTCTGTATGTACATACCTGAAAGACCTGTCCCTGGCTGTGTTCAGATGTTAGGAGGAGGAAGAGGATGTTCCTGGTTTTTATTTGTTTGTCCCCTACTTATTTGTTAGTAAGTAATCTGGAATGCTTCCATAGCAAACTTTTTTTCTCTGTGGAAAACATAGAAATGTGGTTTGGTAAGTGATGGTTTGGGTTTTATACAGAGGGTAAAACTCACTCATGTGGCATATAGGTGAAGGCTCTGGAGAACTAAAACATGGCTAAATTGGGGATTGGTACTGGGAAGTATAATCTTTGTCTGGGAGGGGTAATAGCACAAACATTTTAATAGCCTTGGACTCAGGGTCCTGGGATCTGTCCCTGCTTTGCCCCTGGCCAGTGGATACTGTCAGAGATATCACAGTGGAAGATGGTCTGAGGTTTTGTGTGGAATGGTGTGGCCAGCAGGAGCAGGGCAGTGACCGTGCCCCTGTGCTGGGCACTGGTGAGGCTGCTCCTCGAATGCTGGGGTCAGGGTTGGGCCCCTCACTCCCAGAAGGACCTGGAGGGGCTGGAGCGTGTCCAGAGAAGGGCAATGGAGCTGGGGAGGGGTCTGGAGCCCAAGGCTGCTGGGTGCAGCTGGGGGAGCTGGGGGTGTTCAGCCTGGAGCAGAGGAGGCTGAGGGGAGCCCTCATTGCTCCCTACAACTGCCTGACAGGAGGGGGGAGCGGGGGGGGTCGGGCTCTGCTCCCAGGGAACGGGCGATGGGACGAGGGGAAATGGCCTCAAGTTGTGCCAGGGCAGGTTAAAGGTTGGACATTGGGAAACATTTTTTTCAATGAAAGGGCTGTCAAGCACTGGAAGGGTCTGCCCAGGGCAGGGGTCGAGTCCCCACCCTGGGGGTATTTAAAAGCCAGGCAGACGAGGTGCTTAGGGACAGGGTTTAGTGGTGGGATGGCAGGGTTAGGGGAATGGTTAGGCTTGGTGATCTTAAAGGTCTTTTCCAACCTAAACTATTCCATGATTCTATTAGCAATGGGAAGTTCAGTTCGATAGCAGATCTCCTTATTAGCTTGTCCTTCTGGGTTGAAAAATGTAATAAACTGAACAGAACACAGCACTGAAGTTCAGGTAACCTTGTGCATGGGCATGTGATGGGTAACAGGTAAGGGAGAATCTCTTCTCTCAACCTGAGTCTAAGCCTGGGCTTTCTGGAGCAGGAGAGTTTGATTCCAGCCCTGGGATCCAGCCCGGTCCCCTGATCCCCTGGCTGTGGAGTCCTGATTGCCATGGATTTTGTGCTCTTTTACTCTGGTTGCACTGTACTTATATCACGTTTTACAGTCTACCGTGTGCCAAGGAAGGAAAATGAGTTAATTCAAAAAACAATTTTGCTGGAAGATTGCTCTATAAATAAATTCCAGAGATAAGTGAAATAAAACATTAGTAGAA
This sequence comes from Butorides virescens, assembly GCA_017310255.1. Taxonomy (NCBI): domain Eukaryota; kingdom Metazoa; phylum Chordata; class Aves; order Pelecaniformes; family Ardeidae; genus Butorides; species Butorides virescens. The sequence continues at coordinate 80,592 of JADKXX010006799.1, forward strand.
GATAAAGGGAAGGAGAGGGGAAAGATGGAATCGAGCAGATGTAAGCAATGAGACGGGATTTGTTCTATGGCAAAGTGCTTATTGAGAGAAGTCCTTTTGTCACCTGTAACTTCCTTGGTGAGCAGCCCTTAGAGGGAAAATTGGAATAACCCCAAGGAAAGATGTTCTCGGAGTGCTGCCTGCCACCACGCACAGAAATAAGTCAGGTCTGGGCATCTGGGAGAGGCACTGGTCGTCGTTGGCAGCTACCATCTTCGTTCCTGACTGTTTCTACCATGCTTTTGTAAGGCTATGCCGTGAGCAGGGTGTTCTCAGTGTCCCCTGGTTGTGATTTTAATTGTCGGTTTGTGCTTCCAATAAAATGTTCTGTGTCACTGCTCACGGGAGAGCCTTTTCTCTGCAATACCGTACCCAAGAGCTCATGGGCAGGAGCAGACAATGGTCTGTCTCTTCGTGTTCCTCCTGCCCCAAAGTCACCGAAAGCCGGATGATCCAGCTGGAGGAAATAAAATATCTGTAGAGCAACTAATGGTGAGATTTTCTGCCTGGGGAAGCAAATCAAAGAGAGATAAACTTCCTGGTTATTTTCCCATTAAATTAAGGCTCCTGTAAATCCAAAGTGCCTGGGCCCTATAGAGGGAGGATAAGTCTTTGTAGGGTGAACGGTGGCTCAGCTCGCAGATGCTGCAAGTAGCTTTCTTGAAAGAATAAGTGAGGTGGCTCTTGTTTGGGTCTGGTTTGTTTCAGCCCCTGGGATCTTGGAATAAATTAATTTTTTTTCCTGTTTGAAGCTGTGTGGAAGGCTGGAACATCTTCCCGGTGTCAGGATGTGTTGCTAATGTCATTTTTCCTTTATTTCAGCAACAGCGCACTGTTTATAGGCTGACACTGGTGAAAGCTTGGAATGTGGATGAGCTCAAAGCCTATGCTGACCTGATATCCCTCGGTAAACCAGACTTCATTGAGGTCAAGGTGAGCTTCACGGAGCTATTTTGATTTTTTTTCCATCAGTATTTTACCTTTTTTCCCCCCATTTCCTAGCCCACCCCCCCAGCCTTAAACTTACATGAGTGAATGCAGTTCTTCCAAAGATTTCAGTGGCACATAAGTTCCTTATCTCTTGCTTTTAAAGTTAGGCAGCCAGGTTTCTAATATTTTACTTCTGCATTTGGAGTAGCCTTCAGTGTTACGCAAGACAAGCTTTGTACCAGCCAGTATCAATTTCTGCCCAACGGAATCATAACCCTCTGGTCTGTCTTGTGTTTCTCAGGAAAACAGACTGATAAAAAGCTATTCCTTCTTTTATGTCAAGCAACACTTTAAGCAAAATATTCTGGGGCAAGCTGGTAGTTTGTGGTGTTATGCTGCCCATCCTGGCCTTGAACTCTGCTGGGGGAAGAGGTGATAACGTCTTCCTTACTGATGTGGTATTTGTAAGGCTGTGCAAGACGGGGAAACTCGAAGAGCTACGAACGGGAGCACGTGAGCTACAGCAGGGCAGAAGCTTGGGATTAATCAACTTAGTGTATAGAGGATGTAAAAAAGGCACATTACAAAGTGTTCTGTAAAGAATCACTATCAGCATTTTCATCCAGTGACTCCCCTGCAGGTCAGCACATTTACCTCAGGTCTGTATTTCTGCAGCTCTGTTACTTCTGGCCTTTTCTTTTCTCTTTTTGTTCTCTCTTTCCTTTTTTTTTTTTAACCTTTATTTACTGCTGCTTTGAAGAAAAAACCTGGACTTTGTGGCACTTTCCTTATGAACCAAAACCCAAAGGTTTTGATGTTATCAGTATTGAGACATCTCTTTCTCTCTGAATGTGCTGCTGAAGTTGGTAGCTTAACGCAAAATAAGATTTTGAGTATGGTTTGGGGGAAAAGCCTCAGTTTGACAATGTGTATCAGACTGGTTTATATTTCTCAGGTAAAGCCTAGCAGGAGGAGCGCCCCTATGGGGCCCTTCCCGCCTCGCATCTCCTGACCCTTTTAGGGCAGCCTGGTGGTACCAGCTCCTCCTTCCCGCATGCAAGGAGGGCAGAGGCGAGTGTGCGCGCCAGTGTGCAGCATGAGGCTGTCAGCGTATGTGCTACTTAGACTGCTCTGTCATGTGTAGTGACTTTAATTAGTAAAATGAGTCAGGTGTAAGTTAATCAGTGTTTCCGAGCGCAGGTTCCCCCGAGCGCTCTCCAGGGTGAACATCTGTCTCCTCCAAGGCTGCTCTTCCCTTTGCCTGGGGAAGGATTCTGCCCTGCAGTCGTGGTTTCCCAGCAGCGTGGAGCTCAGCTCTCCTGCTGGCTCTTTCCTGGCAAAATCACACCTCGGAGTGCCAGGGAAATAGGTGAGAAAAGAGGTGGGCATGGAGGTGTTCCCAAGGCGGTCATAGGTATACCTCTGACACTCTTCCCATTGGGACAGGCTCCTGCCCGGGCTGCTTCAATCGACAATGTCATTATTGCGCTCCAAGTGTTCAAAGTGGTTTTCTGGTCTCAACCAGTGAGGAATTTCTCTGAAGAAGGGATAAATATTGAACATTTTGCCCTGTTGGCAAAAAGTATGATAAGCTTGCAGTTTTGTTTTGGTGGGTCTTTTCTAAAAAAAAGGTGTTTTAATGTTATTTAATTAAATTTGCAAGTGGGATGCTTTGATCTAAATGTCATTTTTTCAGAAATATTCCAGCAGGTAAGTGAAGTTCTGCAAGTGCTGGAGGACAGAAGTGTCAGATCATGGTGTCTTCAAGATGTAAGGGACAGAACATCTCACGCCTCAGTTTCGTCTTCCATGAAAGCTTTAGCGTTGTGCCACAAAAGCGGTCTGCAGTTGGCACGTGGCAAGTCTCTTGTCTTTCCAATCCCAAGAGCAGTAGTCAGGGACACAGGGAAACTCAGGTTTAAGCCTTTTCAAAGGCTGCAGCATCTCCCCCTTGTCTCTGCTGGTTGCTGTACGTAGGCTGGGGAGTGAGGGGGAAAGTCTTCCCTTCCTACAGCTCTCACTGCAAACCATGGTTCAGTGTTTCACAACGTCATTGCGATCTGTATACACAAAGTCCAACAAATGTCTTCTACGGTTTGTTGTTCTTTTCCAGCCTAGTGAGGGAGGACGATTTTCCAAAGCTCTCCAAACCATGTGCCAAGTCTGAGAGCAGCTCAGCCCCATAAGGCAGAAGTGGGCAGCTGAGTACAAGAAAACACACTAATTCCTTTTCAGCTTCAGCAGTAGAAATGAATTGTTGGGGCACTGCCCCATCTCGTTCACCAGCAGGCTCTGAAATAGTCTCAATTTTTTTTCCTTTTAATTGAGCTTTTAAATAGACCCGTGCTGTCCTGTTATCTGAGTTTTGAAGACAGGAAAGCAGGGTTCATATACTTGCAGCATGTCGCTGTGAGCAGCATTGCTGGAGCACCCATTTGCAGCAGGAGCTGAACTGATGGCAGTCGCTGTCTGAAACAAATGGTGCAATGCTGTGCTGGCACGGCGTTTGGTGTTTAAATGGCATTTCCATCCCTTTTAAAAGTCACAAAATTTTGCGAGGGCTTCCCTAGAGCAGGGGGTTTTGCTTGACACTAGGTTGTGTTTAAATGGACCCTAAGTCGGATGAAAGGTCTTGCTCGCAGATTTTTGTATGAGATGGTTTTTACGTGAGAGCAAGGGTTTTTTTTAACAAAGTTGCCTTTCATCCTTGCCTCTTTGGAGCAAGTGTAATGTTCTGAAAGGTGGGTACTCACACTAAATACAATACTAGCCCAGTCAGTGGCCTTTTCTGTCTTGCATAGTTTCATCTGCCAGTTCCTGCTAAAGAGCAGTGTTTATAAAGTGTGGAAGATTCAGCTCGGCAGGGAGGTGTGGTGGCTTTCTCCTCATGCTGCTCTGTCTCCCTGACTTTGAAATGTGAGCGGATTACATGGCTTCTCACCTCAAGCGTGGAACCACTTTTTCCCTTCTCTTGGCCTGAAGCAGTAAGCTGCACATTCTGGAGTGGCTGATGAACAAGTCGTGTTGCTGCGGGGCGATGGGTCCAGCCAAGTACCAACAGGAGAGGCTGACAGAGGGGATCTTAAGGACGGCTCCTGCACTTGGCTGTCCTCCTCCCAAGTGTCATTTGGTCACTGGTGGGGTGCTGTGCCCCCCGTGCTCCTGGAGACGTTCGTGTTGCTGCTCTGCCTGCACTTGCATCCTTACCCCATGGTCTGACCTAACTGAATTAGGAGGTTACCCCCGTTGCATTCAGCTGCGTGCTCTGCAGACAGCTTGTTTTCATCTCATATTTAATCCTGGCTTGCAAAGCTCTCATCCAGTGCCCTACCCGTGAGATCAACCTCCTCTTAGGGCACAATCGCTGGTGCAGACGGCATCTGAGCTGGGCTGTGGAGCAAACGGGAGTCGAGAATGCTTTGAGGCGCTTCCTTGCCTCTGCCTGTGCATCTGTGGGGTGAAGCAGAGAGCTGGGGTCCCTGTGCCTGCGATGTTTGACTGCTCTGGAATAAAAGGTGAGCAGATCTTTCTCAGCAAAGGAGAACAGCAGAAGAGGGGCCGCACCATTTCTCCCCCAAAGCCTGGGAGCTGGCAATTCTGCAGGCAGAGTGTACGTAAGCAGAGTGATTGCAGAGATACAATCCCACAGCATTCAAAGTGACGCTCGATACAATAGTACATAAAGTTGGGAGTTAAATTCTGACCCAAAGGAAGAGACAGGTAGGGCTGAGGTGTGCTCACATCTAGCGCTCGTTATTGCTGTCAGCATTCCCTGTCATCTGCTCCCTGTATTGATCTGCACTGGGACGAACGCTCCTCCCAGGGTGGAACCAGCCTTCAGTCCACCCCCAGCAGCTGCAGTGTTCACACAGCCTTTGCGACCTGGGAGTTTTCCCCAAAAGACTTGATCTTTTGATTAAATGTAACTTCTTGTGTTCCTTTGAGAATGAAGCATGTTGAAGAATCTATTTGGTATGTGGCTAGGGCTTAGCTTTTTTTTTTTTTCTCCAGAACCCCGGCATGATAGGTTAAAAAGGCAAAGACCAGGTCCTGCTCAAAGCAAATAAACAAAAAAATATTACAAGATATACTGCAAAGCATCTGCCAGAAAATGAGGCTCATCTCAGCAGGATTTCCTGGTTAAATACTTGAGATAAATGACGTTAATTTACAATGAATGTAGCTAATCCCCTGTTGCTCCGGAGAGGCTCACAGGGTGGAGTGGATAGAGATTTAGATTCTTGCAGGGCTTAATACTTGTTCTCATTTCCATGAGTATTTTACAGCAGTGCAACTCTGTGGGACCCTGTTCTCTTATTTAAGCCAATAGAAATTAGCCTTGATTACCCTTGTGTAAAACCCAAGCGAAGGAAGAAACAGGCATGTGGTTATTAAATACACATCAGTTTTATTTATTACCTTAAGTCTGTTTTAATGCCACAATGGTCGTACAAAGTTGATGGTTATATTTAAGATCCAGAATGTGCAGCTCATCATTTTGCAGCGTTCCCCTCTTGTTTTAAAAGCCAGAGGCTTGTGTTGATGTGCAGTATTTTGCCGTTTGCCTTCTGAAACCAAGGGGGCGAAAAGATTTTGAAGCGAAACGTAAGCGGGTCCTAAAGAACTCGTTGGGATGTCTGTGAGTGCAGTGCTGCAGGCTGGCGTTGGAGCAAGGCCAGATGGGTGCACGGAAACACACGGACCTTTGGTGGTCGCAGGCAGATCAGGGACCAGCTGGGCACACTTGCATGTGTAATTGTGGCTGTGGCTGTGAATCTGGGTAAAAATCTGCCTGGGTGGCTGAGCCTGGAGAGTCGTGGTGAACGGAGTTAAATCCAGCTGCGGCCGGGCACAAGCGGTGACCCCAGGGCTCAGTGCTGGGGCCAGTTCTGTTTAACATCTTTATCCATGACCTGGACGAGGGGATCGAGGGCACCCTCAGCCAGTTTGCAGGTGACACCGACCTGGTGGGAGTGTGGATCTGCTGGGGGGGAGGAGGGCTCTGCAGAGGGACCTGGCCAGGCTGGATCCATGGGCCCAGGCCAATGGTGTGAGGTTCAACAAGGCCAAGGGCCGGGTCCTGCCCTGGGGTCACAACAGCCCCAGGCAACGCTCCAGGCATGGGGAAGAGTGGCTGGAAAGCTGCCTGGTGGAAAAGGACCTGGGGGTGCTGGTCGACAGGCGGCTGAATATGAGCCAGCAGGGTGCCCAGGTGGCCAAGAGCGCCAAGGGCATCCTGGCTTGTATCAGGAGTGGTGTGGCCAGCAGGAGCAAGGCAGTGACCGTGCCCCTGTCCTGGGCTCTGGTGAGGCCACCCCTCGAATGCTGGGGTCAGGGTTGGGCCCCTCCCTCCCAGAAGGACCTGGAGGGGCTGGAGCATGTCCAGAGAAGGGCAACGGAGCTGGGGAGGGGTCTGGAGCCCAGCACTGCTGGGGAGCGTCTGGGGGAGCTGGGGGTGTTCAGCCTGGAGCAGAGGAGGCTGAGGGGAGCCCTCATCGCTCCCTACAACTGCCTGACAGGAGGGGGGAGCCGGGGGGGGGTCTGGGTCTGCTCCCAGGGAACGGGCGATGGGACAAGGGGAAACGGCCTCAAGTTGTGCCAGGGCAGGTTTGGGTTGGACATTGGGAAAAATTCCTTCCCTGCAAGGGTTGTCAGGCACTGGAAGGGTCTGCCCAGGGCAGGGGTCGAGTCCCCATCCCTGGGGGTATTTAAAAGCTGGGCAGTTGCGGTGCTGCTGAGGGCCAGGGTTTAGTGGTGGGATGGCAGGGTTAGGGGAACGGTTGGGCTGGATGATCTTAACGGACTTTTCCAACCCAAACCGTTCTCTGATCATCTCTCCACTGTCAGTAGCCTTAAGGTTGTGCTTATTCAAGTGTGCGGGTCAGTCCCTCAGCCTGGCAAACGTGGCTTTGCATTTCAGAGCCGCTTCTGCAGTGGTGGGGGAGACCTGGTTGCTCTGGTCAGAGCCGCAAGTGGAACGCTGTCCCCAGGGAAGTGGTCTCTCTTGGCTAAAGTGAAGCTTCACCTTGCAGCTCTCAACAGCAGCGTGGCTTCCTGCCCGAGCAGAGCCTCACTGCTTCTTTCCCTCCGCTTCAATTTAAGAAAGAAATGTTTGACATCAGTTTTCAGCCACTTAAAAGTACTTTGCCCTGGTGATTGTTCTGCAGCTCCGGCTCCAGCACAGCACCCTTGCGCTGAGCTTTTGTTGGTGGGGGGGCTCCGTGTCCGGCAGAGCTAAGGATGATGGAATGGCAGCTCCCGCTCCTGGTGGCTGAAGCTTTGCTACAAAATTAAAATGAGCAAGTAAAGGTCTGGAAGGGAGGACCAGCAGGAAGTATCTGTCCCAGTCTGCTCAGTCTTGTCATATTAAACAGTAAAGATTATTTAAGTGCTTAAAATAATGAGGAGAATGAGCTCTGCTTTAATGAGTTTTTAATTGCATGCAGCAAGAGGCGATTGCCCCCACCTGTCAAAAAGCTACTCAGAGTCTTGCTGCTGTTCCAGCCTGCATTTAGATGAAGAGGTGACGTTTAAAAAAACCTCCTGTCCTTGTGCCTGCTATAAAATAAATCCAAACCATATAGAATTTCTATGCCAAAAACCCCCCAAAACGGGACCCAGCTTGCTGTTCCTGTTGATCCAGCTAAAGGTTGCAGGTTGCTCATCGATGTGTCTGGGAGTTCAGCTTGGCATCAGTTGGTTTTTTCAGTCTGTGAGTACATAGCATGGCTTGGTAATGAGTTTCATTGCAAACACAGGTGAATGATTACATTTTGGATATTCGGGTGGCCCTGCCACCCATTGGAAAGCCATTTTTTCATCCAAGCCTGTGCTGATACAAATACCTCTCTGAAACCGAGAAGGAATTTTTGCAGTCCAGCCACTGGGCTGGGGTGCAAATGTAAGCCTGATGAAAACCCAAGCTAAAATGGATTGTTCTCATCTGGGTTTTGTGTTTCAATAAAGGTTAGTGTCCAAAATAATTGGGAAGTGCAGGGCATAGAAATTGCATTAGGCTTCTGAGGCTTTGTTAGCTATGACTCTAGAAGCTGTAGAAAATAAAGAGCGTGTGGAGAGTGGTTGTGTGTGATGGCCCAGGGTCACTGCACTCAATTAACACCCTGTAAATAATAACATTCTGCCTGTGGCTCTGCATGCTTGCTTGCAGGGGAAGGGCTGGCACTATGTACTGTGTTTTGCAGCTGGGGAAACTGAGGCAAGGTAGGAGTGGGCTGCAGAAAAGCAGGTCACTGGCTGAAAATTCACCTTCTCCCTTCCAGTCTAAGTTTTCCTAATCCTCCCACCTCCCTCTTTAAGTCTCTCTTTACCAGGGCATGAGGAGCAGGGTCTGGGGATTGATTTAACAGTGGCCATTTCTCTCTCGATACCTATACGGCTCATTCTGAAGAGCTGGAATGAAAGGCTGCGACCAGCGTTTCAGAGTTTAGCTTTTGCAGGAGGAGTTCCTTTGAATTCCAGGGAGCTGCTGAAGATTTATGGACATCTCTAGCACCGATCTGTGCGTAGCCCTACGTGTGGTGCATCTGGAGCTCTGGTGTTAAATATTGGGGTTATGCTGTGTAACTAACCATTTCCATTCCTGCTTTTCAGCTTTAACTGGCACAAATAAACCGATGTCCTTTGTTAAATCAACTTGAAAGCGATGATTGAAACCAACCAACGAGCCCGAATCCATTCCAGCGAGGAGCAGACATGCATAAGAGCTTGTGTATATAATTTGGACAGTGCTGATGCTCGGATCATGAGCATTTTTATTGCAGAGGGTGCAATCTATCAACATGTCATTTGAGGCTTTTTATATTTGTCTTGGGTCAGGACTGCCCCAGTTTTTAAACAGTGGCTCTGTCACTCAGCAGTTTGGCTGACACTTTGTTCTTGTGTTAATTCACACGAGCCTCAATTAAACAAATTTTTAATTTGTGGGCTAGGAGTTAAGAAAATTCGCTTGTTCGGTAATTAAGTTGGGCAGCCTGGAGTTCTGGAGTGGAGAAACAAAGCGCTGTCATATTTACTTCCCCAGTAATCTTTCCTTCATAGCCCCATGGATTAAAATGATTGCTGGCTGTTGAAATCTCCGGCAAGGAGCCAGATCGCAGTGGAGGAAATGTGCTTCTCGTGTTTCTCGCTGCAGTGATAATCATCTTGGCACAAGGCGTTGCTTAAATACAGTTGTGTGCGCTCGGCTCCGTTACAGCAGCATGGAAACCCAGAGCACGCCAGTGCGGTTGCTCTGGATTCGTACCAGCGTCACCAGGAATAGCGGAGATGCTTTGCAAAAGGCTTCTGTGTTTCAAGGTGTTCGGCCAGAGCTGTGTGGCATGATTAGGGTGCTAAAAGCACCCTTATTAAATGCTAATTAAACGGCAGCATCGTTGATGTTGCTGCTGCCGGGAAGTCAGCGTAAGAGCTTAGAGTGTACAATAGAATGGTTTCCTTTTTTAATACTTGATGTCTTAATAACTGTCTCCATGTATTACTGAAAAACACAACATGACTGCCCTAATCAACTGTTCACATTTTTTAAGTGGTATCAGCACTGTTAATTAACTCCAGTTTTAAGAAGTTGGGGAAGTTGAGAGCTGATGTGCTTCATTCGGTGTGCTGCTAAGCTGATTTTCATTGATTTGTGCTTGGGAATTAATCAGCCATCCGAGCACTTAGTTATTCCATTTGCCTCTGTGCTTTCTTTGCTTGTAAATGATATCTTTGAAGTTTATTAAAAGAATGAGTCATGTCGTAGCTTCCTAAGCATTTTCCCCCTCTGTAGTCATACATTTTTCATGCTGCTCAAATCATAATCTGGATAATGAACATAGGGAAAATGTTGCTATATGGAGCTGCGTCTATACGGCTGAACGTTGGAGATACATATCCTATTATTTGCATGGCTGGCTGCTCTAATATAAGAACGTTTAAAATCTTTTTTTCAGACTTTCAGAGCTCGGCTAAAAAAAATTAATGCACTTCCCTGCTCAGCCCTCCCCCGAACTGCCTGGGGTTGTGCCCAGCCAACCTGTTCCCAGGCTGGCTCTGAGTTACGGTGCGCAGCTCGACTATCCTTTGCCTGGGCAGATTGATAGGGGAAGTCCCTCATAAATTTACCAGCGAGGAAGTAGTTGCTTCCAAAACTTGCGCGGTTTCCAATTAGCATGAGTCTGTTTCTTTTATAGCCCTGTTTGAGCACTGTGTGGTTCATCTTGCTCTAATTTTAAGTGTTTGCAATCATCATCTTTATCCATGACCTGGACAAGGGGATCGAGGGCACCCTCAGCCAGTTTGCAGGTGACACCGAGCTGGGTGGGAGTGTGGATCTGCTGCAGGGGGAGGAGGGCTCTGCAGAGGGACCTGGCCAGGCTGGATCCATGGGCCCAGGCCAATGGTGTGAGGTTCAACAAGACCAAGGGCCGGGTCCTGCACTGGGGTCACAACAGCCCCAGGCAACGCTCCAGGCATGGGGAAGAGTGGCTGGAAAGCTGCCTGGTGGAAAAGGACCTGGGGGTGTTTGTCGACAGGCGGCTGAATATGAGCCAGCAGGGTGCCCAGGTGGCCAAGAGGGCCAAGGGCATCCTGGCTTGTATCAGGAGTGGTGTGGCCAGCAGGAGCAGGGCAGTGACCGTGCCCCTGTCCTGGGCACTGGTGAGGCCGCCCCTCGAATGCTGGGGTCAGGGTTGGGCCCCTCCCTCCCAGAAGGACCTGGAGGGGCTGGAGCGTGTCCAGAGAAGGGCAACGGAGCTGGGAGGGGTCTGGAGCCCAAGGCTGATGGGGAGCGGCTGGGGGTGTTCAGCCTGGAGAAGAGGAGGCTGAGGGGAACCCTCATCGCTCCCTACAACTGCCTGACAGGAGGGGGGAGCTGGGGGCGGGGGGGGTGTCTGGGTCTGCTCCCAGAGAACAGGTGATGGGACAAGGGGAAACAGCCTCAAGTTGTGCCAGGGCAAGTTTAGGTTGGACATTGGGAAAAATTCCTTCTGCACAAGGGTTGTCAGGCACTGGAAGGGTCTGCCCAGGGCAGAGGTCGAGTCCCCATCCCATCCCTGGGGGTATTTAAAAGCCGGGCAGTCCGGTGCTGAGGGCCAGGGTTTAGTGGTGGGATGACAGGGTTAGGGGAACGGTTGGGCTTGGTGATCTTAAATGGCTTTTCCAACCCAAACAATTCTATAGTTCTAGGCAAATTAGGTCTTTGGAATGCAGCATCAGCTGGGACCAGGTGCCATAAACATAGTATGGATGCAAATGCCATTTAAAAGAAGTAGAAGTGCTCTTCACAGAGGAAAAAGACGAGAATGCAAAACATAACCATCTATAATAGTGCATCTGCTCTGTTTTAAAGACCAGTGCTTGATGGGATTTTGTGACTGGACTAAAATAACTCTGCCAAAGAGCAAAGGTGGTGAAACCACCTGGAGAGGTCGGGAGGAGTTGGGTTTTTGTCTCGAAGAAAAGCCATTTCTTGTGTGAGTTTGCTGTTTTGGGTGCTGGTGGGTTGCATCCTGTGCTGCGATACCACGGGTTAAACCAGTTGGATGAGCCTTTAATGAATTTTATTGGGGAAAAAAAAAATAAGCAAAAATACAGCTCAGCAAGCCACATACTGCTGAGCTAATTGATGAGAATTTTATTAACTTAAGTAAAGGTGGAGGAAGGCAGTGGTGAATCTGAGGTCATGGCAGGACTAAAGCAGTAATTCAGGAGGTCCATGTGATCAAATCTCCAAATTAAGAGCAGCTGATCTGAAAATGAGGAGGCCGAGGTTGGGTGCAGCGGGGTGTAGGAGAACTTGAGGGGTTGCATTCTCTGACCAGCGGTGGCTGCCGGCCGTGGAGCTGGCTGCTGCAGGGGTGGCTGTTGCAGTCAGCCAGAGGACCTTGGCTTCTGTTGCAATTAAATCACCCGAACCAGTGGTGCTCGTGTCTTGGCTTTGTGCAGGGCACAGCAGGAACACGTGTCCCGCTCCGACACACTGTCCTTCGGTTCCTCTGCTGGGTTGGCTGGTTGGGAAAGGAGCTGGGGCAAGAACCCAGTATCTCTGCTGACTTAATACAGTTAAATCTGAGATGAAGATCTCTCTTGAAAAATGCCACTTCTAAATTAGCAACTGATTTTGAGTGTGTTTCCAGAAAGTGAACAGAAAAGCTGTTTCCCTGAAGGCTCGTGCTCCTGCCTGTTGGCAGTAGTGAGCCACAGAGCTCTGCAGACCAATGTGCAGTGGGAGACTTCTCCCTGTGCTCTGCCCAAGGGATGCTCCCAGTGCTCTTCCCGCCAGCCTCCACATGCTGGGTGCTTCCTGCCCCATGGACCAGCTTCTTTTTTGGGTGCAGGTACAACGTGCCAGCACTGCGGGACCTTTACTTCTGCCAAGTCAGGGGAGATCAGGAGCAATGGGGGCTTTGGGGGCGCATGGGTAATGGTGCTGGCCTTTTGGTTGGCAGACGGTGTTGGGTGGGAGATCCGCAATTGGTGCAAATCAATCTTACAAAAAAATCCCTCGATGTTTCCTGTGGATGTTCACTCTGGGGCAATTATTTCAGCTCTCAGCATTTCACAGAGCAGCACGGACTCTTAGTGAAGTGGCAGGATTATAGAAATTCCTCAGTTGTTCTGGTGGCCTTTGACCAAAACAACACAAGCTGCTTTTTAATGTCATCAAGTCAACTTTACTCATCAGTAAACAATAAGAATTTCTCTACAGCACCAGCTTAAGCTGGGATTTTCACCTTCCTTCTGCGTGTACAGGAGGCACAGGCAGAGACGGTCTTTTTTTTTCCAAATGGTTCTCAGTATTTACTGAATTCATTTAAGCAAGAGATAGTAAGGGTGAGATGAGCTGGAGGGAGTTTTTACAAATGCCTGTATATTTTTAGGTGTTTGCTCGTGTACTCAGCCCTGAAAAATAATCTGCTTTACTGTGCCAATGTTATTTTTGTATCTAGCTCATGGTCCTCAATGTCCAGGGGGCATGTTGAGCAGTTTGGACAAGTGCTCCCAATCTGGTGGATTTTTTTGTGGTGGGTTTTTTTTTGTTTTGGTTTTTCTTTTTTTTTTATCGGGTCTGGAGCGCTGCATGCCCGGCAGTCTCTGTAGCTGTCTTCTCCTGCAGTAGAGGTCTGGGGGAACAAGCTACCACCCCCCCCCAGAAGGCACCTGGTGAGCAGCCTGCAGACCCCCACGTGAACAGAGCTGCCGATACCAAGCCAGAGAATTAAAGAATAATCTTGGAAACGGGTAATTCATGTTTTTGTACCTAGATTGGAGGAGGTCGAGCAGAGTTCTCCACCTGGTTTCTAGAAGCCCTTGGCCACGTGAGGCTTCAAGTTCATCCCTTCCCACCGGCATCAAGGGTCTTGGTGGAACTTTGAATTGCTGGAGGCAGCAGCAAACCAGCTCTCATGGGCTGTGCCATGGTCGCCTCTAAACAGCGAGCTCCCTGCTGAGCAACCAGGCTGCTTCGGCCTCCTCTAGCCTTGGAATTTTCTTACACTTTTCTAAGTCTTGTCCCAACTGGAGATCAGAGGAGCAGTGCTGCCGTGGAGAGGAGCAGACCAGCGGGGAAGCAGGCTGGATTGGGGCGATGAGGTTTCAGCGGTGCCGCGATGCTGCCCTGGGCAGGCGTCCTTCTTCCCCCGTGGCCCTGTGCAAATCTTTCCCTTTTTTCCAGGCTATAAACAGAGGGTAAGAGCACATCCCTCCCAGAGGTGTTGACTTGCTGGCTTCGTTAAGGTTCGTTAGGTGCTTGGCTACTGCAGAAAAACAGCTTCGAGCAGAGGGACAGAAGCAAAGCCCTGTTATTGTGGGGGGAATTCTTGGTTTTACCCCCAGCGAAGATGTTTTCATCCCCATGGAGTTGCTTCTGGTTTAGCAAAGGTCTTAGAGAAGGGAACGAGTGATGTGGCACCAGACTGTGCAAATTCACCATTTCTGCACTTGCAAAGCCCAATTCCATCCCTCTGGCTTGAACCTAAAACTAGCAGTTGTCTTCAGAAGATCTCAAGGTTCAGAGGCATCCTCTGCTTTGTTCCAATTCTGCACAATTTAATTTTTTTTTTTTTAGTGATTTTGCTCTTTGTGCTCTCAAGAATCATACACTTTGTGCAAGCACAGAAGAGAAGGATGATTTGTGCACTTGCAGATATTTCCCCCCCCTCCCTTTTCTTTGGAGGGAAAGGTGTTTAACAGAAATCTGCTGCTTCTCTGGGCTCGAGCTGCTGCTACCCTGACAGCATCTGCATCTCCACCTTTCTCCTAACAAGCCACAGCCCTGCCAGTGCTCAGTCCTGGGCGCCGTGGCCTGGTGCAACCCTGCCCAGCCCATCTGCCCATGGGTGCAAATGCTTTGCAAATGCCCCTTTCTTACACCAACATGGGGAGGATCCCTATTTTTTTTTCCTATAAAATGACCAGTAGTTGGGGGAGCTTCCCTGGGCACAGTTAGGGAGGAGGGCACGTAGGATGGTTTTACAAGGTCCTGGAACGATGTTTATATGGATACTAGAGGACAGTGGCAGAAATCGCAGCCTTGGCTTGAAAGGGAGAGGTCCTCTCCTCTGCGGCACATGGGACAGTTATCTCTAGAAGCCTCGTGCTAGCTTGTTGCATTGGGTGGTTGTGAGACTTTTTCCAGGCGTGTTGCGTTTCAAAATGAAGTGACTTTCTTGAAGGTCCCTTGGTAGCTCAGGAGCATGAGCGTCCTCTGTCTGGAGGCTTTTAAAGCTACTTGCCAGGATAAAGACTGACCTGCGTTTTGCTGCTGGGGAAGCTGGGGCACATGGTGGTTGTGCCACTGAGGGAGAGACTGATTTTTTTGACACAGTCTCCAAATTTGTTCCCTTTCCATAAGATACAGTATGAAGTGGGGACAACCAGACTACCAGACTGTGTTCAGGGTTTGCTGTGGCTGATGTGCCGGTACTGCCCTGAGCTTGTGAAGGGTTAAGCCGATGGTGATGGTTTCCACATTTCTTCTCAGGGCGTGACGTACTGCGGTGAAAGCTCGGCCAGCAACCTCACCATGGCCAATGTTCCCTGGCACGAGGAGGTGGTGCGCTTCGTCCAGGAGCTGGCTGACCATGTCCCCGACTACGAAATCGCCTGCGAGCACGAGCACTCGAACTGTCTCCTGATAGCTCACAAGAAGGTGAGGCTGTGCCAGGGTGTGAGACCAGGCACCATATCTTCTCCTTGGATGCGTTGCCCAATTGCCATGTTCCAATACATTTTCTCTCTAGAGTTAGCTGGATACTTTTGGGGGAGAAAATAAAGAAGCATAGGGTGTATTGCAGAGAGTGCTGTGGCATCGGTACTGAAGCTGCTGCAGGTTGCAGTCAGTCGTGATAACTTGCAACGCTGCCACAGCAATCCAGGCAAGAAGCATTTTACAGCTCCAGGAGGAGTTCAGTGCAAGATCTCCTGTGCTTTCTCACATTTGTACTCTGCACTGATGAGGCTGCCCCTTGAACGCTGGGGTCAGGGTTGGGCCCCTCCCTCCCAGAAGGACCTGGAGGGGCTGGAGCGTGTCCAGAGAAGGGCAATGAAGCTGGGGAGGGGTCTGGAGCCCAAGGCTGCTGGGGAGCGTCTGGGGGAGCTGGGGGTGTTCAGCCTGGAGCAGAGGAGGCTGAGGGGAGCCCTCATTGCTCCCTACAACTGCCTGACAGGAGGGGGGAGCTGGGGGGGGTTGGGCTCTGCTCCCAGGGAACAGGTGATGGGATGAGGGGAAATGGCCTCAAGTTGTGCCAGGGCAGGTTTAGGTTGGACATTGGGAAAAATTCCTTCCCCACAAGGGCTGTCAGGCACTGGAAGGGTCTGCCCAGGGCAGGGATCGAGTCTCTATCCCTGGGGGTATTTAAAAGCTGGCAGACGCGGTGCTTAGGGACAGGGTTTAGTGGTGGGATGGCAGGGTTAGGGGAACGGTTGGGCTTGGTGAGCTTAAAGGGCTTTTCCAACCCAAACGATTCTGTGACTTTATTATTTGATTTGCGTTTTGCGAAAGGCAAGAACCAATTTTGTTCAGGTGGGTCAGCGGACTTTGGCTTGTTTCTGTTTTCATGATGGTTTCCAGTGCTGTACACAGCTTGCTGAGGAATTTACACCAGAATAGGCTAGGGTTGTGTTTTGCCTCTTCTGGAGGCTACCTACCGGAACTGTAGAACTCCTTCCTTTCAACCGGAGTTAAAATAATGTATTTTTCTTCCTTTGGAGAGATAATTTTGGCAAAAGACATGGATATGTGGATGGTAACAGAGGATGCTTTCCCTTTGAACTGGAGCTGCCTTTCTGCAAAACTGTTTTGCAAGACCAGTGAAACAGCTGGAACAATTATACACTGTTCTCCATCCTAATGCTGCAGAGGAGGTACTGATGCTGCCTTCTGACACCAGTCCAGCATCCCTTGTGCTACTGGAATGCTTTGCAGGCCAAGCATGTCTCAACAGCCTGCATGTGTGTAAAATGTTTTGTTTGAAACTTCGGTTCCTTCGTAAATACCATCGAGACAATTTGAAACACAAGTGAAATGCCAAAAAAAAAAAAAATTTAAAGGGTGCAGGCTATGGAAAATATCAAGTACAGTTTGGCTTTCTGAGCTCTAGAAAAGCTTAATAGATAATAAAACCGTATAGAATCACACAGAATCCCAGACTGGCAGGGGTTGGAAAGGCCCTCCAGAGATCACCCAGAGCAGGGTGCACAGGACAGCGTCCAGGCAGGGGTTGAATATCTCCAGAGAAGGAGACTCCACAGCCCCCCTGGACAGCCTGTGCCAGGGCTCGGGCGCCCTCAAAGTCAAGAAGTTCTTCCTCATGTTCAACTGGAACCTCTTCTGCTTCATTTTGTGCCCATTGCCCCTTGTCCTGTCGCTGGGCACCACTGGGAAGAGTCTGGCTCCGTCCTCGTGACACCCACCCTTGAGATATTTGTACGTGTTGATGAGATCCCCTCTCAGCCTTCTCTTCTCCAGGCTATATAATGTATAATAATGTGCTAGCCTGGCAACTGATGGCACAGCTGCTTATCCTGCTAATTGTGATGATCCTGCCCTTTGCCTGTTCTTTGCTTGTGCTTGCTGAAGTCACAGGCGCGCTCGGGTCCCGTGCTTGAATGGGAGCTGGTTGTAGTGAGCAGTGGTGTCAGGCTTTCCGTGCGAGGGCAGTCACAGGATGCACAGGGAATAACTTCTTAAAATCACCACTCGCAAGAGATCCACAATATTTTAAATGCGTCTCTGATAACCGTTAGGATCTCATTGTTGAAAACTCCTGCACTTACAAAACTGTTGCTCGCTTTTGTAATTTGCAGTTTTATGGGAACAGCTGTAAAGGAGCAGAGAAAAATGGGATACCTGGCTCTGTTTTTGTTTTAGCTCACCTTAAAGTTGCTTTATTTACAGTCTCTGTCTTGGTTGTTGCCACTGGCAACTGTGCCTGAGCAAATCCTTGAATGCAAAATATTCTTTTCCATTCGAAGGTGAGTGGCCCAGGGAAAGAAAGAGAACAGATTGCAACCTAACTTATTGATGCATAATTTAAGTAACGCCGTTGGTAACAAGAACAGATTGATACTGGCCCAGGAGGAATTCAACAGCTGCTTTGCTTTCCAAAGCTGTTAGGATAGGGCATCTTTTGGAAACAATCTATACTCAGTACTAAAATAACTAATAAAAAATAAATTTATTTCTATTACATTTAATTCTGAATTTCAGGCTCCAGTGGAGAATAAAATTTGTCAGTGAACGTTATTTGTCGAAAACCTGTACTCTGGGAACAATCAAACTGTATTGAGTAACTGCAAAATCAAAGGCATCTTTAAAAAGTTAAGGGGTTGCATGAAGATGTTAAATCACATTTCCTAATGATTTTTATTATTTCAACGTGCTCTTCTAGGTTAGAGTTTTGAGGTGTTCAAGCAATGCTCACATTAATAAATTTAAATGCCAGTCAATACTATAAATACAATAATAAATACTATATATAGTACATAAAATAAATTCATATATGTAATAATACATATATAATACATAGATAATTAATACATATACAATGTATAAATAATATAATAATAAATACATATACAATACATATAATAAATACTATAAATACAGTAAATGCCAGCCTGTACGAAAGAGTCTGGAAACGTCAGAGAAATAATGCATCCTGCAGCCTCTGCTCTGGGAATTATGGAGAATCACTGATTGGCACCTGCTTCCTTGGTGGATAAGAGTTTAGGACTCGGGCTCTGAAATCTCTTAAGGCCGGGGATTTAGGGAGAAAAAGGGATTTTAGGCAGAGGAAACTGCACTTTGTCTGCTGTGATTTTCCTTTCTCAGGAAATCAAGAAGCGACACAGAAATAGGAGCTGTTGCATTTTTGTGGTACTTCAGTGCCTTGAAAAAATCTACTGTTAAGCTTCCAAGTGTCTTCTCCCTGTCCCCCATCCCCATTTCGGGTTTTTTTTTCTCCCTCCCTGCTGAGCAGAGGCAGGGTCCTGGTGCCCGAGTGTCTTCCTGCAGTCACAGGGGAGGCGCCTGTGAAAGCCTTCGGGACACGGCGAGTCCGGCGGTGAGATGTCCCCCGCTTAACCTCGGAGAGCTTTGGACCTGGCACTCCTGCGCTATTCAGGGACAGCTTAAAAGCTCTCATAAACTTAAGCCTTGCAGTAAAATGTTTGTTTTCCAGTTACCCTTCACAGAGCACTAAAAAATAACCCAGGGAAGGCCTGTGCCCCTTTTGGTGTGACCTGAAACCCCCTTAGTTTACCAGTATTTCCACTTTTTGGGGGGCCAGCGGTATGTCAGCTGCTTAAGCCTGAAGGACTATGATTCCATTGCTTAGGGACAGGGTTTAGTGGTGGGATGGCAGTGTTAGGTCAATGGTTGGACTTGATGACCTTAAAGGTCTTTCTAACCCAAACGATTCTATGATTCTATGGCAAGTGAGGACGGCCAGGTTGAGCGCAGCCCTCCCTTGGCTCCACCTGGGCTCCCATGGGTGGGGGCGCTTCCCTTCCCCAGCTTTTCTGCATCCTCCCCCCAGCTTTCTGCTCCTCCCGGTGTGCTGGTTTCCACCTCTCCTGGAGAGGTACCCGGTGTGCTTTAGCTCCATCCTCTCCGATTCTTTTCTTCAGCTATAGTGCTAAGTTCTTGATTAATTATATTTGCTTTGCAGCAAATCCTATAAACACCATGGTACAAAAAAAATCTAATTTATTACAGCGCTTTCGAGCTAATTGGCTGAGATATTAAGACAGTGGCAACTTTATAATTTAACAGCTAATTCAAATAACCTTTTCCAGAGAGAGACCTTAGGCAGCTGCTTTTCCTGGGTTGTAACAATAAACGAATCCTCGAGGTGACCGTAACGAGTGCTTAGGAAGGGGGAATGTGCTGTAGCCGCCCTGTAACAAAGAGGTGTTTTTTTTTGAATGGAAGTTAGCATCTTGGTAATTTCTAGAATAAAACCCCCTGCCCCACATTGTTGAGTTTGCTTTACACGTGTGTTTGCCACCCGCTCCATTGTGTCGAGACGCTTGCCTGCCAGCTCTCTCCTGTTACCTTCACTCACGTACCTACCTGGCTTCTGCGAGCGGGTTGTTTCCCGGCCGCGTTCTCCCCTTTGCTTTACAGCCGCGGGTTTCTCAGCAGGGCAGTCTGTGCCGTGTGCTGCTGCTCGGTCTGGTCCTTGGCGAGTCTGCTGGAGCGGGTGAGTGTCCCTGCCTCTTCCCTGTCACACCAGGGTTGATTTCCGTGTCCAGTAGCCACTCGCAGCACAGGGAATAGTCCCAAAATCCCGTTGAATTTGCTGCCTTTGGAGGTCTCAGTTAACAGGGTGAAACGAATGACTGGTGGGCTCAGAAAAGTGGCTGGTGTCATCCTTTTTTTGCCTTACAAATGGATCTGCCTGACTTCCATGAGCAGATCTGACTCCATACCCTGGACCCAGATGCTCCCTGCTGGTGCGGATGCAGTCCTGTGCCCTGGACCTGCCTGGTCTCACCCGTTAGATTATTTCCCCGGTGGATGTGGTCTGGGTTAGCGTCGCGTTCTCCAGTGCCAGGGTGAGCCTGGCATCCACAGAATGACCCAAGGCAGATGATTGTTTCATTTCCCATAACCTGCAGTGCCAAGGGTATGCAGGGTACCTCCAAGGCGCGTGTCATGGGTGGTTTGAACTGAAATGAGTTGGGAGGAGATAATAGCCTGGCCAAAGGTGCTCATTGCTCTCCATCAACCAAGAAATCTTCCCAGCGAAGAGGGAATCGGCCTTTTCCTTCCCACTGGGTTTTTTCCAGCACTGCCTGTGTCTGTACCGTGGGGGCTCGGCTGGGACGCGAAGGCTTCACGTGTGTCCTGGCTGCGCTTGCAGAAGGCTCGAGAGGTTGGGTGAAAGGCGTTGAAGTTGTTCCATGCTGAGCATTTCATCTATATTTAGGGAGGAAAAGGAAGCACTTAACTACCAGCTGCAGATCCACTAACAAGGGTTATATTGGAGAAAAATAGTCCGTCAGTTTATTTCCTTCCTGCCTTGCAAATCATGTGGAGAGCGCAAGCTGTCCTTGCGATCCTGCATCCCAGATCCAGAATTTGGATCGCGTTCTCTGCCTGCTCCCCCATCAGTTGCCCAGTACTTGTTACAGTGCAAGGGGAAAAACAAAATTGGGTTGTGCTTTGTGTCAGCAGGTCACCAAATAGGTGCAAACCCCCTGTGCCCACAGCAGGCGCCGGGGATGGGGTTACCCCCCAGCTGAGGACGAGGTGTCTCAGTAGCCAGAGCACAGCCTTAGCGCAGGCCTAAGTACAAAATGGTGTTTCCTGAAGGTTTTTTTTTTTCTTTTCTTTCCATTGTCTCCTTCCAAATAAGAAGGTGGCTCTGCTGTGCTTGATCTGTTAGTTATTAAAAGAAGATCACAGTTGTGCTAAAGTAATTCGTTTCTCATCCATCGGAATTAAAACTGGATGCAGTCCTGGCTTTAATTGGCAGATGAGATGTTCTGTTCTGCAGCGGGCATGGATTAGAAAAAAAAAATAAATCTGCAATAATGAATCTTTTCTTTAGAATAACTCACGCAGGATTAGATGTAATAAACAGAAGCAGTTGCAGAGGAGCAGTCCCAGGGCGCAGGGCCATGCAGCACTGGTGAGGGTTGGCGGTGGTTTGTTGTCACCTTTTCGTTCCGCTCCCTTGGAGAACACAACAGCGAGTCCCCTTCCCAGGCGTCCTGGGTGCCACTGTTGGAAGGGGTTTCATCTGCCATGACACGTCGGGTTGCTCACGAGCACTCATTTAAGTCACTGACTGTGTAACTGCAAGGCTACTTCTTTGTTTCCATCTAAAATTGATGGAAACTTCTGGTACTATCCATAGATGCTGTCTGCAAAGTTTTGGGCAGGTTTAAGGCTTGGTTTAAACCCAGGGCTTGGGGTCATGGGGCAGATTTTTGTTTAGCCCCACGGACATGAGATGTAGCGAGGCTCTCGCCCCTGCGTGCCCGATGTCCTGTTGGATTCCAACCTTCTGTTGCACCCATTTGTAACTCAATAACCAGCTTCATCTTAATTTCTTCCCCCTAATGCCTGAGGTTACAACTGGTAATTAAAAAGAAAAGGTTTTTTCGCTTTTTAACAAGCAATATGACCCTGTTAAGAGTAATTTATCTACAATATTCCTCCTCCTCCTTTTCCTCAGTGACTCCAGTTCAGCCACTTCCACTGTCGAGCAAAGGGAGCCTTAAATAATTGTGAGCCTTAATTAGGTGAGAAACTGTGTGTAATAATTCAATTAATTATTTGTTTGTCTTGGAGAGCTTCATACTGGCAGGTGGCGAGAATAGACATGGCAGTTGTGTAACGCAAGTGCTCTGCACTCCCGTTGTATGTGATGGGTTTAATAATACCCCGTGTGAAAGCGTAGAAGCTGTTTTGTTTACTGGGACGATGGGCTGTCTTCAAATTTAAATGATGGAGCTCAGGACTGGAGCCATCAAGATCATTTTTTCCAGCTGTCTGTTTGATGTTGTGCCCAGAGAAGTGGCTGACGGTGGAGACTGGTGGTAGAGAACCGGTAGCTGAAAGCTGCTGTGCTGCAAGTCTGGGGTGGTAGCTGATTCCCAAGCAACACCCCTGGTGTGGCATCCCCCTCTACTCGGACATCTCCTGTTTCAGGTACCAGTGGTCTTAAATGCTTCTAAGCCAAGCGACTGTGGGAAGCAGAGTGGAGTGGGAAGATGTGATTTTATTTTTCAGAAGGGGAATCATAAAGGTAAAGACTGGCAAGGCAGCCGTGGCAAGAGTAGAATGAACCTACGCGTCCCGGCTTCGCCCTCGGCTGCTGCTGTGTTTAAATTCCTGCAGCCTGCAAGAGCCCAGCTGCACCGTCTAGACAGTTCGTGAGACTTCTGTCTGTCCACGATAGAAAATCCAGATGTGTGTGGTAACCTAGAAAATGTGTGGACACGGTTCACAGTGCGATTCTCTGCAAGCTTTGTGCTGTTTCTTTAGGGCCGATCCGCTGCAGCGGACCTGAGCTCTGAAAGTGTCCCCTGGGCTCTGTAAGGGCCCCCTGGGCTCTTTGGTTACAGTGAAACAGTAAGGGGAAATAAAAGGGATGATGATGGGTGTTAACTCCTGCCCTGCCACATGGCCGGTTGTGGCCAGTGTAAAAAGTAGCCGGGATGGATTTATTTTTGTGTTCGCATATATTCACATACACGTGTTCATGTGTGAATTCATGTACACATATATGAACATTCACATATCTCTCTGCAGACTGATGAAGTTTGCAGTACTTTGAGGCTGCTGAGTTGTTCCAGCTGCTGCCAGGGGTTCTAAGGCGAGGAGCATTTCTACTACAGATTTTTTTTTTTTTTCCTCAAACTACTCTTAATATAAGCACTGTAGTCTGCCCATGTGGGACGAGTGGTCTTCAGTGACCCAGTGGGCTCCTCCGCCCGGAGACACAAGGGCAGGAGGCTGCACGGATGCTTGCAAACCCCTTTTTGAGCTACAGGACCATAGATATGTAAGCATGGAATTAAAAATAAATAAATCTGCTTAAGACCTGTGCACAAAGCTATGCTTCATCTCCCCAGAACGATGCTTTTCCTTAGCAGCAAAAGGATATATTTAAGCTCAGCAAAGAAAGTATTTGAAGGAAAGCCACTGCAAAACAGACTGAGGATATCCTGGCTGCTTCTCCAAAGATAACTCAAAGATGAGTTTTCTTCTTGGGAATAAATGGAGTGAAGTGGTGGGGTTGGGTTTTTTTTTTTTTTAAATTCCTTGGTGTGTTTGAACACTGAGGCAGCACAGGGTCTGGAATATTTCAGGCTCTGAATGCATTACTTCCCATTAAAAAAAAAAGTGTGCACAAAATTATTCTGGTTTTGTTTTTGGGGGGTTTTTTTGGTTTGTTTTGTGTTGGTTTTTTTGTTGTTTGTTTTTTTGGTTTTTGTTGTTTTTTTTTTTAAAGCAACCCCATGCCTGCAACACCCAATGCATCTTTGCAGCCCTGGATCGCCAAAGCCATGGGCAGCAGCATCGCTGCTGGCACTTGGGGGCTGGTTTGCAGGTGGCAGCCGGGAGGAGCCGTGGGGACAGGGCTGGATCCATCCTCTCGGGGGGGGGGGGGGGGGGGGGGGGGGGGGAGAGGGCAGACAGGGAGCGGGGTGCCCGGCAGCGCAGCCCCTGTGTGAGCTGTCAGCGTGTGCTGCTTGGCTGGGATTTTAGCACTCAGGCAGGGAGAAGACTTAATCATTTCTGAATGTCTAAGAGCCGAGCTGGCACTTGGGTTTTGGGATTGGACATAAAAGTGTGGGCTGGGAAGCGTTGGACCTGCTGGCCTTACAGAAGCTGAGCTGCTGACACTTGCTTTTGCAAAATGCTCCTTTAATGTCTCGTGCTTTCTGCAAACCAAAATAAGCGTCGACTGAAACATTTGGCAAAGCCAGGTTTTAAAATGCTGGAAATGATAAATAGAAAAGCCCTCAGAGGAGTGGCGGGCCCTCCTGCATGATGCTACACCGGTTTCTGTGCCCCCCTGCCCCCCTTTCCCTGCATACCACTGACTTTTTTTTTTTTTTTTTTTTGCATGGTCTTTAAAACTACACCTGAAACTGCTGCATTCAACCATTAAACCCTGTGCATCTGCCCGGGGAAGAATCCATTTGTTGGACTTTGTGTCCTCAAGTAATTGAAGAGCAGCTGTTGCAAGGCCCAAAGCTCTGCTTTCTCTGCCCAGTCTTCCCTCTGCTCCTTGGGGATGCTGCGTTGCAACACAGCTCATCGGAGAAAGGTTCCCCATGGGTCCTCTCCCTGCCGGGGATGGGCTCTGTCCTTCCAACCCAGGGTTTGCTCTGCGAGGATGAGGTCTGCAAGGAGCCACAGAGGGCTTTGCTCCACTGCTCTGCTGTGTTCTCTTACGTAGCCAATAGCCCTTTCCCAAAAATACATTAATTTTTAATTTTTTTTAGAGAAAGACCCAAGTGAGTGGACGAAGAGGAGCTGCCTCGTTTCAGTGTGTTTTTTCTCTGAAGAAAATATAAGATTATCCTTGTTAGGACAAACTAATTGATTTTTGGCTGACTTCCATTTTTCAGTGTTAGCGTTTCACGTGTCACCATCTCTGCCTCTCTCCTATATTTTATCCCTTCACAGAAACCCTGTATTTATTTCTGGAAATTATGCATGTCTGGAGGAAGGTAGTAAATTGTACTACTATATCGTCCTCAATATACACATGCAGTTTTTTACCCCCAAAAAATTGCTTATGCAAATATGTTGATAAGAAAAGAAATCTGTCATGTGGCTCTTCCCCTTCCTGACTGCTGATGGGTTGCTGTAGCAAGAAGCTTCTCTCTCTGCAGTCGGAGCAGCTGTAAACCTACTGCAAAAGATAATTTGGAGAGATTTCCCATTCATACCTACTCTTGTGAGTTATAAGAGAAAAAGGAGGCGTTGGCCATGCTCTGTGGATGCTCCCAGGTAACTTGGCTCTGCATTTCAGCCCTGGCTCCTCCTTCTCTTTGCGGTACATATGTTAGTGTTGTATAGGCTGGTTGAAGGATGGGCCGTGTCCGTGGACGCCACAGCCTCGGGCAGGCAGCTCCGTCCTTTTGCCCCGTGGCTCCCCTGGGGCAGCCGCGCCATTCCTGGCAGAGCTGCGTAACCCCTTGGCAAACGTCCCCAGTGGTGGCCCAGCGTCACACCACCTTTCTGGGCTGAAAGGCCATCACCAGTTTCCACTAATCGCCTTTGCCTCTCCTTTTCCCCGCCTTGATGCCCGCTGGGGGCCGTGCTCCTCGCCCGGGCCGGAGGATCTGCAGAAGTCGGGCAGGTTTTGCATGGCTGCGCACCAGTGCTGTGGCCGTAGGGAGCAGGCGGTGGTGGGAGCCTGGGGACAGGAGCTCGGGGTCCCTGGGAGCACGGCCTCCGAGGGGAAGGCGTGCGCTGGCTCAGGGAGAGTGAATTTGCATTTCCAGACAAACAGCCTGGCTTCAGAGCCAGCTGAAAGAGTTTTGTTACTTTTTTTATGATGTTAGCTTTAAAAAAAAAAAAAGAGAAAACCAAACAAGGGAAGGGTTTCAGCCATTTGTCTTTTTTTGATGTATTTATCACCTTAAAAGACTTAACCAGGTAGTGAAAAATTCAATAAAAAACCTGACTGCATTAGTCTGAAATACCACTGATGCTTAGCATTGGCTCGCCTGTTATATGGGTGCTGTGAAACTATTCTGAGTCTTAAATCTTCTGTTATCTGTGGAATAATCACAAAATTGTTAAAATCCAATCTGTAAATCTTGCGGGCAATTGAGGCTGTTCTCCCCCACCCCATTTTTGTCCATGTTTTTTATTCCTCAGCAGAAGTAATTGCTTCCCATGACACACTTAAAGGATTGCTCCCATTTCTTCGTGGTTTATAGCTGTGCTATTGCAGCACTAAAAATATTTAATATTATTTAATCTGCTTTTGTAGTGCAGGCAGCCTTCGTTCGGTTGTTCTGGGGGGAACGGTATCGTCACCTCAGTCCACAGTGTGCGGCTCCCAGCTCCGTTGTGTCGGGAGCTGCACGTTCCGATGGAGTCAAAATTAAATAGCTGGAAAATCTCACATTGGTGACCTGGCCGAAGTTCAGGGTGCAGAGCAATGCACGTGGCCTGTGCGAGCCTTCGGGCCAGCCACCGCCTCGCTCTCTCCCCTGCGCGCCGCCTCCAGTGGCCACCGAAAGCTTTGCTGCCCAGCTCCAGGTGACCGGGACTTTTGGGGGCTGGCGCTGGGAGATCTTTGATCATGTTTCTTTCTGCCGCTACCCCCATCAAAGGTCACTGGCACTGCAGAAGGAGAGCTGATGGGGTGAGATGCAGCCACGGCATGATACAGGGGGAAAAAACCACGTTTGCCTCTAAAAAGAGGGAAACCATCTGATTGTGTCTCAGAAACTCGTGTCAGGCTCTCATCCCTGTATGAGACAGCTTCTGCCCTCAGCTGGGCAGCGACAGTGTTATGCCGACACTGAAGCTGCTGTGGGTGATGAAAGCACCGGTAGTGACGCCACGGGATGGTGGGGTTTTGCCCATCGTTGCCAGTTAAACCGGTTGTGAGTGCAGCTGCATCACCGCTGACTGGCTTGAGACAGTGATGGACTGAGCAGGGCTTTTTCTGGAAATAGTCCAGAAACAGTTCTCAGTATCTCCAGCGGGTGATAGTACGCTGGTTTTGTGTGGTTTCTAGCTTTAAGATACTGGAGAGGCAGAATCAGACCAGTGTTTGCGTTGGGGGGGGGGGGTGGCTGCAGTCCAATACCCTTGTTTCTGCTGGTGAGGGTGGCACTGGTATCTCCTGTGGCTTCGGGGCTCTTGCTGAGCTGCTCTTGGCTACAGGGTTAATGGCTTGTTGCAAGCTCCCCCTTCCCTCCGGAGATGAGCTGGTTTTCAAGGAAACGGGCTTTACCCATCACCTATTCGGCTGAGTTCAAGCCTTGGCAATGGTTTTGTTCTTTCTGTGCTAGGTTTCTCTTAGATGCCCTCAAGGCTCTCTAGGGACCTGCCTGACGTGGTAGGAGCACTCTGTACCCATCGTGGGAATAAGCTCAACAGCTCGTGTGCTAAACAACTCTCCCATGTGCCGTGCGTGTGAAAGGCTTTGCTGGATCCCGCAGGCTGGGGGGGTGGGGTTTGCCCTTAATTTGTGTGAGAATTTGCTGAGCGTTGGTGAATCAAATCTGGGGGGACCGGGGAGTTTTCTGCATGGTGTGAACTCGTCACGTAGCACCTCCACCCTCACCGGGAGGGAAGTTCAGGTCTCCTGAGCCTGGATCCTCTTTGGGACCTGCTGCTTTCCAGGCGAGACATCGTCTCCTCTGCTCTTGCTTTACTTGGGGCCACGCACGCTGGAAAGGCCGCGTCGCCGTGGTGAAACATGGCCTCCCCCTTAGCGCATGAAGAACGAGCACTGGGCGAGTTTATTTACGGCGCGACTTGTTCCCCGCTGCTCTGGCTCTGCAGCCTCACATCTCCGCTCCGTGCGGAAGATGACTCCTGCAAGAATTCTCTGTAATTACGCAGGCAGCGATAGATTAGCATTAGCAAGGTTTGATTGCAAAATTTTGCAGGTATCAGCAGTTTTTCCAACCAAAAAAGCTTTTAGCTCTTGGGCAGAAAGTCAAGTGCCATTTTCAATGCGTAGCCATCAGGGTTTTTTTTTAAAAAAAAAAAAAAATCCAAAACAAAACAGGGACTCAGTCTGTTTTCCTTTTTTTTTTTTCCTTTTTTTGTGGATGAAATGCGTAATAAGCTCTTAGCCCAGATAAATCCTAGTTGAGGATTCAGTCAGGGCTGTTGCTAAATTAGCAGAGCGGGTCTGCTAGACAAATGCAGCTTCAGCTTGTCAAAATAAGTAATTTTTACAATTTTCACACGGAAAGAGGATTCATGTCATTAAATCTTTTATCCTCCCCCATTCCCAAAGACAGCTCTCTT
The DNA here is from genome assembly GCA_017310255.1 of Butorides virescens. NCBI lineage: Eukaryota > Metazoa > Chordata > Aves > Pelecaniformes > Ardeidae > Butorides > Butorides virescens. The sequence continues at coordinate 108,535 of JADKXX010006799.1, forward strand.
GCCCCTTTCAAGGATCACCCAAATCTATCCCAAGCACCACAGCACATGGCTCTGGTGTTGCTCCCATAGTATTTTGCCAAGCTGTGGCTGCCCGGGAGTCAGCGTCACAGGCTCCCAACAGGGGCTTTGGTTGCCCTTGGAAAGGTCCCTTCATCCAGGGGTACCTGGGCATCACTCACACATGTACATGCTTCCTCCAGGGCTCTTCCATTTCCCCAAACGAAGGTCTTTTGGGTACAGGTGACACCTGGGAAGCGCAGACTCTCCTGGGATGGCTTTGGGATGCACCGTGGAAGCGTTCCTCCTGGCAAAGTGGGGCTGAAGTGCTGGTAGGGACCGGCAAAGCACCCAGCAGTCAAACCCTCGTGGAGATTATCTGCTGGTAGGCAGCACTAGATGACTGAAGTTGTAAGGAATACGGCCATCCTGTATCTGTGTGTGTTGTCAAACCCCTGGATGAAAGGTGGCTCAGAAACAGTAAGTCCTGGGTATTTGTCTGTCTGAACTTCTTTTTTTTTCTGTTAAAGCAGTTACCTTACATTAGCTGCTGGATGGCTGTACCCTGGACCTTAATGTTGCTACAAAATTTAAAAATGACCAGAGCCGGGTAACCAATTTAACATGCACCCAGCTTGTCTTAGCATAGATGTACTCCTCGTTGCTCCCTGGCTTGGTAATATATTTCCTTTCCTTCCAGTTCCGTATTGACGGCGAGTGGTGCACCTGGATCAACTACGACCGCTTCCAGGAGCTGGTGCAAGAGCAGGAGAGGAGCGGCGGGTCCAAGACGTTCACAGCAGCCGATTACACAGCCAGAACGCCACGCTGGGCCCTGTTTGGGTCCAGAGAAAGGGGATTCGATCCCGTGGATGTAAGATACCAGCGGAAGAACAAAGCGAGAGATATCTCTGGGTGCTGAGGTTAGGCTGGGGCTCACCGAACGCTGGGCTGGCTGCCTGCTGAGGTTTGGTCCCCACTTCTAGGCTGACACTGATTTTGAATCTATTCACCTAGATTTTCCTGACATTTGGTATTGACAAGGAGGGTAAAAGCTTTTATTTAACCCTTCTCTCCTGGTTTTAGGGCTTCTTGGATGAAAATATTTTTAATGCTCTCTTATCTCAAGATAAGTCACAAATGGTGCGTGCCAGCAACGCATCCTAAGTGGCAGCGTGATGAGGGGGAGGCAGTGGCTGTGGTCTCTGCAGTGGAGAGTGTTTAGAGTTGGGTCTGGAGGGGGAGCGTTCGTTTGACTTCTGTGCCCTGCTGTGAGGAGAGCCCAGCACGTGCTGGTATCCAACTTGGCAGCAAAACGTTCCGCATCCATAAGGATAAATGCCAAGGGGATTTCAATGCCACAGGCTGGTTGGATCTGTGCAGGTGGAACCGCAGAAGGATCTGGAGCTAAAGCCTGAGCCCTGCTGGAAGTATCATCATACGGACAGTAACAAAGATTTATGTATTTGAAACACTGGTGCCAATTCCTATAAAGACCTCAGCCCCAAGAAGCTGAAGCTTGGGAATGGTCTAAGTAACAGCACCGCTCTTAGTATCATCTGCAACCTCTGATATCTCTCCAAACATTATCCAACTTCATGGGTTTGGCAATGAATATTTTCTGAGTGGTTTTATCGCACTCCCCCAGCAGCCCTAAACAACACACAGAATTCTTCAGAGCCCCGCTAGGCTCCCACCATGTGCGTCCCTTGTCCTGCTGTGGGTGAGGACGTGCTGTGGGGAGCCACCAGGCCTGGCTGTCAGCGGCTTCTCCCTCACTCCACATGGGCAAGACAACAGCGTCGCTGCTGGTTTGGCTGGAGGTGGTAATGTGATGCACATGAAAACTGAATGCAGTTGATATCTCTCGTGTCAACCAGCTCTTAGTTTGGAGAGGTGATGTCTAGGCAGGAGGTCCAGTGGCACGTCCCCGAGTGTTGCTCTCGGAGGCCCAGGGCCGTGCCTGGCACTCTGGAGGTACTGCAGCCTCGCTGGAAAATTGCATTTGAATGAGAGGGAGCTGGGTTGTCTTCTGCTGGAAAAATCCCCATTGCCATGGGCTGATGACCTTTCCCTTTCTGTTTATGCAAGATCTGTGTGGGCTGTAGCACCAGCGAGTGGCAAAGGTTCAGTGGCAAACAACCCCTTTAGACCCAGGGGTGTCAGCTGCTGGTGGGAATGCAAACACGGTCGTGCTCGAGTGTCGTTGTTCTCCCACTGGATCTCCAGGAGCAGAGATCAGAGGCGTTCACAACGCTCCCGCCTTAACGGTGAGCTCCATAAGCCTGCGATGCCCAGCGTCCGCCGCACTGAGGGTAGGACTGTTCCTGAGGTTGTGATTGTTTTTTTAAAAAGAACCTTATTTCTTCAACTCTAAAAAGTGTTTCTAAAGAAGAAAGAAAATAAAGTAATTTTCCCTAGAGCACCTGTGTTGTCATTGCTGTATGAGACTTTGTAGGATGGGGTGCTGAAGGGATTTTACGGAGATCAAAAGCACAAACATTGCAGAATATCCTCTTTTTTTCTTGGTAGCACCTGGAGTGGAAGGGAAAGCATCTGTGTATCCGTGGATGACGGATAAGGCCTGGCCAATGGAGGCTGCTGTAACAGGTCGGTCACCTGGCCCCGCTGCCCAGCACATGGCATGGAGGTTGGAGGTGGTGAGAAGTCACCAAGCTTCCTCAGGCCAATGCCAGGCAGGACACAGGTGGCACCAGCAAGCCCTGGGGAGGGACGGGACATTTCCAAGCCATCTGTCCTCCCAACAACAGAAACCTGACACAATAATGCTGCCACAATGCAATGCAATGCATTGTATCACCGAAGGCCAACCCTGTGCCCCAAGGTGTCCATCTGTGTGACTGCATCTGGCTGGAGGCTGAGCTCGGGGTGCTGAGTGTCCCAGCCGCGCTGGTGAGACCCTGTGCCCAGGCCACCGTGTATCATGGCCAGTCTTGAAAGCTGCCATCGGGGTGAGCCAGGCCATGGTCACAGTGAGATTCGGTTGTCTGGGCTGCTGGTGCTGCTTCCCAGCTGAGATGTGTCCGCCTGTTTCGTCCTTTACAGCCCCATTCGTGGGAGCGGGCAGGTACGAAGCTGAGCTGGGAGGGCACCTGCTTATTGCTGCCTTCCACCAGAAAATGGGGGGTTTTGTGTGCTTGGTGATATATTTTGCTGCTTGGTGAATGGTGGAGGGATTCATTAAGGCTGTAAAACTCTGGGTGAGGGCCTTTGTGTATTTGGGTCAGTGGGGGGCACCTGCCTTCAAGCAAGGTCTCCAAAATGACACTTTGCTTCCTTTCCTGACCATATTTTCACAAAAAACTTCCTAAATCCTCGTGGGAGGTTAGTCGTAGGGATTTGATCTCCTTAACAAATGGGGTAGCAAAAGGATGGTCTCCTTTCCCCTCAGGGAGAAGGATTTGCCCTGTTCCCACCACAGCCTCACCAGGGGCAGCCCCATCCTCTGCTCAGTCACTCCTCTCTTCTCTTGGTCACGTTTGACGCCATTTAATCGGGCTTTGGGGTGAAGGTTAGCAGCACTGGAAAGCCCAGATGCTCTGTGCTGAAAGACGTGAAGCTGTTAACAGGAGAAAACACATTTACTAGTGAGACCTGTACTCTGACTCCTCTTCTGATGGCAGGGATGCTGTGTGGAGAAGGTGACTTCTCTGAAATTCCCAGTGTTGGACCACACTTGAGTTAAAAACTGTGGTGTTCTGGGCTTATTTTTGCAGAACTAATGCAGTTTGAGTAAAAACATCAGGGGTGAGATGCAGCTACCTGAAAACAGATGTTTACTAAGTGCAGAGAACTCTCCAGCCACCAGTTCGGCTCCTCAAGGCTCTCGGAAGACCTGGCTCACATCTGCCAGCCCGGGCATCTCCCATGCCACCAGAGGTGTGTTTGGTTAGTGATCTTCTGTTTTCTGATCAGCTGTGGGATTACTGTGCCCCTGCAGGACCCTCCTGTCGCCAAGTCCTAGGAAAGGGAAGTTGTTTGTGCCACAAGAAGTGAAGGTCCATGAGTGTTTCACCCAACCTCCTGTGGGTCTGGTTAACCGAGGTCCTTCGCAGCTTAGGCAAGATGTGAGCTTTTTGGGGGTCTGTTGTTAATCCTGGAGCATCAGTTGCCCGTGCGTGCAGCTGGAGTTTTGGGACGGCGTGTTTGGTGTCCACCACAACCCACCACATTCTCCTTGATGGATTCCAGCTCTTCTGCACCTCCATCCTGCGCCCACCTCTCTGACAGATGAAGCAGCCCCAATCCCCTGCTCCTCTGCAGCTGAGCTGGTGCTGCCCCAGGAGAGGTGGCCTCTGTGCCGGAGGAGCCCTGGGGCTGCTGCCCTCAAGGGCTGCCACGGTGATGAGCACTTCATGTAAAACACTCCATAAAACCCTGACAGTACCCTTCCTTGGAAATCCTAGGGGAGCCCTAAAGAAAACTCTGCGTGTTTTCTCTTGGCTGTGGCATTCGCAGTTTCTTCTCCCAGGCCCCCTTGGGGCACACAAATTGCTGCTGTCCCCGTCACGCAGGGCTTCACCGGCCATTTGGCTCAGTTGAAATGACTTGCTGGTGCTCTAAGAGGCCTCTCCCCAGTCCTCCCTGCGTCCTCATGTTCACTCCATCCTTCTGGTCCTCCTTGTGTCCTCACGTTCACTCCGTCCTTCTCCTGGTCCTCCTTGTGTCCTCGTGTTCCCTTCATCCTTCTCCTGGTCCTCCCTCTGTCCCCATGCTCCCTCCATCCTCCTGGTCCTCCCCCCCTCCGTGCTCCAGGGCATATCTGTCCTGAGTTTGTGCTGGTGCCCAGTTTGCAGCTCTGGAGATGGGGCTGATGGGGCCACCACCACTGGGGTTGGAGGAGAGGGCAGTGGAGAGGGACAAGGTGGGTGACCTGCACTGAGGCCAACGCTGTGGCATCCCCACAGGCACTGGCAGCTGAGATGTTGTAGAAAAATCATGATTTCCCCTGCTCATCAGCTAGGGGGAAAGCACAGCCCCCGAATACCAGGCAGGATGGTAACCGGGGCTGCATCCCGCCCGCTTATCCCCCTTGGGGTCCATCTGACATCTGGAAGCTGCTCTCAGAGCAATTTGGGCAAGATTCGCTCCCGCAATTACACTTGAATTGCCTTGTGCTTAAAGCAAATCTTTCAACGCACGTATCCCAAAGCAATCCTCTTACCCACGTAGCTTTCAGCTGTACAACCTAACACAAATCGCTGGCTCTAGCTATTTTGGGGCCACGCTAAATTGGAGACCCAGCCAGCCGGCGTGGGTTCTGCTGTAGCTGCAGCGGGGATCGTGCTCCGGCTCTGCTGGGGCTAGGGAGCTTCGCTTCTGCTGGGGGGGTTGGGGGTTTTTTACCTGCCCTCCAACAACAGCATTTCATGCCTCACCTGAAATTGCTGCTTTTAGATTTAAAATAATTGGCACTCACCAGGGCGCTCGGGTGGGCTGGAGGTTGTGGTTTTTTCACAGGGAAGCTTTAATGGTACGGGATGCGCTCTGGAAAAAAGTGATCTTTAGTTCAGTGAGGTCTTTTCTGTTCTGCCCGAGACCCCAGTCCAGGAAAACATCTCCAAAGTCCCAGGATTAGCCCGTGCTCTTGTGATGGTGATGCTCTGTCCTTCTAAATATATTTGACTCACTAACTGGGTAATGCCAACCCCTTTTCCAAAGGTTTCAGTCTGGACCAGAGCCTATGGAGCTGCTGGGGGGCAGGGGGTCTCCATCCACCTCGCTGCCCCCAGGGCTGCCCAGGGCCCCCCCAAGGAGCTGCCCTCCCTCTGGTTTGGGGGGGGTTGCCCAAAGCCGGGGCCCGATGGGCTGCCTGGGCACCATTTCCAGCGAAGAGGGACCTGTTGCTTCGCCAGCCAACCTGAAGGCTCGGGAGCTTCCATCCTAGAAGCAAAACGGGCAAAAATTATTTTAACCACTTAAAGCAGGGAGCATTCGAGGAGCCCTGTGCCCTGGCTGCTCCGCCTGGTCCAGCTCATCCTTCCACGGCAGAGGCTGGCATCGCTCCTCGCCACCCTGCGGGCTCTGTCCGGCCCCGCTGTCACCATGCCCTGGCTCACAGGGCGAGTCATTCGGGGCACGGGTTGTTTCGTTTCTGAACAAGGATAAATATTATTTGTTTCCAAACCTCTCCAGCAGGAAAACACCCCCCAAACAGAGAATCGTCATCCGTCAGCTTTGTCTGCGTCTGGCTCCGCTCCTAAATCATTTATGATGTTGGAGCTGCTATTGTGCCTCGAGGGGAAAAGAAGAAGATATCGGAATTAATTGAAGGCAGGGCATCTTTTTCATTTCGTCAACTGCAAACTGAGCCAGGAGTTGGCAAAGGCTGCGGGCCCCGCAGGAGGGGACCCGACCCGGCAGTGAGAACATGCGCTGCTCTAGCAGTTCGCTGCAGTGAAGGGGAGGCAATTAATCCTGGGGAAATATTTCAAAAGAAGCCCTTGCTTTTCTGGAGCTGAGCTTTCCCGGAGGTGGGAGCTCACCCATTCCCCCTCCTCCTCCTCCTCGGCTCCGTCTCTGCCTCCTCCTCTCCCCAACCGAGCCAGACCAACCGGCCAGTGCTGGCTGCAGCGGGGATGGAGGTGGCAGGAGCTCCTGGGTCCCACTTCCAGCAGTGATGGGACGTTCAGGAGGAGGCAAAGAACCCACACCAGGCGTCGCCTGGCTCCTTCAGCCAGACCAAATCTTTGCTCCCAAAATCCGGGAAGCAACGGGCACAATTGAAGTCCATGGGAGCACGAAGCGGAGGTGATTTCGTGGCTGTCGCCATCCACCACAGTGTCCCTGGTGCCCACGTCCCCCTGCCAGTGTGGGGCACAAGCCCACGTGGCCACATTGTCCAGCTTCCCAGAGCAGGGCCAGCGTGCTTGGGTGCTGAGGCAAATCCCGGCCTCTCACTTCATCCCATTTGCTTGGAAAGGCTGAAGAAGAAAAGGTCTTTCTGCCATTTGCCCAGCCCTGGTGTCACAAGCAATCCTCAAAAAGGTGATGCCGAGATGATCTCCCACCCCAGGAGATGCTGGGAAATGTTTGCAGAAAGATGGCAGAGGCGGGATAACCACCTCCAAGAGGAAATCACTGGTTTTAATGAATTATCAGCATCTTCTGCCAAGTGGGGAAGCCCCAGGTGGAGAGAGGCCACGGGAGTGCAATGGCAGGGGGTGCCCGGGCAGGGAAGGGCTCCCAAAGTCCTGCAGCCGCTGGCGCCGCGGGCGGCCGGGGACATGGCAGAGCCCCGGGGATGCAAAGAGGCGGATGCCAGAACGGTTATATTTAGTCTGGTGATTTAAAGCGTCTCCCCAGAAGCTGCTGTTCGTGTCAGACTGGAAATAATTTACTGTCACAGCAGGCTTTCTATTAGTTTTACTATTTCTTCTTCTTTTTTTAACAAAAGCCTGCCCTGTGTTCTCGGCACTATCCCCCCGCTCTCGTACCCTGACTGGGACTTTCCCCTGCTCCCAGCCGACCCTCTGCCCCCTCCCCAAGGGACCACTGTAGCCAGAGCTCCCAGTGCTGCCCTTCACAGCCAAGGGGGACCTGGCGTGTGCACCCCAGGTGGGATATTGCCGTGTCTGACCTGGCCTTTTCCTTTTATACCTCTAAAAACCACGATGTGGCAGCTGGGAAATGCCGCTCGATACCGGTTCCCTGGAGGATGTTTGCCTGGCTGCAGTGCCCAACCCTGGGGACACCCCATCCCCAGGAACACCCCATCCCAGGGACAGCATTCCTGCACAGGGCCCTCCACTGGGGAATTTTGGGGGGATGAAGCACAGAAGATGCCAAAAATTTGCAGTACAAGAGGGTTTGTTAGGGCAGGAACAGCTCCAGCAGCTGATCCCTCTGGCCTGATCGCCCTGGCCTCGGGGTCCAAGCTTCCCCATAAACAGTAAAATGCTCAGTTCTGGTTTTCCATGAAATTTAGATTCAATCTCTTGGGAAATTTAATTAGATTTTTTCTCCTTTATTTTCTCCCACACTTTACCTTCACATATTTTGAACTTCTTTTTAAGGAACAAAGTCACTAAAGGTTTGGGTTTTTTTTTAAATAAACTGTTCTTTTGAATGGAGAAAGAAACTTCTCAAGGGCTTCACAACCTAAAAATCCCAGAGTCCCAGAATGGCAGGGGTTGGAAGGGACCTCCAGAGAGCGTCCAGTCCAACCCCCCTGCTAAACATGCACGTTTGCACTAGAAGATGAGCTGGGGAGGGTCTTTCCCCATGGGCAGTTTCTGCTTCAGCGATTTTGTATTTTCACCTCCTTCACCACCTCATTTCAGGGTGGGCTCAAGCCCATCCGGAGCTGCCAGGGCGGGTGGGTGCTCGCTAACCCCCAGGGGCCCCGGCTGCCCCATTGCACGGTGACTGGTGGCATCTTCGGAATTAAACTTTCTAAACTGAAAAAAACCCTTTTCAGGGTAGATGGAAATTGATGAGAAGGCTTGTGAGAAAGCATTCTGGCCAAAAAAAAAAAATAAAATGCAACTGGAAAAAGTTCAGAACAGCAGCAATGGCTTGGAAAAAAACTGTGGTTAAATGCAGATGGGAGGAATCTCCCCAAATGGGAGGAATCTCCCCAAATGTGGTGCTGGTTTTTTGCTCAGGTGGCGCCCAGCTTGCCTAAGCGTGAGCTGGTTCAGCTCCCTAAACCAGCCAAGGACAAGTCCCTCGTTTGCAGGGTGGGCCGGACGCCCTCGGCCATCCCAGCCAGGTGCCTGTGGGGACAAGGGACATCTCCATTCGCCTCCTCCAAACGCCTGCACCTGCGCTGGGGCCGGCTCCATCACCTCCCTCCTGCCACTGCATTGCCGTACGCCTCTCCTGTCGCTGGGATTTTTTAGGGATGCTGATAATAACATAATCCTCACCTCTGGGGCAGCCATCTGGGAGCTCAAACCGCTGCTGCCTCCCTGAATTTCATCCTCTTTGCCAGGGGCTCCGATTAGATCAGCTGTTTAAATCATCTTAGCGCTAAATACATGTTATTTGGAAAACAGAGAGAAAGCATCACAGACACAAATAATGAGCTGTTAAATGGCACCGCCACACGTGCTGCCTTGCCCCAGGAAATGTGAAGCCGCTCGTCAAATTATCCGCAGCCCCCCCAGCTGCTGAGCCCCCAGCAGCAACCGGTGATTTCTCCTCCGGCTGGGGCTGGGGGATCCGGCACATGAAACCCCGCTGGCAGGTTGGTTTTCCTCCGTAATCACGAAGATGGGACCTGGCTGTGAAGTTTTATGGGGAAATGGGCTTGTTGTGCCTTGTGGTGTTGCTACATCCTGGCCGTGATGGGGATCGGCGGGGGGACAATGCCTTTAGGTGGCTGCTGTGTCACCTACAGCATCCCGCACCCTTGGCGGAGCCGGCAGAGAGGCAGTGCTGCCTTGCTTCCCAGGTCTTTGCATCACTATTTACACTTCTTTCTCCAAAAACCAAAAAGCCACCAGTGCAGGGGGGATGGAGAGCCCACAGGGAGCCACTGGCATCGCAGGCAGCCATGCCACCTGCACCCTGTGCTTGGTCACCAGCTCCTGCCTTCCCTGCTTAAATATGTGATATAACCCTGCTTAAATATGTGATATAAAGCACATCCACTTGCTTAACCTGAGTTTTACCCGCTCCCTCCCCATAGCTGTTATTGCCCTCTATGGCTGTACTTGGCCTTGATGTTTGGCGGTGCAGGAGGGACAGGGCATCCCGGACACCCAGGAGGTCGCAGGACCCGTCAGTGCAGAAATTTCAGCCTTTTTTGGGGTCAGGCCATGTGGTTCTGCTTGAAACCCTCCTGGGGCAGCTACCCAGCAAGAAGATGATAGGAAAATATTCCCCTTTTCCCCATCTCCCCACCCTGCCACCGCTGCTGTGTCCCATCCTTTCCTAGGGGAAGCAGCTTTAGGGTTTTCAGAAATATGTTTGTCTGGGGTTTATTTTCAATAAAAGGCAAGATCCGTAGGAATCCAGCCCAGAAATACAAAACCAGACCCACTGGTGCTTTATTTCATTGGGACACACATATGCTTAGCACAGGAGAAGGTGCTCCCAGTAATCCCATGTTTATTCCGTCCCACAACTCATGCTTGTGAACAACGTGATTCAAATAAAAAAAGTGATTTAAGGGCGATATTTGCTAATCAACCGCGTGGTTTGAAGCAAGCTACATTGGAAGAAGCATTTCATCCTTAGACAGGCACACTCTTCGCTGGGTAAAACACTGGCTGGGTGGCCGAGCCCGGAGAGTTGTGGTGAATGGAGTTAAATCTGGCTGGTGGCCGGGCACAAGTGGTGACCCCAGGGCTCGGTGTTGGGGCCAGTTCTGTTTAACATCTTTATCCATGACCTGGACGAGGGGATCGAGGGCACCCTCAGCCAGTTTGCAGGTGACACCGAGCTGGGTGGGAGTGTGGATCTGCTGGGGGGGAGGGGGGCTCTGCAGAGGGACCTGGCCAGGCTGGATCCATGGGCCCAGGCCAGTGGTGTGAGGTTCAACAAGGCCAAGGGCCGGGTCCTGCCCTGGGGTCACAACAGCCCCAGGCAACGCTCCAGGCGTGGGGAAGAGTGGCTGGAAAGCTGCCTGGTGGAAAAGGACCTGGGGGTGGACATTGGGAAAAATTCCTTCCCCGCAAGGGCTGGCAGGCACTGGAAGGGGCTGCCCAGGGAAGGGGTCGAGTCCCCACCCCTGGGGGTATTTAAAAGCTGGGCAGTCGTGGTGCTGAGGGCCAGGGTTTAGTGGTGGGATGGCAGGGTTAGTGGAACGGTTGGGCTTGGTGAGCTTAAAGGTCTTTCCAACCCAAACGATTCCATGATCCTGTGATTCTATGATCCTGAGCTGGGGGGCCGGCTCCATCAGCAGGCCATGTCCCCCATCACGCTGTGTCCCTTGCTGCAGCAGGGGCACCTCTGCTCCCCTGCGAGGCGGCTGCAGCCCCCGCTGCCCGGGCAGAGTCCCGTCAGCCTCCCAGGGGTAAGGGTACAATTTGCTCGTGGTATTAAGGCTGCCACAAATAAAAGTGAAATGACCCTGACTTTTTCTAAAAACACCCTACAGGTTGCATCATCCTGCAAGTCCTTTTTTATGTGAAAACAGGGTAATTAACTTCAGTAATACAACAAAACAATAAATACTAAAACAATACTAACAAAGAGAATTCGTTGTGGCTTACAGTTTCTATTTGCCACTTTGGGACAGGTCTTTGGCTTCAGATTCTGCTTTCCCCTTCCCCTTCAGGGATGGACACTGATGGCATCTCAAGGTACCCTTTGGGTTTTGGGGAGCGAGGGCTCCCATCCTCACCCCAGCCCCTCCAGATTTGGGATGGCTCTTCCCAGGCATCCGTCACTGGCTCCAATCTTTCTGGGGCTGCAAGCCAGGGAAGGGAAGACACGTTTTTCTGAGCCTGTGGGTTTAACTTGGATTTCTCTCCTCCTTGGTTTTTTGCTTCTTGCTCAGGTGCGGGCTGGGCGTGTAAAACCTTAACCCAGCTTTTCTATTTCTGGTTAATGTCCAGCCCTCTGCCTGTGAGCCGCTGCGTGCCAAGGCTGCTTTTCCCCCTGGCCATGGTCAAAGCCCAGCAGGGGCTGGTGGGGCATCGGCTGCCATGGGCTGTGCTTGCAGCAACAGGGTGATAGGGGTTAGAACAGAGTTGTCCTCTCCAGCACGTGGTGATGGTGGGTTTTGTTGCACTGAGGTGGCATAGTCCTTGCGAATGAGCTAATAAATAAAAATCCACCTCAGAACGTTGGCATGGGATTGATGCCGTGTGGTGTATTTCAGCCCAATGTGGGGTTCCTGGAGGGATTTCTAGCGTGCTTTGGTCTCCTCCAGCAGATCTCCCCGTGAATGATAACGCTATATCATCCACGTATTATGGAAATCGACTCTCCAGATTAATTTGGAAGGAAAAACCAGCGGTGAGCTCTGCAGGCAGGAGCCGAGGCTGCGAAACGCCGGATCGTGGCATTAGCACACTAACAATAAAATATTGTTCTTTGGCGGCAGGCTTACGGCATTACAAGAAAAGCTGCTCTGAGCTCTGCTCAGCTTACACGGGTAGTGCCGAAGTACCCGCGCCGCTGCTCTCCCTGGCTCTGCTCAGGGAAAAGCTTTTTGGTTTCTTTAAACAAATAAGCTACAAAAGCTGCTAAACACTGTGGAGAAACAGCAGTGAGAAAGCGAGGCCACAGAAACTGGAGTTATTATCCAGCTTTTTTGACTCGAGCCTCCCTCAGCGGGATGGGGGACGGAGCCAGCGATTTCCATTCCTGGTGAGGTCTCTGAGCTCGGGCACTCTTGTGACATCTCGGGGTGGTGGCAAGCAGCTACGTGCATGGCCCCAGGCAGTGGCCAAGCGGAGCCCTTGGGGACATGGGGCACAAACGCCCCCGTCCTGCAGGAGCCATCTCTGATGCCGAGCTGCCCGCTGTCCTTGTGCCCTGGGGCACACGGTTCCTAGAAGGTTTGCAAACGCCCACTTGGAAAAGGAGCAAACACGCGTGGATGTGTGTGGTGGGTTGACCTTGGCTGGCTGCGAGGTGCCCACCCAGCCCCTTGCTTGCCCTCCCTCCTCAGCAAGACGTGGAGAAAGTAAGATGAAAATGCTTGTAGGTTGGGCATCAAAGCTGCTGAAACCATGCCTCTTGGTTTGAGGAAGCGATGATGAATGTCTGCTGGCCACCACAAATACTGATGGAGTAGAGAGCACCCGAAGAGCAGCACAGCCTCGGCGTGCCGTTGTGTAATGCATGACGTGAAGACACGGAGCTGAAATCAGCGCTGTTTCTTCCTTTGCTGTGGGCACCACGCGCCACGTGGAGGAGCGTGCTAAGGTGATCGCTGCCTTTCCTTGAACGTGTTTGCAGCCACTTTTAAAATGTCAGGGACAAAGCTGGTTGCTCATATTCCCTGTAACTAAACCAACTTGTTCATCTCATGGAGGTGGCCCTTCCATGATTAAGTTTCCTGTGGTTTTGCGGCTCACCTTGCAAAGAGGGACCATGCTTGGGGCAAAGCTCTCCTCAGGGAGGGATGATCACCTTGTTCCTTGGTTTCCTCTGGTCCTGGATGTCCCTGCAAAGGGGGTTATGGCTGGAGACTGGATGGGAACACTATGTTTTTCCCCTTCGCTCCCTTTGGGTCTGCCCCTGCCCTTGGGAAGAGGCTGGGACAGGTCCCAACCAGCCCCATCGGGGTGGTTAATGTGAGCTTAAAGACAAGGGTGGACATAGAAATGGCCTCGAGTTGCGCCAGGGCAGGTTTAGGTTGGACATTGGGAAAAATTCCTTCCCCAAAAGGGCTGTCAAGCACTGGAAGGGGCTGCCCAGGGAAGGGGTCAAGTCCCCATCCCTGGGGGTATTTAAAAGCTGGGCAGACGAGGTGCTTAGGCCAGGGTTTAGTGGTGGGATGGCAGGGTTAGGGGAACAGTTGGGCTTGATGAGCTTAAAGGGCTTTTCCAACCTGAATGATTCTATGCTTTTATGACATTATGTGGTTTTTCAACAGTCCTGTAGGAAAGCAGCAAGTTTCAGGTAGCAAAAAGAGGGATAGCCCAGAACCCCCCAGGCTGTGAGGAATGGTGTGCTACTGATCCCGTGACTCCTTTTCCATGAATCCTTTATTTCCCTCTGTTAAAACCTGGCACGACTGGGGATGTGTTGTGGGGGACTGGGAGACCTCAGCACTCTGGGGTGGCTGGGCAGGAGTGGCCACACGTGCTCTGACTTCCCAGAAAAGGCAATATATATGTGTGTATATATGTTGTGGTTTAACCTGGTGGGCAGTGGAACACCATGAAGCTGCTCACTCGCTCTGCCCCCCGCACTGTGGGATGGGGGGGAAGAATTGGAAAAAAAAGTACAACCCGTAGGCTGAGATAAAGACAGTTTAATAAAACAGCTGAGGAAAAGAACAATAATAACAATAATAATAATGATAAGAGAATATACAAAGCAAGCGATGCACAAGGCAGTTGCTCACTGCCTGTTCCTGAGCAGTGATTGGTCTCATTCCCTGGCCAACTCCCCCCAGGCCTGATGCCATATGGTCTGGAATAGCCCTGGGGCCAGTTGGGGTCAGCTGTCCTGGCTGTGCCCCCTCCCAGCTCCTTGTGCCCCTGGCAGAGCAGGGGAAGCTGGAAAGGCCTTGATTTAGTGTAAGCCCTGCTCAGCAACAACTGAACCATCAGGGGGTTATCAACATTCTTCTCATCCTAAACCCAAACCACAGCACTGTGCCAGCTGCTGGGAAGAAAATGAACTCTGTCACAGCTGAACCCAGGACAATATATTACTGTATTTCAAAATATGTCTGTATCTTACTGTATTTAAGTTCTGGTTGATCCCTCCCACCTCTGGCATGGCTTTGTCTCCTCCCTCTGCCCCACCTGGGTGCTCGCCCTCTGCAGCTCGTGCTCCTCTCCTTTGTCACGGAACAGCAATTGCAAGGTGGGGCTCTGGGTGAGAGCCCCTGGCCATGCTTCAGTCTTCCCCATGGCAGCTGAAGCTTCTCGCTGCCTTCATCCCCTTTACCCTGAGCAGCAGCCGGGCTCTTGGGTCGGGGCTTCCCCTGTGTCCAACATGACCCCTCCAGCATGTGCGGGCTTAAGGACCCCTTGGACCAGCTGCAGGAAAGCCTAGGCATGCCAAACTGCCTGTTTTCCCCAAACCTGGCCCAAATTCTGGGACTTGGCAACACATCAGCACTGGCAATACTTTCAACGTGTGGAGGGCAGAAATCGGGCAAACCCACCAATGTGTATATCGAAAGCTTGAGTTTCAGACACTAATTTGTAGGTGAGGGTTTCTTTCCTAACTTTGTTCTGGCCAGCCCGTCTCACGTATGTGTTCCCTGCTAATATTTTGGTAACCTAGAGCATCAAACTGATGATTGTTCCCAACTGTAATCCTGTGAAGCTTCTGTAAAAACCCAGACGAGCTCTCTACAGCCAGCTGGGTCTTTCTGCAGTGGTCTCGGGTATTTTTTTAACCCAAATGTTGATGTTATTTCTATAGTCAGTCTCCAGAGTGAGGAAGGGTCAGTAGATTTTCTGCCTGTGTTGGCACCCATCCGACTCCGTGCCGGGCTGCCTGTGGAAGGGGCTCTGTCAGCATGTCCCAAGGTGGCTGTGGCGGAGAGCGATGGGGTAGGGGTTTACCTGATTGCAGCTGAAGCAGGGGATTAATTTGGGTATCAGTTTTGTTGCAAGGGGATGGGAAGCGTTGGCTTACCAGACCCCTGATGGACTGGGGCCAGTGCCTTACCCCATCTGCCCGTGCTCACCTGTGCAGCAGACATTTCTTAGGTTTGTGTTTCTCCTCCTCCCTGTTTTATCTCTCCTCCCAAGATTAAACGGAGAACACCGTTCATCCAGGCCCTTTTGAGCCATCCTTGTAATGCTCTGATCTGTTCAAAGGCCCTGTTTGATCTCTGCTGTAGAAGATGCTGTGCAGGTTTTCCTTGCAGGGCTCCTTGGGGCCGCAGGTGGGACAGTGCTGGTGCAGCACTGTGGCTGTCCCTGCCACTGGAAGGGGAGCAGGGGGTCCTGGGTTACCCAGGAGCTGAGCCATCACTTCGTGGCAAGGCTGTTAACCCAAACCTGGCAACAAGTCACCCTCAGTCACTCGAGTCTTAGAAGTCTTGTCTTGCAAGACACCTGGATGTCTGCAGAGTGGACTGGGAGTGCTGGGGAGGTGATGCTGTGGGGACCACCACCAGGGAAAGGTGCTGAGCGCTGGTCATGCCTCAAACCCCATCCTGGTGTCCTGCTGGCCATCGTGGCTGTCCCTAACGCCTCTTTGCTGGCCATTGTTGCCACTGGGTTTGCAGCAAGAGGAGGGAAGGGGCTTTGCAGGGATCGCAAGGGCTGCTGGTGTTGTGGCAGCAGAGGTGGTGGCTCTAGGGCTCAGTGGCTTTGGGGATGTCCTTGCAGCTGGCTTCCTCCGTAGCGCACTCATGAAGTGGTCCCAATGCTCAGCTGTCCTTGCTGCAGGTGAGGCGCTGATGTGGTGCTGCAGCGTGGGCTCGTGACGGAAAGGCATCGGCGTGCTCCTTTCCTGGGTGTGATGCGTAATGACCCAGCGCGTTCGTTGTCATTAAATCCCCAGCAGTAAGGTGCAATTATTGCGATTTGTATCACTGTTCATGGTCTTGGGGTCCTATAAAAAGCAGCTACCAGCGGTGCAAGTGTTTTTTCTCACTATCCTCACAACTTTGTAGGCTGAGATCCTAAATTTTATCTGGTGGATGGGTTCTGCAGGAATGCTGGCAGCAGGGAACTGTTCCACATACAAAACAGATTTCAGACTTGCATAATCCGCTTCCTTTGTGTATATGTGCTGAAATCATGTTAAATATAAGTAATGCTGAGTAAACTTGGATTCATAGAAAAATCAGGAGAGTCTGAGACAGAAAATGAGACTTAATATTCTGTAGGTATTCAATAATTTATATTAATAGTATTTAATACTTCCTAGACTGTTTCCAGATCTGCTTCACTGTTGCTTTGATAATATAATGCGAGGGGGTTTTCATGTTTCATGTCTTCCATCTAAAGTCTTCAAAGCCCTTTGCTGCCATCAGTGAAGCACGCTTCCCCCCATGGCTGTGCTGGGTGGGCTTCGTGCCCTCATTCTCCGAGTTTCTCTGTTCCTTGGAGGCCCTGCTGATCAAAGCTTCCTCAGGCATCAGACTCCACACGCACATGCAGAGCGGTTGCAGCTACTCCATCCCCTGGCAGCCCTGGCGTCAGCAAACATGGGAGACGGGAGCATTGCAGCCTCCCATGCTTGGGTGGGGGTGCAGTTCTGGCTCTGGGCATCCGTGCTGCCTCCAGCCTTGGAGGGTTTTAAGACACCTGGATAAAGCCCTGAGCAACCTGGTGTGACCCCATAGCTGACCACGTTTCAGGAGAAGTTGGGCTGGAGACCTCTGGAAGTACCTGCCAACCCAAAATATCTGGTGATCTCTTTCATCTAAGAGCTGAGCTTTGCCATGGGTCATCCAAAATCACAGCCCCCCCGCTACTGAGCTCCTCCAGTTCCCCCCACAGCCAGCCAGGTTTTGGGGTGATTTGGTTCCTTGCCACGTTGGACCATAACGGGAGTCATCATGAATCCTTCCTGCAACGAAGGCAAAATGTGCTCTGCTTCTTGCACCAAGAAGCCACCAGAAGACCACCTATTTTTTTTCCCAGCCTCTTGGTTGACTCTTCCTGTTTTTTTCTTTTTGGAGGGGTATCTGCTTTTTTCTTAAAGATCTTTAAATTGTTGTCAAAAATCAAACTTTCCCCAAGGATTTCTATATTTAATCAGCAAATATCATCCAATTATATGGGGATAAAGTAATTATGTCTCCCTCAGCAGACCTACTTCTCTTTCTTTCCCCAAGGGGAGGAGAGGTCTTCCCTCAGGATTATGTGATTAAATGGAGGTTTAAAAGAAATCTTGCTTTGTTACTTAAAGAGCTTAATCTGAAATCCTCTCAGAAGTAAGCTGCGCTTTGGAAATGCTGAGTAAGGGAACCGTTAGCTGATCACCTGCCTGGGGTCCTGCTTGGTTGTGTACCCCATGCCTGGATGCAGAAGTGAGCTCCAGGTGGGATCAGCCCTTGGCCAGAGTCTCGGAGCAATCCTGGCGTCCTTTGTTAGGGCTGGTCACCCCTGCTTTGAAACTGCTGGATGGGTCCCTGCTCCTTCAATGGGATGTCAAGCCTTGGGTGGAGCCTGACGGCATTGCCTTGGGATGTGCCATGCTAAGACCATGAGAACTGCAATTGGATATGGCCAAATCTGCCCCCAGAGGCATCTTGCCTGTGGCTCTCCTCATCCTGGGGAAGGTCCATCACTCCCAGAAGGTCTCCAGTGGTGGTTTGGCATTAGGCTGGCCCATGTCCAGCTCTGACTTCGCCAATGGTTTTCCCTGGTTCAGCCCCACTTCTGCTCCCCAGCACCCATGGGTGGCATGGGGGGTTCCTGCTGACTCTGCCTTGCCAGGTCAACACTGGCTCTAAATGTCTTACCCTGAAGAAAGGTCAAAAGCCATGTCACACATATATACCTGCCTATATATGTACTTACCAGCTCTACAAAGGCACAAGCACTATGGACTTCCTTGGACAAGGTCTCTGAGCTATTGGTGAGCAGAGAAGCTGCTGAAAGCAGAGACCTGCTGCATTAACTCATTTAGTACAGGCAAAAAGTATCTGAAAAGCTGTTGTATTTCCTCCGTAGTTTGTCATGCTCTGCCTCTAAAATTTTGTGTGTTGATGGCCTGATAGAGCTCTGTGGGCCTTGTGCTAGCCCCATGGGCTTGGCAGGCATGAGCACTTGGGAGAATAACAACCTGTGCTGCCACCAGGGCTGGTACCTGATGAAGGGAGATGGAGATGGCTCTCTTGTTCTTTCCCACCAGCAAGAGGCCAAATCCCCTGCTGTGAGCAATCCTAGCAGCCTGGGGTGTAGGTGGTAATTTCTCCTAAGATTTTTACCCTTTTAACTAGTGTCAGGAACAAGAGAGGGAATACTTACAGGTTTCTGTAGCTTATAGAAAGCAGAGAGCCTTCACAAAAGGACTGGAAAGCCTTTCCTGAGCTTTTACTTCCATGCTTGCTTTTGTCTTTCAGTTCACGTTACCCAAGGCTGTCATTTTTGTGCAGAAGAAAGTGCATTTGGGGAATTTGAGGGAGCTTTCTGGCGTGTTGAGCTGTCAGCTGTAATGCAGCAAATATGGCAGATGCCACCAAAGGAGGACTCAGGTTTTCTGGCAAATCTGCGCTGTGGTTTTGAATGGGAGCATAGGGAAAGGGCGAGGGGGGAACATAGCTTTCCCAGAGCTGTACCCATGAGCTGGCTGGTCCCCTGCTGAGAGGTGGCAAACAGAGAAATGCAATGGAAGCATCCAGGGTGGAAATATGAGCGTCTTGTGCATTGGGGGCTGCTGTGGTGGGGACACCAAGGACACTGCAGAGGCCTGCAGGCATTTGAACCACAGGCAGGCTCAGGGATGGCATCTGTAGTGGCTGTTCCCAAAGATATGTCTCGGGGAAAGACTGGCTATGGAGTTTAGATGTGAGCATCACCCTGCAGCACCCTGGTGGGGGGGACATGGTGTCCTTACCAGTGCTGCTCTGAAGCCACTGAAGCCTCCTCCCTTAGCGCTGGTGCATACCCAGAGCCCGATGAAATGTGCCTGGCAGCCATCCTGCTAATTCAGCCTTGGTTTTACTATGCTTGACACCATTATGTTGCCCTGTCTCCTTCCATTGCCCATGTGTTAAAGCTGGTGGATGCTGCTAAGCAGCAGCTTCTCCCTCTGGATATCCTGGGGCCAGGCTCTGGTCGTTAAAACCACTCGGATATTTTTCCAAGGTTTGGCAAAAGGTGTGTTGAGGCTGCCCTCCTTCCCTCTGCTCTTGGGTGGATGCAGTGTTCCCAGCAAGGCTGCAGGCAGCCATAGAGATGGGAAAGTGCAAATCAGGGCAAGGCAGAAGGAGAAAAAGGAATTCAAGGAGATATGCATCTCCCAGAAGCCCGTGTTAAAAGAAGACAGTAAGCTGGGATGAATGATGCATAAGATAAAAAGCCTGGGGACAGCGGGGAGGGGGAAGAGAGTCACGTAAATGGGGAAAATATATGAGAGAGGCAAGGGGAAGAGCCGTAAAAGCAGGGGTGTCATTTATCAGGACAGGCTTCATCTTTGCAAGAAAAGAAATAAATAACTCCACTAAACTAAAAACCTTGTGGCAAAAATTCAAGCAAGCCTCAGGGAACATCTTGGAGGGTGGGTGGTGTGAGGGTTCAGTAAGCTGGGTGCAATGATGCTACTTGCAGTGGTCTTGCATATACTGGAGCGAGCAACAGCTCTGACGAGCCCTGCCTGGGGCTCCCAGGCTGGCCAGCAGCACGCAGACCCCCTTTAAATGGTATTTGGGCTGTGAGGGTGGGAGGGAGGGGGAAAATGAAGGGAAGAGAGAGTCCTCAGGCCCTTGAAATTTGCTAAATTGAAAATCTCACCAGCAGTTAATGATCTCAATATATCTATGTGTGTGCATGTATGTGCATGTGTGTGTATCGTGCAGAAGGAGGGGTTCAGGGAAGGGCTCCCAAAGCCTCCTCTCCTTAAAGACCACGTACAGGGAGGATGCGGGTGGGCGCCTCTGGGTGCAGACACCAGCACAAGAGGATTGCAAGGCAGAGCAGTGACCCCGTGCCTCGGGGAGTGGGAGCTGCACATCTGAAAATAAGATGGAAGAGGGGAGCAGGGTCTGGGGGTGATGGGGTGCTGGCCCACTGCAGGAGCAAACAGTGCAGCTGGTCTGGCACGCTGCTGGTTTTGCTCTGGATTGATGGGCTGCGGGGGGGATCTGGGCTAATAAAAAGCCGAGCTGGAGGGAAGGTGAGATAACAGCTTGAGCTGCAGCTGTGTTAATGGGGTCTTGGTGCCGGGGAGGGGGCTGATGGCCAAGGAGAGGATGGAGAGGCAGTGGCTGTCCTTCCACGGGGCACAGGGCTGGTCTCCTTGGAGGGGTGTCTGGAGAGGAGGCTGTAAATCTGGTGTGCACTGCAAGTACAAGTAGCTACAGTATATTCATTGCATCCCTTAGCACAGTGCAGGAGCCACTCTGTCACTGAATCCCAGTGTGGCAAGGGTTGGAAGGGCCCTCTGGAGATCACCCAGCCCAACGCCCCTGCTCAAGCAGGGTCACCCAGAGCAGGGTGCATAGGACATCGTCCAGGCAGGGGTTGAATATCTCCAGAGAAGGAGACTCCACGGCACCCTCACAGTAAAGAAGTTCTTCCCCACGTTCAACTGGAACCTCTTGTGCTTCAGTTTGTGCCCATTGCCCCTTGTCCTGTTGCTGGGCACCACTGGGAAGAGTCTGGCTCCGTCCTCGTGACACCCACCCTTAAGATATTTGTACATGTTGATGAGATCCCTTCTCAGCCTTCTCTTCTCCAGGCTGAACAAGCCCAGCTCCTCAGCCTTTCCTCACAGGGGAGATGTTCCAGTCCCCTCATCATCTCTGTTGCCCTCCTCTGGACTCTTTCTAGGAGTTCCTCATCTTTCTTGAACTGGGGAGCCCAGAACTGGATGCAGTGCTCCAGGTGGGGTCTCACCAGGGCAGAGCAGAGGGGGAGGAGAACCTCCCTTGCCCTGCTGGCCACACTCCTCTTTATGCTCCCCAGGATGCCACTGGCCTTCTTGGCAACAAGGGCACACTGCTGGCTCATGGTCAGCTTGTTGTCCACCAGGATTCCCAGGTCCCTCTTGGCAGAGCTGCTTTCCAGCAGGTCATCCCCCAGCCTGTCACCATAAACTTCTGTGTTACTGTGGCTCCAGGTTATTGCATGTTTCACACACTTTACCTGCTGATACCGCCTGTCCCAAAGGGTTACAGCTGCTCCTGCAGCGCTGTCTGCAGCCATGCTGGGGTGGAGGGTGGGAGTTTTCTCTGCCACCGACCCCTGCTGCCTGCAAAATACTGGGGAGCACATGACTGGATCACACCACCCCGGTCTGCACAGGGAGTCGTGTCCCTGCTATGCTACAGCTGAGGGAACGCATCCAAAAAAGCATTGCTATGAAATTTTAAAACCCTTGGACTGGATTAATTCAGCTGACCTTGGCACTCTCCGGTAGTCTAATAGCCATTGATTTATTCTGCTGATGTTAAACCTTTAACACTAAAACCAGGCTTTGGGAGAAAGGTCTTTGTTTGCAATGACAATGTGCAAACTGGGTAGTGAGAAAACAGCTGCAATAACTGCGTCTGCTGTCTTCTCCCTTCCCGACCACTCTGCGAAGCTTTTCCAAACCCATCTGACACTGAAGCCCCTTTTCCAGTGGATGGGTGCACAATGGGCCCCCCGATCTGGGAGACGTGCTTTGGGGCACAGCCTCTTGGATCCATGGGTCTTGCTCTCTCCAGGGCCTTTACACCCAAGTCTGCGTTTTGGCGGTGGGCTGACCCCGGGCTGTGCTTGCCGAGCGTTCCTCTTGGTGTGTGCATCCCGGCATGGTGCCAGGAAAGCATCCCTGGCCCGGGTTGTCTGGTCTCTGCCTGGCTCTGCTCCATGACCTGTCTTCTCTTGGCTGTAAATATCAACAATACAAGTTAAGTGGAGTTAAGAGACTGCATTGATGACTCAGTAGTTCCTCAGCAGCCTTTTTTGCTAGGAAAGGGTGGCGGCTTAGCATGTCTTTACCTTTATTTTGTAAATGCTGGCTGAGTGCGTTAAGTGGCCCAGGAGCACGGGGTGGGCATGGTTTGCTCTTGTAGTCTTTGCAAAACAGGTGAGTTCTTGTGCTTTTTCTGGGTGTGATATTTAGTTACCAGCTCTACCACTCCCAAGCAGCGGGTACAGCATGTTCTGCAGAAATTAATGATGATAAAATTAAGCTCATCTTCAAAATCCAGGTCCCGAAGGCAGCCAGGCTGCACTCATGGCTTGGTCAGAGCTTCCCCTTCAGGATGAGCTCTGCCCCATGATTCAGAATGCAAAGCCCCTAGTGATAACAGTCATCACTCCTCTGATAGGGATTTTGCAGTGGTCTCGGGGCCCGACATCGCAGAGGGGTTTGGAAGCTGTGTGTTAGCTGGTGGAGTAGCACCAAGTTAAAGTCACAGGAAAATATCAGCAACAAAAAAATTACAGCTACAGAATGGTGAGAAAAGAGGAGTGATTTGTTTATAATTGTACTGCTGGAGGAAGGAATCAGGCTTAGTCCTTGTACTTCATTCTTCCCACTGCAATTTGGCAAATGCCAACAGCTTTGGAAAGTTCACATTTTTCTGTATCTTTGCTCAAAACAAAACCATTCCCTTTGTCCTCTGCTTCATTTCTTTGTGAAAAACCCATTAAACCCAGAAAGGTCAGATTTTCAAAAGCACATGGTGCACATACTGCGCATTAAGCATCTGCCTGTGAGCTTCCTATCAAAGGCTGGTAGATGTTGTTTGAAATATTGAGGCTTACATTGGTGCCTGGCTGGGAGATGAGTGCCTACCCATTGGGGATGAGGAATCCTGCCCATACGTGCCTGCTGCCATCTTTGCTGTACCAGGAGGCAAAGCGCCTATAGCCCTTCTCAGCGTAGCCCCCACGATATCCTTGTATGCAGAGATTTCCTGCAGCTCCTAAGGAATCCAGCAGTTTCAGGAATGACCTGCCCTCCTGAGAAACCAATGCAGCTGAGCTCATAACCCGCCCAAGTCTGTGTTTTGATGTGAAGACAGAGGTCTCGACCAAAGATCTGCCTAGAGGTCTCAAGGTCCAGAAACTGACTGTGGCATCCTCCACTTGTCCTGTTAGACCAGCCAATGTGGAAGGGTGAGGGGGTCTGGAGCCCAAGGCTGGTGGGGAGCGGCTATGGGAACTGGGGGTGTTCAGCCTGGAGAAGAGGAGGCTGAGGGGAGCCCTTATCGCTCCCTACAACTGCCTGACAGGAGGGGGGAGCCGGAGGGGTTGGGCTGTGCTCCCAGGGAATGGGTGATGGGACAGGGGGAAATGGCCTCAAGTTGTGCCAGGTTTAGGTTGGACATTGGAAAAAATTCCTTCCCTGCAAGGGCTGGCAGGCACTGGAAGGGGCTGCCCAGGGCAGGGTTCGAGTCCCCATCCCTGGGGGTATTTAAAAGCCAGGCAGACGAGGTGCTGAGGGCCAGGGTTTAGTGGTGGGATGGCAGGGTTAGGGGAACAGTTGGGCTTGGTGAGCTTAAAGGTCTTTTCCAACCCAAATGATTCTGTGATTCTATGAACCTCATGGTGACCTGTCCCTCAGCATTGTACCAATAAGCTTAGAAAAGCTTTGCTGATAACCTTGCACTGCCAAGTTCCCTGAAACCCAACCAAGAAAACAAAGGAAGTGAGAAAAAACTCTGATATAGTTTAAGACTTGGAAAAAAAAAAAGTCTTGTTGGTATGTGGCAGTGAAGAGAGGACCTTTCTTCCCAGCAAAGAAGCTGCTGTAAACATCTTAATCTGGACAGCTGGACCTCCATGCCACTATGTGAGGTTGTATTTCTGAACTCAGACAAGGGTTTAGGGACTGCTTGACGTTATCTTCATCTACTACCAAATATAGTCCTCCTAAATAAGTTATGCAAAAGCAGGAGAAAATGTGAGTCTTTCCTGCTTTGAAAGAGATTCATCATGCTTGAACTCAACTAGGAGGACAACTTGTTTTCCTGTGACCCCAGCAGTCTTAAGCCTGCATTGCAAAAGCTGTCATTAAAATGCAGCTTGACTTTTCCAGGTATAACCAAACGGGATGGCTACACCGCCTCTTCATGATGTTCAGGGGAGCCACCTGAAGCCCAGGAAGGAGCAAGACCACCTTTCCCCACCCCACAGCATCTCGCTCATCCTCATGGGTAGGTGAGAGTTGGAGGGCTGCTGTGAGAAATACAGCTTAAACCAGGACCAAACCCTTCCAGCATCATGTAGAGGGGTGTAAAGAAGCTGGGAAGAACAAAACCCAACCATAAATAACCTCCTGCCTCCTCGCAGGCGCTCTTTGCATGGTAGCTCATTATCCTCCGCCAACATTGCTGATGGTGGTAGAGGGAATGGCAGCTAAGTCACTAGTGCCCTTGGGAAGTGGCATCCAACATCTGCATCTGTTTCTGATTCCTTGTGGCAGTTGTAGAACCTGCTAGCGTAACCCTGCCACACAGACTGCTGTGATTGCTGCTGCTTGGAAACAGGAGAAGAACAAATCCTGCAGGAGAACAAGAAATTGCTCTGCATGATCCTTAAAATGCCACAAGGTGCTCAATGTTTGAAGTGCCAAACCTCAATGTTTGAAGTGCCACACCATTACTAGTAAAGAGATTAGTGGGAATGGCAGTAATGCTTTGGAGAGACCTTCACTGTGAAGAGAAAATTGGGCCTTTCTCCATCTCGGACTCCCACAGCTCTTGGCCAAGACTTCATTTATGCTCCTTTTAGCATCTCTATAAACTCACTGTACCTATAACTGCTGCAAACTTTGTGCTGCAGGTGTGACACCTCCCAGCCCTTTTGTCTTTCATCTCTGCTCTGCTTCTCCTTTCCTGAGCCATCAGGACCTTGCCTTGAGCATTCTGCAGCCTTGGATCTGATGTGCTTCATGTGGAATGAAGTACTGGACCAAGGTAAGATGTGGTGGTGACCTTTCCTCTGTGCATGTTGGCATTGTGAAGCCTGCAGATAGTTCGCAGCATCTTCTCAGGCTATGGGGATGTACCTTAATGACCCAGGCGGAGCTGCTGCTTCAGGAGGCTCCTGGGAAGAGCTTTCTTCAAGCCCCAACCATGCTGGTTAATAAGCAATGTTTGGACATGAGGTGGGGAAAATTGCCGTGGTGCCTGGACTGAGCAGGAGCCCAGCAAGCTTGGGGAGCGTCAAAGTGCAGAAAACAGAGGTAAGACACGTATCGATGTCTTCATTGCAGCTTTTGACATAAGGACTCCCCAGGCAGCTCCCCTGGCTGTAACTGGGGCCCCAGTGGGCACCCTGAATTTGGGAGAGGTTGGAGGGGCAGGTTTGCATCGCTGAGCAAGTCAGCCCAGAGCTGACTCCATCCAGCTCCTGTCTCCAGCAGTGACCCAGTGATGATGCCTCCCTGCCTGTGATACCCCAGTCTCAGCATTTCCCCCCCATCTGTCCCCCCAAATCAGCTTTGCAGGCAGAATTGCTGCTGCCTGCTTTAAAGCTCACAGCAACACTTCAGCATCACAGAGGTTCTCCTAAACGGGTGCTCCTTGCTTTTCTTCCTCCGGAAGCTTTCTGGTTTTACAGCACTGAAAGTCATTGTTGGATTACAGTATTTTCTTGTGCATTATGTATTTTCACTTATTACTTTAATTATTTTGCCTTCCTCTGCAATTTACTTCCATATTTTATTCTAGAATAGTCTTGCTGTGCCTAAGGATCCTTTCAGCTCTAATAATTGTAAGAGTAATAATATAAATCATCCTGGTGCTACCTGGTTACTTTCTTTGCATTTCTAATAACAGAGCAAGATGGGATCAAATTGGGTGTTTTGACATTTTTCTTTTACCTCTCCAAGGAGAATTGCCAGGTATATTTGCTGTTGCCAAACACGTGGCAAGCTGGGTCACTCAGCACCCGGTAGCCATCGGTGACTATCAGCCTGTTTACAGCTCGCCAAGGGTCCTCACTGAGGCTTTTCTGTAGCTGTATGTTCCATCCCCAAGCTTTGGCATAAGGAGTGACTGTTCAGAGATCCCAAAGCTTAGCATTCATTCACTTAAGGCCCTGTTGTTGATGTTGTGTCAGCATTACTGAGCTTTTGATTACCGTAGCTGTAACAGAAGTATTTATTTGTATTAAAGAAAAAAGCCTAGAGGCATCTGGATTGTCTGAATCATCTCTGGCCATGGCGGTTTACAATTTTTAATATAGAAGAATAGCAAGTGCTTGGAGAAAACCAGTCCCTAACTGTCCTGCTTCTGCAGGTGGCAGACTGGATGTTGGTTTTGGACTTGTCTGGCTTCACACCAGAAGGTGCAGCTGAGTCATGAATGCCATTCCCAGAATAACAGCTTAGGGCTGCAGCCACATTGTCCCTGGCTCTGATGGCAATTCTGTACTCAAGTTGTTATATTCTCACCTGAAGGCAAGAAAATATTAAGTTTTGTAGAGGAGAGGGAAGTGAGGTGGGTCTGATGAGCTCAGTGCCTGTGGGACTGAGCTTTATCCATCATCTCCCTGGAAGCCTTGGCTCCAAAGCCACAGGCTGGGAGTTGCTCAGATGAAGGTTATTTCTCGTGTGTGTGAGGAAAGCCTGGCATGTCAAGACCTCATCTCGGGCCCCACAGGTACAATGCAAATTTTCCACCAGAACAACACCTGCAAAAATGTGAAGATAAAACCCTGAAGCGTCAAGTTGGTTTGGTTGGTGTCTGATTGAGGAAACGTCAGGAGAAGGCATAGTTCTCATTTTGCCCCCTAGATCTGGCTCCCCAGCATCCCAAAGATGGTTGGGCTTGGTGAGCTTAAAGGGCTTTTCCAACCTAAACGATTCTGTAATTCTAAAGACAGAAAGGAGGCAATGACGCCTCATGGCTGCAGAGAAAGTTGATTTGAGACCAGCTGAATAAGGATGGAATTAACTGTCCCTCAGCCTTCAGCTTCAAACATCTCAGCCACACAAGGGTGTACAAAGCAGCATGTTACTGAGCTCCTCTGTTCATTTTGTATTTCTGGTATGAGAAAATAGAGCTTTGGCAGGGACCAGGACAAGGTGGAGAAACATGCTGAGCCAGCTCCAAGTAAGAGCCAGCCAAAATCCTGAAGACCCTCAGCTGAGTCACATCTGACTTTTTTTTCTCTGCTTATTTTTGCCCTCTATGCCCCTCCTTATGCTGCAGTGCTTGTCTCTGGGTGATGGAGACTCCTGAGGAAATCCATGCTCAAGAGCTTTGATGGGCTTCAAAATGTGATGCCTGAGGGTGGTTTCACCTACTGGCAGCACTCCCAGCTGCATGCACCGAGGGCAATGCTGGAGCCTCTCCAGTAGGTTCTTGAAAAAGGACTTAATAATCCACTGGGGTGTTACATTCAAGAGGGAATGTTTGGAAACGTTACAGCCAGGAGCATCCTGTTAGGACCTTGGTGTGGAGTTCCCAGGGATGCCAGGGGACAATCTTTTTAGCAGGGCCGGTTATGACAGGACAAGGGGTGATGGTTTTAAACTAAAACAGGGCAGATTGAGACTGGATCTAAGGAAGAAATTCTTTACAATGAGGGTGGTGAAACCCTGGCATGGGTTGCCCAGAGAGGTGGTGGAGGCCCCATCCCTGGAAACATTCAAGGCCAGGTTGGGGCTCAGAGCAATGTGATCTGGTTGAAGGTGTCCCTGCTCCCTGCAGGGGGGTGGACTGGGTGACCCTAAATGTCCCTTCCAACCCAAAGCATCCTATGATTCTATGCTGAGCTGCTTGCAAAGTGGCTTTGGAAGAGATGAGCAATGTGGGACCGGCACTGATGGATGTTGCTGGACAAAACACCCTGTGGATGCCCTGTGCATTTGCTAGCTGATGGGCCAGTGGATTGTTTGGAGGAGAAAATGTCTGGACAAATGTAAATGCAAATTTGAGTGAAATGCAGAGCCTGAGCTTCCAGAGCTGCCCATGTGCTGGGCTGGATGGCTAAGAAGAGATCAAATGGATCAGAGTAAGCTTCCCTGACAGTAGGAATACTAAAAAAAAAAAGGCACTGGAGGGGTTTATCTGTACCTCCCTGCTGGGAATTAGGCAGCACTATCAGACAGCCTCTCCTATGAGGCTGATTTGCCAATGGAGAAATAACAGATTGGTCTCCGGAGCAAGGAGCTGTGCTTGGATCGCACCCCAGGCGCTCATTTTGTGGATCACGGTAACGAAGTGGCTGTCTCCAGACACCCCTCCCTTTTGGGCTCACTAAACATCATCTCTGCTGTTATTACTGGGCTGGTCAGGTCTCATCTTGCATCGCCCCATAGAGCACATCCCTGTCCCTGATGAATGTGGTACCCACGTGTCCTCTGGGCAGGACCTGGCTTCTCCCTGCCATTGTTTTATTCTCATTTAATGTTATACAAGTCCATGTCTGCAGCCTCCTATCTTTAAGTCATTTCTGGATTGCTGTTTGTTGTTCCTGGACTCTATTTACAAGCTGTAAGCGCAGCCACTGCCCAGGCTGTGCTGGGCCTTTGTTTGTGGCTCCGAGCCACTTGGAGTGGTTCTCAGAATGACACTTGAGCCAAACTCTCAGTGACATTCGCTTGTAGAAATGGGATTTTGGGCAAGGTTTTCAGGCTGTCCCAGATCCCATTTCTGAAATGGCTGAAGCTCCTGGGACAGTGGTGGAACTGATCCGCACGAGTCTGGCCAGAGGCTCTTAAAGATGCTGCTCACACCAAGGGGCTTCTTCATAGTGAATAACTTGCAGACCCTGAGATCAGGACTCTGTTTTACATCTTTAAATATCCTTCAAGATATTTAAGACCCCTGTAGCTCAGACCTCCTTGGCAGCCCATGGCAATTAAAGTCCTGCATAAAATGGAATTTCGGCTTCCTAAACCGCTTTTGAAAATGTCACTTAATGTCTCTACTTGCATCTTTATTTCTCTTTACTTGAACCCTCTGTGACAAGTTCTCTTCTCTAACTCTCCTGGCATCTTCAGATTCTGGTCCCTTTTCATTTTAGGTGCTAAGTATTTTCCTCCTGGTGTTAAGTGCTTCAGCAGGCTGAGAGCCTGGTCACTCACTCCTCTACCTCCAGCCCATCAAATTGTCACGCTCACTTTGGCTCATTAGGCTTTATCTCCTGGACTCTAACTGACAGTGTGCTGCCAAGCCTGAGCATCCCTGGAGCTTCTTGCTGCTAACTCCAGAAATCAGAGAAGATTTCTAGAGTCAGGCAAGAAATGCTGTGGTGGTTTTTTTCCTGGCTCAGAATCCCAGACTGGCAGAGCTTGGAAGGGACCTTGGGAGATCACCCAGTCCCACCCCCCTGCTCAAGCAGGGTCACCCAGAGCAGGGTGCACAGGACATCATCCAGACAGGGTTTGAATATCTCCAGAGAAGGAGACTCCACAGCCCCTCTGGGCAGCCTGTGCCAGGGCTCGGTCACCCTCAAAGTCAGGAAGTTCTTCCTCATGTCCAACTGGAACCTCTTGGGCTTCAGTTTGTGCCCAGTGCCCCTTGTCCTGGCACTGGGCACCACTGGGAAGAGTCTGTCTCTGTCCTCGTGACACCCTATCTTGAGATATTTGTACATGTTGATGAGATCCCCTCTCAGCTTTCTCTTCTCCAGGCTGAACAAGCCCAACTCCTTCAGCCTTTCCTCACAGGGGAGATGCTCCAGTCCCCTCATCATCTCTGTTGCCCTCCTCTGGACTCTCTAGAAGTTCCTCATCTTTCTTGAACTGGGGAGCCCAGAACTGGACATCTCCCCTTGAGGCTTTTCCAGGGGAGGACTTTCAACCAGATGTGGGTGTTGAGGAGGTTTGGGGGTGCTGGGGCAGAGCCCAGGAGCAACAGGGCATAGCTTCCTG
Source organism: Butorides virescens (assembly GCA_017310255.1). NCBI lineage: Eukaryota > Metazoa > Chordata > Aves > Pelecaniformes > Ardeidae > Butorides > Butorides virescens. The sequence continues at coordinate 138,586 of JADKXX010006799.1, forward strand.
CTGACCTCCACTCACGGAGGGACATTATCGGCTGAACGACAACCCCAGCTGATAAGACCTTGCTGTCTCTGTTACAGCTTGATCATTTCAATCTGGATTTTGACACAGTGTCTCTCTGCAGTCCTAACGCAGTGGGAAAGGAAATTATAGGTGTTTGAAAAAATCACATCACTTTGACAGAAGTCAAGAGCGATTTTATTGAAGCTGTATTTGTTACCCTGTCTTGTATTGCTGAACGAGCCTGCAGGACTCTCAATTTTAACTTGACTTTGTCCCTTTAAATAATAATGTGTGATGACATGTCTAATGCTCTATCAGCACCTGTAATGCCATCAGTCATATGAGAAATATTATGACATAGCTGGTTTTTTAATGCTGAATAGCTCCTATCATTTTGGAAAAGATCCCATGTTAAATGAATTGAGCTCCCACAAAACCCCCCAACCCTTTGGATTAGTGTTGTGGTTGGTTTTTTTATTTAAGTGAAGTGAGGGTTGAATTGACTTCAGAAGGACGTTTGACGTGGGAGACTGTTGCAAACCCAAAACCTCCCTCGCTCGAGCGTGCACCAGAGGGCACTGCATGATGCGCTGGGAAACACTGACAAACCCAACCGTTGCTCGGCCAGGATTTGGGGCTTTTTTTTGCACGTTTGCATCTGCGCTCACACCTGGAGATACGCATCTCACTTTGCAGAGAGTTGGTACAGGGCTCCATCCCCCCGGGGCTGATGCTACCACCTCAGCAGGTTTAGCACAGTCACCGGCCCCGGTGTGACCGCAGGCTCTGTCCCACGGTGAGGGCATGAACCGCAGCCCCCAACCTGTGGCAGCTCCTGCCCTGACCCAACTCATGATGGGGATGATGGCGTGGAGTCAGTGGCTCCTCACCAGCGGGAGGCACCTTGCCATCCCAGCTCCCTCGCAGCCTGCTCCCCTGGGATGGGTTAGACAAATCCCACGTGGCTTGGGAGGTCCTTTCCCACCCTGTGGCTTTGTGTCCCGTCTCCTCTCCACTGAGCCAGCTGCCTGCAGTCACTGCCTGCAGTCGCTGCCTGCTCCAGCAGAAGCTTTTCAAGAGGGGCACTTCTGTTCCGAAACCGAGCTGTGGCACCATGTCAGCAGGAGGCCTGGTAGGAAGGGTGTCATGGAGGGACAGTCCATGGGAGGCATCCCATCCTGGGGGCACCTCTGGGTGCTCAGCTTTATCGGAGCATGAAGGGGGAGCACGGGGTGGGGGCAAGGAAACATCCCCAAATTAGCTGGAAAAGCAGCACTGATGGGTGGAGGTGAAGCAGGGTGTCCTCAGCAGCCTTCCCCGAGCACTGCCCCACTTGGGCTCACATTTGGTCCATCCTTCTCTGGACCTGCTGCCCTCAGTCCAGCTTCATCAGATGCCTACGCATCGCTCAGGGTGCCCATCACTGCAACAGTCCTGGGCTTGGGATATGTTTCCCCTTCATTTCTTCCAAAGTTTTTTTTTTTTTAAACTGCTGAGCTCATGTGTGATATGCCACTGCTTCAATCCTTTCCTCTTAAACTGGAGAAAGTGGTGCCCTCCGTCTTTACTCGGTGTTGCCCTGGTGTGGATCCCAGGTGGAGGTGGGCGTAGAGCAAGGGTGTTTCTGTGGTTGGTAATGCTGAGGACGTGGCTGGGAGGACTTCCCTGGCTGGTGCCAGCCAAAGGACAAGGCTGGAGAGTCACAGCAGCCTTTCCCAACCCTTAATTATGCCATGGAAGTTGTGCAGGTAACAGAGTCCCGCAGGCCTGCCAGCATGAGCCGCAAGTAGCAGTCACCATATCAGTAATGGATTAATACCAAGTGCGACTGTAAAAATAATAATGTGATCACGACGAAGTGTGAGTACATATGGGGAACTGCAGCAGGACTACTGCCCAGAAATTTCCACTATCAATCTGGGGAACGCGTTTCCCGTAGACCAAGGGGTTCCTGTGCAAGTGAGCAGGACTGCGCTGGTGTAACGGCCTGACGGCAGGTAACCTGGCAGAGGTGCATGCTTGCCTCTTTCCCTTTGAACTCAAGGATTCCTGAAATCCAAATATAAACCCCGTAGGGGACTGGGTTTGCATTTTTAGCATGCCACAGTCCTGCATCGTTCAAAGCCAGGCAGCTTCTGGAACTGCCAGGAGCTATAAAGAAGTAATGGAGCTGGCAACCAGCTCCTACTCCTGCACCTGTTTTATATTATTTGTGGGCAAAATCCTGAGGCCTTTAGTCACTCGCTGAACAACCACAGGAGGAAAAATGCTTCTGGAGGAGGAGGTGTTTGCGAGGGTTGTCTTGCAGACGTCTCCTTGGATAATCCTTTGGGGAGGGGACCGTAGTGGGATTCCCCCCCTCTGCTCATGGAAAAGGCCGGGGGATTATTCCTAAGCGCCCTCCTAGCTGGGGGATTTCCTGCGTGGAAAGATGTGCTCATGCATCAGCGATGCTTGTGCATGCGCCTGTAAATCCATCTGGAAAAAAAGCCCCTAGGAGCCTCTGGCTCCTGTGCGATGGCCCCGTGGATGCAGTTCAGGCGAGCTTGGTTCAAGCATTTTGGCTCAGCCTGTGCTGAGGGAGTGGGCTGGGATGGAACCGCTACAGCTGACCCAGGAACAAGCCCATTGCATGGGTCTCCCACCTCCTGCCTTAGTGCCACTGTGCTGTCCCTGTGCCCCCCCATCTCCTCCAGCATCCCTTTCATCTTTAGCATCCCTTCAGACCTTCTGGGACCACACTGGAGGGGCTTTGTGATGAACGTCCCTTCTCCAAGCTCCTCTGCCCAGCCAACCCACCTGGCTCCGCAGCGAGGGCTGTCCCTGCTTGGATGGTCTCTTCTGACCAGCTCCTCTACCAAAACCAGGAGTCAGCGTGTGTTTGAGGGCTTTTCTCTTGCATCCTCCATCCCTGAGGAGCTCCTGGGTGGCTGCAGCATGGCCAGAAGGTCAGCGGCCAAGCAAAAGGTGGCAATGGGGCACTGTGTCACCTGCCTGTTCTCCCCAGATTATTTAAATTTATTCCTATCCTATTACCCCATCTGTTCAAGAACTGCCAGCACCATTAGATTTCTTTTTCACCCCAAAAGGGAGGGCTGGGGGGTGCATGGGCTGCTCTCCTCGTGCCTCTCCTCTAGCACGGGCGATGGCCGGCAAGGGGCAGCCAGCAGAGAGGTTCCCCAGGAGCCTGATGAGGAGGTTAGGGCCACACACAAGGTTAATCTTTGCTCTCCAGGACCGAATTGAATTGCTGTAATCCCACATCGCTAATGGGAAGCTCGGTATGACGATACTCGTTGTTGTCATGTCCTAGTCCTTCAATTATTTGATTCATTCACATTTAGTATAAATACAGGATTAACCCAAAATGAGGGTTTAGGAGGGAGAATCTCTTATTCTTTAATTTTAATCTAAAATGCGTTCAACAAAATCACTCTGGTGATTGAGGCGCGGTGATTTAGGAAAGGATACAGGCACGGGGCAGCAGCAGCCCGGGAGCGGATGAGGCCTGGGGCAGCCACAGTGGTCACTGATGTCTGCTTCAAATAAACCCAACACATTTCTCTTTCTCCTCTCCCCTCCAAGACCCCTCAATAAGCTCTTCCTCCCAGCCTTGTGGTTTTAGCTTGTTTGTTTGTTTGGTTTTTTCCCAAGCAGACACACAGGTCATCTCCTCTCCTCTGGGGACTGCCTTCATGTATGAATTGAGGCAGGCAAGAACATGGACACCACATCTGCCCGCAGGCTGCGTACGAAATGAGGACGCACCATCCCATGCCTGTCGCTGCCCTGCACTCTCCCAGCCGTGCTGAGAAGCCACTTGCAGTGCCCGGTAGTGGCTGGGGCAGGAGGGACCTAGCCCTGCCTAGAGCAGCCCCAGGCAGAGCCCTGGGGAGGGGACAACACGAATGCCCAGAGGCTGGCGCATGGCAGAGCCCATCGAACAGCCCCTGGGCTTTCCCTGGCATGCAAGTCAGGCAGGGCCCTGGTGGTTTGCCTTTGCATTTTAGGGTTTCTTTGCATGGTGGTAAACACCAGTTGCAGCTGGTATTTTTGGTGAGCCATCTCCTTTCCAGGGTTCAGTTCCATAGGGCTCAAACAAGCAAAAAGCAGTTTGAAACACCAGCCTAGGGAAGGGACGCCAGGTGCTGCTCTTGCAGGGGATGGGGTGACAGGGTGACAAAACCCCTCCGCTTGGCTCACCCCCCTGTGCCATGGGGCGAAGGTAGGTGACGCTGGGGGTGGCTTCGCAGCCCCTCCGCTGGGCACTGCAGACCACTTTGAGCAGCGGGGTTTGTCCATCCTTCCCACGTGTGAGTGCTGGATGTGGATGGGCAGCTCAGCACCGTGCACCTGATGTGACGGCCACCCTGGTGGGACAGCACCTTCCACCCAGCATGCGGTGGCGAGGAGAACTCACTGCACTTGTTTCCACCCTGGGATCCCAAAACGAGGCCAGATTTTGCATAGGTTGAGGTTGCTGTGCTAAAAGGATGACGCAGAGCCATTGCCATGGAGACAGAAAGCCAAGGTAAGGAGCCACGCTGCTCCTGGCAGCATCCCGGGAACGGGGACCTCACCCCAAGTCCTGCAGCATCTGCTAGGGGAGAGTGGGGAAAGATGCATTCGCCCAGCTGCAAATGTGCAGTTTGCCATCACCATCAGGATCGTTCACCGGTGCTTTTATTTTAAGCAAATGCCTCAGCTCCCTCTGGGATGTAAATATCCAAGCACAGGCTGAAACCTTCTTCCTCCTTCTCCTGCAGGCACTCACGTGCCAGCTGCACGTAGCCCAGCAAGCACAGGTTGCGGAGCGTGCGGCCGGATGCAGGTTACACAATTTGGAAGCATTAAATTGTGCGTAGCGTTTTAGGTAATAATAGCTACACTTCAAAGAATTGCTTAATGACTCTTCTGCTGAGCCCTCCGCGTCGCTCACACGAGAGCAGGGTAGGAGCTTGTAAAAACCCAATTAGCGGCTGCGAGCGCGCTGTGGCTCGTGAACCGCCGAGTGGGGTTTTACAAGACAGGCGGCAGCCTGTGGGCACAGCATCCGGCACGCCAATATCCACCCAAAATCACAGTGGAGAGCAAGCATGCAGGGGCTGAAAAGTGGTTGAAAGACCCCCTGGTGGTCAGGGCATGTTTCTCTTCTCTTAGGAAGAGGGGAGCCAAACTTTCTCATCCTTGTAAGGAATGCTTCACATAACCAGGGTAGGATGCTGAGACCAGGTCCCCATGCTGGCAGGGGACCCCTATGCTTGAGCGGGTGCTGCTGCCATGTGCAAATCGCTGAGCACCCGTTTACTGCTCATCTCCTCTCCCAGTGTGTTACCAGCCCCTTTTCTTGGCTCCTGGTGGGCTGCAAAGCAGGAAGCTGCCATGAAAATATGGAAACTATTTCCCATGTCCTTTCCATAGGTGATTTAGCTCAGGTGGAGATGGCAGTGGCTGGGTTCCTGAGGGCTGAGCTTGATGTCCGCATCTGAAGCTGAAGATTCACATCGTTCGTGCCAGGGCTGGGTCCATCTGGCACTCCCAGGGCCACCCAGCGGGACTGGTGGCCCCAGGACAGGTTTCCTGGAGCTGGGCATGAACTGCTCGAGAGCTGGGTTTGGCCATGCTGGATGGACAGTTGGTGAAACAGCATGTGGTAAAACCACACAAACTGGGGGGTTGGAGTTGGACTGTTGGGGTCTTGTGACAAAACCAGCATCTTGGTTTGCTCCATCGTGCATGAGGGTGCCAGCTGCTCTGTGTCCTCCTGGAAAAGCAAAAGAAAACAAAATGACCACAACGGTACAAAATATGCATTGGGGATAAGACACTGTGGGCTCTTTGCAGAGGTTCCCTTTGGCTTTCCCCTCCTGTAGGCAAAGCCTGGCTTTGGGTGATAAAGGGATGGTGACCACGTTACAGCCACGGCACGGGTTGGCAGGTGGGAATCGCTGTGATGGATGAGCCCTGCAAATCCAGCCCTGCAGGTGTTGCACAGAGAGGTCATGCTCAGGAGCAGAACAGATTGCATGGACCAAGGCTTGGTGGGTTTTATTTGAACATTTTCCTGATTCAAGGCAACTTGAAATTCTCCAACTGTGTCTCTAACTCAGTTGAAGGGAAAAAAAGCAAATAGCTCCATGAACAGCAGAATCAACAGGACTTGTTTTCCTATGGACTTATGGCCTTAAGCTCTGTATCCAGTACTCCCAGCTCCTTCCCTTATCCCCCACCAGTTTGGCAGGGCAGGTGGCACCACGTACTGCCACTGATTTGGAGCCAGGTGTTTGCTGATGGGCTGGACAGTGGACCTGTTGTCTTATAAATACACGGCTGAGTTGAATTTGCTTCTTCCTCTTACAGACATTATTTTGGGCTTCCTCCCTTATCCAGCCAGTTGTCATGAAACCTACTGGAAGAGCAGATCATTGAGATCTCTGCTCCAGTGTGAAATTGAGTTTCAGTTGGCCAAAGTATGCAAAATTATTTTTAGTGGAGAAGGACAGACAGTTAAATGAGTGGATGCACGGGCTCTGTGACCTTGGCTTTTCTTTAGGCTAAAGCTAGGAACAGCCATAAAACGAGCAGCAGTTATTAAAACTGTCAGCAAACAGTATCCTAATTTTTCTTTTACATTTTGAAAACTTAAACCAGCCTATCAATAAGGTCTCTGCTGTTTCTGCTGTTAGTTAGAAGCTGAGTTATGTCCTGAAGTAGGATGATTTAGGTCTCCTTTGCGTTTTTCTTTCAAACTGTTTGCCAGTGGAAGTAGGGAATCCCGTCACTTGCCTGTGAGCAGCCCTTGCTGTCAGTGTCTTGCTCAAAATATCACCCACTGACTGTGGAAACAAAAAACCCCCCCTTTTTTTTTGTTTCCAATTTTGAACAGCCATTAGCTGGAGGACAGATGCTGTTATTTCATGTGTCTTCATCCTATCCACCTTGCACGAGACCTAGTAAAGCTTAGTGCTCCACTGATTTCTGTCTTGCGAGCCCAGGTGTATTTTTTTTGCCAGATTTGCACCTTTTGAAGGGCGCTGTCCTTGGAGGACAGCCTGGCATCTATCAGGGTCAGGCTGAAGCTGGGCATCACCCTGCTGATGTAGCTAAATTGCTTCCAGGGATGCAGAAGCTGTTGAGACAGATGGACACGTGCACATCCAGGTGGCAAGAATCTTGTTTCATTTGCAAATCTGGGTAAAAGGAATAATTTGTGATTAAATTAGTTAGTTTATTCTGAGAGATGGATGAGAGTTTTCTCTATGGCCTGAGCTTGGACATCAATGTCCAAGAGGGATTTGGAAAGCCAGCAAAAGGAGAGACTGGGAGCAGATATGCAGAAGTGGAGTAAGCGTCAGCTCCTCCATGTTTAATGAGGGTTTTTGTTTGTTTCCAAATTCCTTTTGAAGTTCTAAATAATCCCTTGTGATACTTGGTGAAAGCAAACAAGGTTTTCAAAGCTTTGCGTTTGACTTCAGGAGACCAAAACTCTGCCTACAGGTTTCCGGCATGTTTTATTCTCTTTGCTTTTTATCTTTATTAAAGGGCTGTAATTTGTGTGATTAATTGCAAATGCATATGGCTATTTTCGTGGCCTTACACGATATTGCACTTTGAGAGTCTGTTGTCTGCCCAGAGCAGATACACTGCTTCCACGTCAGCAGAAAAAGGGTTATCATATAGGCTCCTCCTTGGATTTTGAATTAATTAAATCAGATTTAGGGTCTCCAGCCAGCATGGCTGTCCTGTAGCAGTATGTTATATCAATGAAACTCTCTGTCTGTGTGGTGGGAAACTCTAAATGAGAAATGGGGTCTTCGGCCTCAAAACCTATGCAAGCTAGAAGAGGGTTTGCCCTCCAGAAAATGTGATGTAGAGAGACAAATGAATCCCAATGCATCAAAAGCATACAGTAGTGACAAATGTTAACGCTATTTCGCTTGAGAATGGAAGAGTCAGCTCACCTGTGTGCTTGGCCATCCCCGTCTTCCCAGGCAGCCTCACCATTTGGGTCAGAGAAGGAATTCAGCAGCAACATGATGTGGGTTTTTGGACAAGATCCTGCACAGCTCTGCACCTGGCTGATGGGTTTTCTGCCACCCCGCTGCTTGGATTGCATGGGATCTCCCCACCTCTGCGTCCTTCCCACCCTGCCTAACTGCAGTGAGGCCCGAGGATTTGGGAAGGATGGCCGAACTGGTGTAAATCAGGGAGATGCCTCCTGCAAGGGCAAGCAGCGTCCCTGCTTGCTGCAGAGCCTGGGTGCTCTGGGTAAGGTAAATGGACCCAGGGTCTGATCCAGTCAAGCAGCTCCTCTCACCTGATATGCCTTTGCCTTGGTACTTTTGACATGTTGCTGTAATACCCAGCTCTATCTTCTCATCTCATCCTGAGAAACCTGCTGTTTTCCCCTGCATCATGAGAAGCTGTCCTCTAACATCCTTGTAGGTAATAAAAATCAAAGTGTCGCTGCTTCCATCAAGAAAGCAGCAGCCCACCAGGATGAAAACAAGCTGCCAGCTGCTACGATGCCGACCCAGCAACATGGCAACCTCAGGAGCTCAGCTGAGTCTTGCGCTGCCAGCACCTTGGTGATGCAAATACCTGCAAACACTGATTTCTGCTTGAGTTTCAATATCTCCCTAGCTGCAGGCTTTCCAGGAGAATTGTTGTCCTGCAGAGACAGGACCAGATGAGGGCAAGTGCAAAATTTAGGTTGTTGGAGGAAAGAAGACGTGACAAGGCCTTCAGTGAACCAAACTTCACACTTCACAGCATCCAGTGAACCCAACACTGAAATCGTGGCAAATGAGGGGGTTTGAGCTCATTGCAGGAGGAAGACCTCCTGTGCCGTGGCCATGGCTCAGCCCATTGTAAAGAAAAGAAGAGAGATGAATATTTCACAGTCAAACACCAAAAAATCCCAGCATCAAGGGTGTCACCACGCTGAGGTTTATTTGCCCCTCACCGTAGACTCCCAGGTTGACCAAACCAGATAGAGTAAATGCAAAGTTTGCTCCAGAAACACAGGTCTGTGGCTGAAAACACCAGCTAGGCTGAGGATCTTCCAAAAGCTGAATGGCTCAGCGCTGCCGCCTGAGCCTGGCCAAGCCAGCCGGCCCACAAGCCCATGCCTGACAGCCAAGGCGTCTGATCTGGAAATCAGATACAGCACACACCATCCCGATGAAAAATATCACATGTGGTCTCTACTTCAGGCTACTTTCCAGTATCTTAAGGAAGGGATCTTTTAATTGAAAGCCTTAATATTGCTCGTTATATTTAAAATTAGAGCGGAATGGCAATAAAATTGGTCATGGGATTGAGACAAGTTTTAAGGGAGAGAAGGAAATTTATTCTTCAGTTTTTGCATCGGAGCATCCTTTAGAAGCCCATGCCCATTTGAATACATCAATGCGAGGATTAATAATTAAAGAAACAACCACCGCATGTCTCCAAGATGCACACGAGAAAGCAACAGCTCAGGCTGGAGGCTGGAGCCCCTGGGGACACGCTGTTTTTCCTGGCATTTCACCTCCGCCTGGAATACCTCATTATTTAGAAAAGCACTTTTCCACCAGCCTCTGCCATGGAACGTCTCACCTAGCAATTTGAGCTGATGGCTAACCTTAGTGTTAGCCTGGGAAATTGCATCTACGCTTGTTATCAGATTGATTTTGATGATCAGATTGATTTTGGAGGGAGATGTGGAGGTGTACACAGAGATAATAAGCGATTAGGATGGTTGTGTTTTGGGGTGAAAGCTGCCAGCAGAAACGCTTGCAGTGGGCAGGTGAAGCTCCAGCAAACCCTGTAGCCCCAGGTCGATGTGACTCGCAGCTGTGGTTGCCCAAGACTTGTGAAAAAGCAGGCTCCGAAACTGCTTCCTCTCCGCTCCCCGGATCCAGATGGATGTCAACAGGCTACGGCGACGAGACGGAGCCGTTTGGCTCCCCAGCGTGGCCCCCAGCCAAGTAGATGCCTCAGCGCACTGCTCTGCGGAGCCATCCGACAGCCCCGCGGCTGGGAGCATCTCACCGGGCGCTCAGGGCGGTTCAAAGTGTTGGCTTGGAGAAGGAAGTCTCTGACTCGAATGCGGTTTCCCTCACCAGGCCCAAACTGCACATCCCCTCCCTCCCCACCCTTCCTTCCTCCATGTTGGTAGTCTTCTCATTCATTAAAAACCTGCTAATTATCTCAGCAGCTTGGAACTGGGTTGCAGCATGAAATTAAAACCAGCTTTTCCTTTTGGCACCCACCACCTCGTGTAATTAATAAGACAAGAGAAAGCCAGAACATGCGGGTCAGCCCTGAGTGCGAGGAAGGGATGGATTGGACGCGGCCAGCGCCGCAGCTCGTGGCCGGGGTGCTCTGAAGCCGGCCTTGGCAAGGGTGGGTTGCATTTTGGGGCCAAACCGGGTAAAAGGAGGAGGAGATGAGGTTTGGTCTTTCCTGGTTGTTCACCTTATTTTTTCCTCATTTTCACTCAAAATCTGGACCAAGTAGTGCTCAGTGAAAACCCCGCACTCAATCTTCAGCGCCTCTTTGCTGGGGAAGGAATGGGGAGGCAGTCCGGCAGGGCTTGACGGTGAGTTTTGGCTGTCCCTGCCATGCTGAGCAGACTGGGATGCTCTGAGAGCCTGGGCTGTTGCAGACGGGCGTTCTGATGGAGAGCTGGAAAACGGCTGGAGGAACCTGAAACCGAAGGAGGGAGCCGTGCTGCCTGCACGCCCGCCAGCGCCAGGTCGTCTCCCCGCTGCCTTGGCACAAGCAAGCGGCCACCAAATCCAAATGGAAATGCTGCCCTGCTTGCTGGCCGCGGGCGGGAGAAGGCCGAGGACCCTGCCTTGCAGAGCTGAGCTGGGGTGACGCAACCCTTCCCCACGGCCCCCCTCCGCCCAGAGCCTGGGCTGCTGATGGGAAGGCAATGCCTTTGGGCACCATCGCAGAGCGGTGGCAGCACCAGGACTGAGGGGACACGACCCTCCTCCCGACTCACCGGAGCATTGGTGGAGCACAAACTTTCCTCCCTGCATCTGCAGGAGCGCTCAGGCTCCCCTTGCCCACCCTGCTGCCAACAGCATCCCCGCTCGCCGCCCGCCATGCCTGCTCTCCCGAGTGTTGATTTACAATTTGTTGCTCCTGCCATTGAGTAACTACTCTTGCTGCTTACTACGGACTTGCTCGGCTGCCAGGATGCCCCCGACGGGCGGTGAGACGCTGCTGGAGCTGGCAGGCCAGGGTGGGAGACAATCGCTCCTGGGGGAGCAGCAACGCCAAATTGGGGTTCTAGCCCTTTAAATCCACTCCGGTACTGCAAAAAAAGGGCGAGCAAGCAGGAGAGAGCCTTCAGACTCTTTTAATTAAAGCTTGTACCATATTCTGTCTTCCCAAGTCGCGGCAGTCACTCTCACTTCTTCAGGACATCTCGGGGCTCGCCGGCACCGCGGCATGGATGGGGGGAGCCGCTCACCTGGGACCAGCGGCAGTAGGTACGCACGGAGGGACGGGGCTGCTTGCATGGCTGCTTTCCCGCTCCTCGCTGTCAGCTGGAAGCATCCCCCCGTTATTATTTTTTTTTAATGTCTTTTCATTTGCCGGAGAGAAAGTCTAACGCGTTGCTTCTGGCTCGCCGCCTTGCGTGGGGACGGTGGCGGGAGGCATCCTCCCGCGGCGCACCTGGGGACGAGGGGCTCCCCGTCCTGCCACCGCTGCTCTCTTCCCACTCCTCTCCCTCCCTTTTAAATAACGAAGTGCATGACCTATAGTTGTTTGGGGTTTTTTTTGTTTGTGGTTTTGTTTTTTTTTCCCTTGCTCCTTAAATGAAAGAGCTGCCATTCAGCAGAAGATAAGTTGGGATGCCTGTTTCATAAATCACCGGAGAAGTTGGTCCCTGCCGCACTCTCGCCGCCGATTGCCCCCGCCAGCTCCGCTCACGGCTCCTCTCCCCTCTGCCTCCCCTTGTAAGTGCACCAGGTTAAGAGAGTTTTGCCATATCCTTTCATGCGCATTGCACTCTCGATGCAGAGCATTTCTTAAAAGCCTCATGGACTGAATCCCGGGGTTATTAGGAAAGACGGCGTTGTATTCACACCGGAGTCTCATCTCGTCAGCAGCATAACCCATAGCAGCGTTAGCTGGGCTTATAAATTGTCTTTCAGTGGGAACATTGTGCACGAAGAACATTTAACTGCTAACTATCCCATTCACCGATCGATTTTTCTCTCCCCCTCGGCTCCTAACTGAGCGATCTCTTCATTTGTATTTCTACGCAACACAGCTATTTCTTTAAATTATGTACTGCTGTTCCGCCGCCTCGGGTTGGTGCATGGTTCGGATGCCCCGGCCTTCATGAGAACCCCTTTGCTTCTTTGCAGCTGGGTCCCAGGTGAGCGTGGGTCCCGAGGAACCTCCCTCCTGCACGGATCCCCCGAGGCGAACAGAGGCTCTGCCAGGAAAACATTTATCCTGGTGCCGATCTGAGGTTAATAACACTTTTGACAAATAGCAGACCTCCTCAAGGCTTAAAATAGGGTTGAAAAAGCAGCCACTAATCTCCTTGAGAAGTGCTAGGTGGTGGCCACGGCTCTCAGTAAATCAGGAGGCAAGCTGTTTACGTATGGCATGTTGAGACGTTAGCACAGCAAAAAAACCCCAACCCCTTCTGTTAATCCACCGGCAGAACCTCTGCCTCGCCGTCCTTTCGCAGGGCTCGCATAGGGAGGATGGTGAACGCAGCGTGGCCCGAAGCACACCGGTCTGCAGGGCTGCCCGGCAGGGATGGGGAAATGTTTGTTTTTTTTTTTTTCTCACTGACAGCTTTTGCCATAAACAAGGGAGCGATGGGATGGGAAACTTGCAAGTGAGCAAGGGAAGCGGAGCCGTCGATCGGCGCGCGAGCACCTGGAGGTATCAGGTGGTTTGTGGGCAGCCAAGGCGTTTCAACTTGAGCAGTCGAAGGGATTTAAACTTGGAGAGGAGGAGGCACAGCGCCTGTAAGCACGAGCAAAGATGCCAGGGCAGAGTGAAATCGGCAGCGCAGGCTCCGTGGTTAACTCCTAGGGGTGTAGGACCGCGGAGGAAAAGAAATGTTGCGTGCCCTGGGTTTTTGCGTTTATCGGTTTTCCTGGTCAGGGTTGCTTTCCTCAGGGTTCCTCTCTCTTTGGTAGCGATTTAACCGTTTGTGACTTTCAGTGACATTAGGAAGGAGCTTGGCCCTTGCGACCGAGATGCGGGATAAAAGCTCCCTTGTTTCCAGCTTGCAGCAGGAGAGCAAATGACCTGGCAAGGAAACTCAAAGTGCTTGAAAGTAAAAAAACCCGTTCCCGTGGTCCGAGCAGGGCTGCCGATAAACTCTTCTGGGGTCAAGTCCCCCAGACCTGCTTCCTCGACCCTGTGGAGCTGGAAAACCCAGAGTAGGATTTGAAAACCACCAACAAATACAAGTGGGGAGAGGAAAGACGAAGAAAATGTACATCTCGGCTCAGCAAAGTGACTCAAGCCTTGCAAGCATAGGGAGGGTGGGGAGTAATTATTTATAGTGCCATCAGCAGAAATAATAGGATGAAATGAAGGGCTGAAAAGTTTTGCTGACTATCAGGGAACATGTCCTGGCACCGATTGATATTTCCCAGGCCCGGCCCTTTGCATCTCCAGCGCTACCAAGTGTGCAGCCTGGGGACCCAGCAAAGCTTTGCCGGGGTGGGACCCCACTGAAAACAGACGGGCAGAGTTGAGGATGGAGGATGGAGTTTCAGTGTCAGCTATGACTTCCACCCTGGGCCACCTCCGATGCCCAGGCCTGTTTTCTTCCTCCTGGTGGCAATCCGAACTTTGATGGGAGCCACACTCCGCGGCAGGGGAGGGCTGGGTGGCCAGGCTTGGCTTTTCCATTCTAATTCTATGAACAAGGAGATTAAAAAGGGAAGGGGGGGGGGGGGGGGAAGGCATTTTTGAGATCAGCAGTTAGTGTAATTCAGTGCTTTGTCCTCCTTAATTAAGCTCCGCGTTCTGCGTTTCAATAACGCTCTTGAACCGTGATGACAAAAGGAATTAAAGCGATTGGCAGGCAGAGGATCGCTCACCTGGCATCACTCAAATCAAAGGTGACCTGCATAAGGTTTTCTTTTCTAAACTGAGAAAATTGAGTTTGGCCTCCTCTTTGGGGCTTTGTGGTGATGAAAAGCCCTTTTTTTTTCTCCTTTTCTTATCTTTTTCTTCCCTCTTGAATGACGAGTGGCGTCAAGCTTGTCTCTCCTCCTCTGGGCAGATGCGCTGGAAGACTGAGATGGGGCCAGTGAGGCTGTCCTGGGGGGAAAGAGGGAATCCAAACCCCGACGGAGCAGCCAGCCCTCAGCAAGTTTGGTGGGCAGTCACCAACATCCTGCAAAGATTATCCATGCAACAAGCTTTCTGTGAGCCCAGAGCCCTTGCCCAGGCTACTTGATAACACCAGGAGGGACCAGTCCCTGAGCGGGCACAAAGATCAGGGCTTCATAAAAGTCCCACAAGGCAATTTGGCTCTGTCTTGCCCTGCTTGTCAGCCCCCAACCATCCCAGATTTTGCTAGTACAAACAAGACCTGAATTTCTGAAGGACAAGGAGAAAAATAATTCTTTTTTCTCTTGTAGGTAATAACCTTTCCCACTAACTTTACTCTGTACGCTGGAAAGAGCACAAACACAAAAGGCACAGCTCTTGTTTTTGCTTTTTTTCAACAGCCACCTTTAAACAAAAGAAAAATAGTGGGAGATCTGGATCGGGAAGGGACCAAAATGGATCTGACTGAGATAAAACCTAAATTTACTCTTTCTAGCTGCTAGAGTCTAATATATTCTTCCATTCAGAGCAAGGGGCGTATGTCAACCCCATTCTACGTCTCTGGCAGGGTATTACAGTTTGAATTAGTATGATAAATTGAAAACAGTCATAAAATCCTACAGAGGTCTTTAATCGTAAAAATGGATCATATGAACGAAATTGCACAGTTATTAAACAAAATGGCTGCAATGCAAACATTAGTGTGGCACCTCGGTCGAGAAGGATGAGTGCCGTCACGTCCAGAGGACTCAGCGTGATCCCGACGTGGATCATGCTGATCATCCGATCGTCTTCGCTGATCATCTGGCTGGTCCAGCTGGATTCAGGTAGCCCTTCGGAGCAGGCTAATCCACCATCTGCTGTGGTATTTTCTTCTTTGATTTTTTATCTTCTTTTCTCTTCCTTCAGGATACGTTTTTTCCCCTTTGAACATAAGCTACTTTCAGTGCATTATTTAAAACCTACATTTTAATGAAAGGAGGTAAGAGGCTGCACAGACAATGTAAACCTTGTTTTCCATGACCACCCAGACACTGCCAAAAATCAATTGTCTGCCAGAGGCTAATCTTTAAATAAAGTTAAGCCAAATAGTGTCAGAAGCCCTGGGGATCCTTGAGAGCGGGTTTTCAGGAAAGTCATGTACAGATGTTGCCCAGTGTGATATCGGTTTCACCCTTTAAATCCCTTTGTGCTGCGATCTGGTCTGCTCAGGAACTGAATTACTCTGAAGGAACTCCTGGCTCTAACCAAAGCATTGACTCCAGTTTGAGAAGTGCCCAAGCGCTTTGGGAGCCCGGGGCACTGTTTCAAAGTGGATTAATAAGCCCTCAGGAGCTGCAGATGCGTTACTGGAAGCTGGCGGGATGCCCCCAGCTGATTCTGCAAAGGTTTCTCTTGGAGGCTCTGTTGCAAGAGTAAAGACAGGTCTGGCATACACAGACCTATAAATGAAACAGGAATCTATTTTAAATGCATTTTTCTTTTTGCTCCCTGATAAATACACTGTGGCGAAACAGCCTATGAAGCTGGGAAAGGATTAACTTGAGAAGAGTAAGGGTTTAGGAATGAGAAAGCTGCTGGGCTACAGGGCAGGCGCCCTTGTGGAGGAGATGCTGAGACTGGCTGCCCCGTGGATGTTCGCCGTTCATTACAATGTACAAAACTGCTGGCACCACAGAATGACTCCGGACCTGCAGCCGTGCCTGGGAGGAGAAAGCAGGAGCGTGTCAGCACAGGGAGGGACCAGTTGCTGACTGGTGGCCTCTGGGAAGGGCAGAAATTCTGCTGTGACCAACGGATGGAGATGATGTTGGGCCCCTCACTACAAGAAAGACGTTGCGTTGCTGGAACATGTCCAGAGGAGAGCCACAAAGCTGGTGAGGGGTCTAGAGCACAAGTCTTACGAGGAGCAGCTGAGGGAGCTGGGGTTGTTTAGTCTGGAGAAGAGGAGGCTGAGGGGAGCCCTTATCCCTCCCTACAACTGCCTGACAGGAGGCTGTAGCAAGGTGGGGGTCGGCCTCTTCTCCCTGGTAACAGACGATAGGATGAGGGGAAATGGTCTGAAGTTGTGCCAGGGCAGGTTTAGGCTAGACATTAGGAAAAATCTCTTCCCCGCAAGGGTTGTCAGGCTCTGGAATGGGCTGCCCAAGGAGGTGGTTGAGTCCCCATCCCTGGGGGTATTTAAAAGAAGGATAGATGAGGTGCTTAGGGACAGGGTTTAGTGGTGGGATGGCAGGGTTAGGGGAATGGTTGGACTTGATCTTAAAGGTCTTTTCCAACCTAGATGATTCTATGATTCTATGTTGTTATAACCTGTGCTACACATGTTAACGTGCTGTAGCGTGTGAGTTGTTGACGGTGCCAAGAAGCTTCTGTTAGGCTGTCATTGCCCCTTGGCACTATATGTGCAGTCCATGCAAAGCTGTGTTATTTTTATAAGTTCCTTTCAACGAGCTTGCATGCAAACCCCCATGTTCTGGAACAAAAGCTGCAGGTCTACGATCTGTTGTAATGCCAATAACACCGTTAGGATTAATCCTAATTGATACTGACCTCAAAGAAAAACCCAGAGAAAAACCTGGTGAGGCAGGACCCGGCGCAGCTTGGGGGACACATGCTCCACCCTCGGTGCAGCACCCTTGGCCGTGGTGGGGCAGCTGGGGTGCAGGACACAGCCAGGAGACCCACTGCTCCCACCCGATGGAGCCCAGCCCCACGGCCGTTTGCTTTCTGAGTTTCTGATGACTGCATGGAATGGGAAAGAAGACTCAGGCATTTCAGAGAATCCTCACCCATGAAAAGCAAGCCAAGAGAGTAGATGGAATCTTTTCTCTGTCAGATTGTGCCATGGACTGAAGGTGCAGTTTTGTCCTGTGGCCTGCTGATTGAAGAAACGAAATCGTACAGGGCTGTCATCAGGAAGTTTGATAAATATTTTATTCCCTCCTGAAATGTCATTTATGAAGATACAGTCTTTCTCCGGGGTACAAGAAGAAGATGGATCTGTGGAAAATACTGTCACTGCTCTGTGCAACCTAGCTGATCTGTGCGACTTTTTATGACAAAGTGATATGGACTTATATCATTTGTGGCACAAAAGAGAACAGGGGCTCCACCTTGGGTCTCATTTAATGCTTGAGAAAACAATTACAGCTCTAGACAGGCTGAGAGCAGCCAGAGGCATCAAGAAACCTTGAACAGCCCTGCTGATCCCTGAACACTGACCCCACTTGCCTGTGTCAGCTATTAAAGACCCAGCAGACGTTGTTCTGGGTCAACGATGGACCTCACAAACTGCTTGAGGGTGGGCCAGGGTCAGCTGCAAATTGTCAAAACCACTGGTGTGGACAAGCCTTGGCAATCATATGACGAGTGTCCAGATAAAAGTGTCCCAGGTAGGATGACATGAGAGGAGCCGCTATGTGTCCATGCATATCTGTGAACAAGACGGTGTAGAAGTGCCTGGGACTCTGGGAGCAGACGCGGGGCTGCAGACTTTGGTCTCCATGTGCTTCAGGCTGCCATCGCATTGGCAGAGGACCCATGGTCATCTTCCTGAGCGCTGGTACCCCTCTGACTTGGCCTGGCTAACATGAGGAACACTTGGATCTCCAAAAGCCACATTTAATTTCTTTTGATTGATGGTTTGGCTTTTTAGGAGAAGGAAACAGATAGTGGGCACTGCTGTCAGAAGGTACAGGAATGGCAGAGGAGGCTGCTTTAGGCTTTTCCACAAATACTTGGGTTTGAATTGAAATCAAATCACGTTTCAGAGATCAGAGCTTTGCAGTGGGCTTCTTGTAAAGAAGCACAACATTGCCTATGGCCCTATCTTTGTCATACGGACTGTCCCCGGCAGGTATGCCATTCATGTGGTCTCATGTGCTGCTAGAGGAAAAACTTCAAGAAAATAGAGTTTGTTTATAAAAATAATGGCAGGGCCTGTCAGAGGAAGCTGGGAAGGAAGCGTAAAGCTGGAGGCACATGCTGGTATTCCCCTGAGCCTGAGATACGTCCTCAAGTGGGGTGGAGAAGAGTGCTGTGCTGTAAACCCCAGCGAGCACCTCTTGCATTGATGTTTGTGCAGCACAGCAGGCTCTTGGTCTAACAGCAGGACACCAGGACTTCTTCTGGGACCTGGAGAAACCAGAGTCGGCCACGGTGGCTTCCTTCTTCCCCTCCCTACCACCTCCTCCAGCCATTACCACACGTCTGCAATAGCTGTGGCTGCAGCAGCTCAGAGGAGACAGGAGGGACTTGGGAGCAACCAGGGCTTGGTGAGGACAACTGGTGGGACAATGATTCTCCAGGTCCTTGAGGCCCTCTATTATTTCTGGGACCTGCCAGGGGCACCTGGTTGTATGGGAATGTGAATCGATAAGGGCAATGTTATCAAAGTATGTGACAAGGCAGAATGTCCATCCTTGCTGTGCAATTTCTCGAAGACAAGCCCATGAAAAAAAAGATATTTATTTTTTGCGATAATGTGCCTAAGTCAGATTCGGCGTAGAGGATTTTAAAGAACAGATTAGCTGAGTTTAATAGTGTGAATTATGAAAAGAACCTGCTCTGTGCAAAGCATAAGGTCACATTTGATGATTCACTGGGCTTTTTCTTGACCATTAATTGAACATTTTATGTCAAAAATGTGATCCACATAAAATTGCTGCAGTCTGATGGAGAATGTCTTCCAGCTCTCAGTGTCCAGCAGCCACAGGAAGAAACATTTCCCTCTGGGTCAGCATTAAAAAAGCCACATAGGCTCAGGGCAATGCTCTGGGAGCTCCATGCCTTGACATAGGCTCTATAAATAGTGAGGACAAATTCCCTGCTCACCCAACAGCCTGGAGGTGCAGCAGGCACCTTCTCTTGCAACTTCCCAGCTTCTCTCAATCACTCATGGAAACTTCCTGAGCCAAAGGCTGTGTGTGTCTCTGCTTCAAGGCATTATTTTATTCCTCCTTGAACCTGTTTCTGCTTTTGAGCACCATGGTGCTCAATCAGGAAAAAATCTACAACATAATTGCCCACTGTTTGCAAAAATACTTCCTTTGGCTTTTTTTAAAATATCTTCTCTCGGTAATTTCATTGGGTACCTCTTAGGTCTGGTGCTATGGGAAACAGCAAGTATTTGTCCTCTATTTACTTTCTCGGTGATGTTGATGGTGTGATAGAACTCTGCTTTAATAGGGGTCTCCTACATCCCTTTCAGCCACCTCTTTGCCAGACTGAAGGGCCCTAATGTTTTAATTGATTTTCACGCAGAAGCTGCTCTCTGTCTCTGTCCAAGCGCGCTCCCTTCCCCTCAGCCATCCTCGTGCTGTCGCCTCCTTTCTCGAATGCACTGAGCAGAAATTTATTCATCATGGAGGTGCACAATGGATTCAGACAACAGCACAGTTTCAATTTTCTTCTCTTTCTTTTCCAGAAATCTCTCGTGTTACATTTACCCATGGCCATGCTGAACGTGGGGTGGATGTTTTCAAAGAACCATCCGTATCCCTCCCAGTAACTCGTTCCTGCTGGTAATGGCTTGCTCAGAGCTCACCATCCGGCAGGCAGACCGCAGGCTCTTTTTCTCCCGTGCATTATTTTGCACTGAGTTGGGCACTGAAATGCAGCTATTGCCTTATTCTTCAGACACTGGGGTTTGTGTGATTTTTTTTTTTGCAAGTGGTGCAACCGATTCTGGTTTTGATTATCCTGATTGATTTTGCATCATTAATAAATGTTGTCGTCTCGCTCCTCACACACCTCCAGTCCCCAGACAATTTCTTAGTAAATGAGCAGATCTATTTTACAGGTCTCCCTGGGACGGCAGGAGGAAGTTGCTTTCATTAGGAAAGCAGATTGTTTATCTTTGTTTCCTGCCTTCTTTTCCCATCCCCTTCATAATGAAAAACAACGCAAACAACTCCCTTAACCTTTCTGCTATGACCTGTCTCTCCTGAGTGCGCTTTTTATTCGGCGATCGTCTGTCAGCCTCACCACCTCCCTGGCAAACTTCCTTCCCCTGACGTTGTTGAAAATGTTTTATTGTTCCCCCTATGTCTCTAGCAAGTCGCCGCTCAAGCCCCGTTTTGCCCTGCCATGTTGTTCCTCTCCATGCAATTTGTCACCTTCAGGGATCTGTTTCCTCTCTCGAGCATGACTTGTGCTTTTTGAGAAATGCCTTTGTACTCTTCTACTCTGCTGTGTAGCCACACAATTTTTTGTTCCTTTTAACTTCGGTTGGTTTGGCACTGTATGTTTATTCCAGGCTTGTAATACAGAGTTTTAAACCAGTTATTTTACTCTTTTAACTGCTCATTTTAATTAATTTTCAAGCAGCTTTTAAATTTTTAATTTACTTTCCATTTTTAAGGTCATATGAGCAATGATTTTGTCTTGCATAGGTCCTAGGCATCTCTGAGCCAAGCTGAGAGCTGCTTTTCTGCTTCTAGGGTCAATGATTTTAGCTAGTTAAAATAGTCATTTATTATGTCCAAAAGTTACTTTAGAGGTCATGCCTCAAGTGAGATACGGTAGATATTGTCTACCCAGCGTGTGTCCTGGCACCACAGACCCCCACCAGTCAGCCAACAAAATCCGGGTGGCAGCTGTATTGATATCCCCACCCAAATGGGTAGCCCATGCTGTGACCTCCAGCAGTGGCAAAAATACGAAAGGCGACTGCTCTGAACTGGGCTGCACACTCCTGCCTGCTTTGGATGGTCCTGATGAATCAGCAGCAAGCGTAGCTGGTTTCCACTTCTCAAAAATGGAGCAATTCCAGTTAGAGATTGCTTATAGTGTCTCTTCAGCCACCAGCCAGCAGGAGACAGGGCCTGGGAAGAGACCTGGATTCCAGCCCTTTGCACCACCCCATATACCATTTTGACGCAAAGCAAGCCTTGTTATTCTCCTGCCTGTTTAGCCAAATGTCCAGAAAGCAATAAGCCTATAGAGGTAGAACCCACCATAGAACACAGCCAGCAGGGTGCCCTTGTTGCCAAGAAGGCCAATGGCATCCTGGAGCGCATTCAGAGGAGCATGGCCAGCAGGGTGAGGGAGGTTCTCCTCCCCCTCTACTCTGCCCTGGTGAGACCCCCACCTGGAGCACTGCGTCCAGTTCTGGGCTCCCCAGTTCAAGAAAGATGAGGAACTCCTAGAAAGAGTCCAGAGGAGGGCTACAAAGATGATGAGGGGACTGGAGCATCTCCCCTGTGAGGAAAGGCTGAGGGAGTTGGGCTTGTTCAGCCTGGAGAAGAGAAGGCTGAGAGGGGATCTCATCAACATGTACAAATATCAAAGGTTGGATGTCACGAGGACGGAGCCAGACTCTTCTCAGTGGTGCCCAGCAACAGGACAAGGGGCAATGGGCACAAAATGAAGCAGAAGAGGTTCCAGTTGAACGTGAGGAAGAAATTCTTGACTTTGAGGGTGCCCGAGCCCTGGCACAGGCTGCCCAGGGGGGCTGTGGAGTCTCCTTCTCTGGAGATATTCAAAGCCTGCCTGGACGATGTCCTGTGCACCCTGCTCTGGGTGAGCCTGCTTGAGCAGGGGGGTTGGGCTGGGTGATCTCCCAAGGTCCCTTCCAACCCCTGCCATGCTGGGATTCTGGGATTTTGTGATATTTAATGAAGTCACAGTGTTAACATCAACTCTTTGACGGACAGCTAAAAACCCCTTTCATTTTGAAGACGCTACTGCAATGCTGCAGCAATGGTCGTATTAGACACGGCAGGACTATTCACGCAGGCCTAAATTAAGTAATAATTGAAATGTTTGAAGGAAAATGAGTATGGTTGCCGGGGTCAGCCTTAAATATATTTTGCTAACATCTTGCAGAAAAATTTTGATAAAAATTGCAGTGCTGTGTGAGAGATGACTGGGTTTTATTTCAAAGTAAGTAGAACAGGAGAGAGGGGGAGAACACACAGACCCACAGTTAACTATGTATAATCAAATGAAAACTTTTCCACAGTGATATCGCATGAGGTAAAACTTCAGAATTTAAAAACAGAACATTTTTTTTTTATTAACCAAAAGCCCCAAATTTTTGAAAGCACATTTGACTAGAATATATGTCCCATGCTTTATCAAGTATTTATTTAACTTCTGTAGGTTGGGGAAATGAAGCACCTTTTGATAAATAATGTCTCAAAGTGCTGCTGAAAAACAACATCAGCATAGAAAAAGCTGTTTTATAGAACTCCACAGCTGCTAGCAAAGTCCTGGCTTAGAAAAACATGCAACTTCAGTCAATGGCACCTAAGCACATGCGGAGGTTAAGCACGAGCATTGGTGTTTTTATAAATCCTCACACTTGCTTTCTTGAGCCAGGGCAAAGCTGCATGCGTGGCTCTAGCAGACCAGGACAGTTCTCTCTGCTTTGCAACCGATTTCCCCAGGAACACCAATTGCTTCGTGCTGTAACATGCACCGGCTTGCTTGCACTGTGGCATACAGCAACTTTCAGAGGAGCACTATCGAAGGTGCCAGGACAGGTGACAAGGTTTTTGGTATTCAACACCTGAACTCCAGTCCCACCACATTTCTCAATGCTGGGATCAAGGCTTAATGCCATCAGAGCCCTGAGGGCACTAATTGCCCTGAGCAGCCTCACCTAGGTCCCCTCCACAGCCTTGCCCATTACCCAGGAGCCCATTTAAGCTGAGCCCTGGGCCTCTCAACCCTCTTTGTGCCTGTGTCCAGCTGGTTCTGCCTTCTGGAAAGATCTCGGACCCATATTGCAGGTAGCTTTTCTCCCACCCTGTCTCCTGGATGGCCCCTGGACCTATGCTGTAGCTTTGTTTCCAGCTCCGTCTGCTCCTGACTTTGCTCCCTGGGTGGACCTTGGACCTCGTTTCTCACCTTCTCTGGGACTGCTTCTGTACCCCATTGCCAGCACTCAGCTCTGCTGATCGAGCTCAGATCCCCTAGGAGCTGTGCTGGCAAGGGCGCTGCCTGCCCCAGGGCCACCCTTGGCTTCTGATTCTGTTTTTCCCACCATGGAGCAGACCCGTCTCTGCCACTGCCTGACAAATCTGTTCTTGGCCAGACTTTTCATCCCTGAATTACTCCTGCTGAGTAGCTACCAGCATAAGTAGTGGTGGTGTGGGGCTGGGGTTGAGTTTGGCTTTGTAGCATTGACTCCCAGTTCTGCGGGTTACAGAGGTCATGAATAGGATGTGAAAATGTGTTTGGAGAAGCCTCCTTAGCTGGATGGATGAGCGTATCTGTGTGCTCAAATAACTACTGAGCACCATCCAATTAAGCCTGGACATTTCTTATATGTCAAGGTCTTGATTTGTGCAATCCTTGGTTGACAGAGTCCGTACCTCTGAGTTCAAAATAACTATTTGCTGTTCTACAGTTATTTCATTTGCCTTCCAGCCTAGCCATCCTTATAAACACCCACTGAATCACAGAATGCTTTGGGTTGGAAGGGACCTTTAGTGTCACCCAGTCCAACCCCCCTGCAGGGAGCAGGGGCACCTTTAACCAGACCAGGTTGCTCAGAGCCCCATCAAACCTGGCCAGGAATGAAGCTGAGCTTAGATGCAGCTGTGGCAGATTTTGACCTAAACCCTGTTTCTCTTTGGTTCCCTTGCTGCTGCCTTCGCTCCTGGTTGGGTCTTTGAGGACGGGAGCCGCTTTCTCTGCATGAGGTGAATTCCACCTTTGCAGCAGAAGCGTCCCTGGCGAATTCGCCGCGGCACGCAGCAGTTACGTTATGGAAGTTGGGTGAAAGGGAGCAGTTAATAATTTGCAAGTTCTGCCAACAAAATCCCTTTCATTTTTATTGTTGTTTTTTTCCCTCCCCATACCTTGGCAAGACTCTTTCCTGTTTTTCTTTCATTACATGGCAAATGCACAATAAGAACAGGAGGTCATTTACTCCAAATCCTTGATTTATAATTTTTCTGACGTTGCCAGTTGCTTTTTCTAAAGACTGTGAACAACATGCAAAGTCCTTGTTGGGTAACAGTCCTAATTAGATGCTTTCTAAATTTCCAAGTGCTTTTGAGTACCCAGCGCACTCCTTCCCTAATATCCTGTGGCTCCGTATTTATGCTAATACACTGAGTTGTGCCCAATTGACCCCACATCTGCTGCCCTGCAGGTTTGGAGATTAATTTATGGGCAAAAAAGGAACAGCTGGAGTGGAAGATCCCATGCAAGAATCCCACAAAGTCTGGATTTACAGAGATATAATATTTTTGTCAAAGTTCTTCCAGAAAAGCTTTACAGGATCAGCCCAGCTACAGAGAAAGGAAGAAGAAATGGTGGTTGCAGATCCATGTGGTCAGATAAGCATGTTCTGGTGGACAAGAAAAATATGAAGTGCTGCCTATGAAAGTAAAAATGAGTGAACTTTCAGTTGGGTGGGGATGAAAAAGGCAGTGACAGGGAGGAAAAAAGAAAATCTCAATCATGTTATGATGAAGCTGTCAGCTCTTTTCCTCTGCCAAAATGGTAGCTTCTGGTTTTGGTCTGAAAGCAGACTTTTGGATCAGCTGAAGCAGTTTTTTTAGTTTGGTGAACTTGGAATTAGAGGAATGGTTTGTTTAATCAATTTTTTTTTGCAGCAGATCATTTTAGTTTGCATGGGAAGTTCTCCAGGGGGTGGAGTGGAGAGTTGAGCAACCCATATCTCTGGGCTGGGAGCAAACAAGCCAGCAAGGTCTTCTGGAAATGCCTGAAATGGCCACAAACTCACCCCAGCTTCAGGCTGTAGTGTGGGTCCTGTCTATGACCCCCTTCCCCCGGGTCTCCTGGGGCACAGTAGATGTCTTGTGGTTCTTGACCACATAAAGATTGTGATTTGCAGTCTCTAGGGTCGGGGAAGCACGCCAGTCCCTGATCCAGCAGTGAGTCAGGAGGTGGGATGTGTTGGCTGAAGGCATCTCTCAGTTTGAAAGAAGGTCTTGAGCCAAGGGCTTTGGCCTCCTAGTGGAGTTGCCTCCAAGCTTGTATCATGTCTTTGGGTGGATTTCCCTTAAGTTCTCCTGCTGCTGCTTTGCACTGTGTAAATTGTGTACCTGCTGAACATGAAGAAATAATAATATACTGTCTGGGTTTTTTCCTGGTAGGACAAGATGTATGGGCTCTACTCTGTCCTGGTGAGGTTTTAAGCATTTCTTAAAACTGGAGCTAGACCAGCTCCAGATTTCTGATAGCCTGATGTTTAAGCCATGCACTTTGCCATTCTGAATGTGGCCGACTGAGTGCTCTGGCACGGGTCACCTGCCTCTCGCTTGAGTGTCTGAAACCAGCGGTGCTCAGCTGAATGGAGCATCACAGCCACCTCCTCCCTGCAGCGACCAGTGGTGTCTGGTGAACTTAGCCTTTCTTGTCAAACGTTCTTGGCCTCTATTAAATGCCAGAAAATGAGGTGTTTTGCATTAGTCACCATCTTTTGTTAGGCTTGCTTTTTCTTCATTGGCTTAAAGCCACACATGAATTTGGGATTGGATCAAGCTTGAACTTCAGGTTCTGCTCGAGAAGGTCAAGAGAATGAGGAGATCGTTTGCATGATCCTATATTGTCATTGATGCTTAGATGGGCAGGAGATGGCAAGGGCTTGGGAGGCTTTGCCTTTACCATTTCCTGATAGGACATATGAGCTGCAGGGTATGTGTTTTTGGAACAGCCATGTACAAGCATGTTTGCCACAGCCTCACCATTACCAAGGGTATTGCCCAGCCTGAATCCTGCCTGAAAATATTGTCAGAGAGCATTTAAGGCATTTATTACTGAGTGGAGAGGTATTCCTGTGGTGGTGTACTTCCATCCCCACCAGGAACAGAGCAGCCCAAGCTACACGCAACCTCCTCACTACTCCAGGTGCCAAATGCATTTCTTCAGCCTGTTCTCCAACTCAGAGGGCAATAGATGCATTAAGAAAAAATTCCTTACATTAAAAGCCCTGTAAGCCATGGATGTGACTGAGTGCCCTATGAATGGAAGTGCTCTTTGTATGAAAGGGATGATGTGCCATCTCCCTCTCCTCCTGTCATAGAATCACAGAATGTTTTGGGTTGGAAGGGATCCTTAGAGGTCGTCTAGTCCAACCCCCCACTGCACTCTTCCAACCCACTCTCATATCTGTGATCCTCTCCCCTCTCCTCTGCCTCCACCCATGAAATGTGCCTTCACTGGAAAGAAAAAAGAGATGCAAGAGGAAAAAAAGTATTGAGGAAAATCTGGAAATTCAGATGTCTCAACATCAGAGATGCAGTCCAAGCTGTGTCCTTTATGGCTTGTAACGAGGCGCGTTGGAAGGACTGAAAGCCCTGACCCCCAGCCAGCCATTGTACCTGCTCTCACCTACTTCTGAGAGGTGAAGTCTGGAGCAGCTGCTGATTTTCATTTTAAGTCTTTGGGTTTGAGCTATTAATAAGCCTGGAAAATAACCACATGTTCTCTGAATTATGTAACAGATGTTAAATTCCCCAAGATGAAGAGGTGTCAGCCTGATGGAAGAAGTGATGTGAAGACCTTTCTTTTTCCTTTGAGCTGGGTTTCTCCTCTTGTTAGCGAAATCTGTTTTCTGCTGGTGGAGGTAAAAAGCAAATTAATATCACCCCACAAATTTTGGCCCAACCCCCCCGTTCCCCCCCCCCCCCCCCCCTTTGCTTTGCATCCATGTTTATGCATTTCTTACCTTGCTCTGGCATCAGATTTTGAAGGCAAGTACCATCGAAAATGAAGTCCCATTGAAAGAATATGTTGTGATGAAGAGCTGTTGAATGAGTCACTGTGCTCGTGCTGGCACCGCGGGCTGTGGAACGGGCCAGATCCTTGCGTTTGGCACGAGAGAGCGAGAAGCAAAAGAGGAAAGTAAACTTGGGGCCAGAAGCCGCAGAGCTTGGCCAGCCAAGGGGGCTGGGCTGCAAACGCTTTCCTGCTTAACCATTTCAGTGACGTGGCTGTCACCAAGGTGAAAATGCGTTCGTAGCCCCATCGGGGCTGTGGGAGATGGGCTGAAGGCGAATTCAGAGGAGGTGCTATAGGCACATTAAAAAGGGTTTCACATCTGTCTTCTTGAGAACTATTTTTTTATGTTCTCTCTTTTTCTTTTTTTTTTCTTTTCCTGATCTTCCTCCATCCCAGAGTGAGCAATTGCAGCTCCACATGGGCAAAGGTCCTGAGCAGTGCAGGATGGCATTTAACTGGGATGTCCCCCTTCCTAGGATCTGTGTCTTATGCCTCTTGGTGGTACCTTGTGTAAAGATGGAGGGAAGCTGTCATCAGCTGCGTGTAACACAGCTGAGCAGTCCTTTGGGAAAGACATTTATAAATGTGGATCAAAGACACTGGGCCCCAAGGGTACCACATTTTCTGTGGGTGTAGATACCCAGCGAGACTAATAAATCAGCCTCCATGCTAATGGAGATGCCTGAGCTCTTGACTGTGACCCTGCTGGCTGCTCTCTCCGAGGGGTGACTTTGCTCAGACATTTATTTCTGAGATCAGCTTTAGCATCTCCTGTTACACACCCGCTGGCTTGACAACCGCCAGCGCTTGTTCCAACACAACGTGCCCTCTCCTCCGGGGGATGCTTCTGGGGAAACATAGCTTGAGTTGGAACAGGCTGACGGGGAAAGTCCTGCTGGATGTGTGAGCTGCGTTCTCCTACCACCACCGTTAATGTGATCGTAGAGAGTGGCCCTCCTGGATTCCTCCCCTTTTTTTATGCCTTGTACCAGGGAATGGAAGAAATTGTGCAAAGTGAGTTCCTGCTATGTGTGAAATTCAGCAGGACTCCGAATGTAACTGGAACCTCCTGAGTACCGGGGTCTAATCTGGACAGCAGACTACCTGGCACAAGTCCGGGTCCCCCATGCCAAGAATCCTGCCACAATTGATTGTCAGCCACTTTAAAGAAGTGAAAAAGAAGATGTAGAGACCAGGGGACCAGATTTTGAGTGGTTTCACCATTTTCCCACAGTTCCCTAGCTTGTCCTTCAGGAACAGTTGACAGTCTTGCAATCTGTGTTATTCACTGCTCACTACTGATTCAAATGTCGTTACTTATTTCATTACCCGACCAATCTGGAAGATCAGCCATTATCTGGGGGGGAAGGAAGGCAATTTCTCACTGGCATTAAGTGGTTAGCTAGCAGGGCGAAGTGCAAGGTTCATGTTTAAGAATAAGAGCAAGATGCTATTAGCAAGAAAATTTGCAGTGAAAGCCATCTGTAAATTTACATTATCCAGACAAAGAGTGGAGTCTGGCCACCAGAAGAGGTGTTGCAAAACACAGAGATAAGCGAGGTAGCACAGAGATAAGAGAGGTAGTCCAAAAGATGTAAGGACTGTATCAAGAGCCCAAGCGGAGCCTCAGACAGTCGGTAATAACAGTGGTAGTTCTACTGCTAATAATGATGATAATGCACTTTGGGGGTCTGGTCCTGGGTCAGGCCTCAAGTATGCTAGGTGCTGGGCAATTGCAGATAAAATGGCAAATAAGTTCTTGCTTCAAGGTGCTTAAAAACCGCATAGGAGGAGAGCAATGCCAGGCAGCTGATGACCAATGGGCAGAGGGGAGAGAGAGGGAAGGGTGGCTGGCACAGGGAGGGTCTGTCTTGGGGCACCAGCAGGCTCATGGCTGTTATGGAGGTGGTTTCAGGAAGGATAACAAAGTGCGTATGTGGATCATTTGGGCACAACTGCCCAGGAGCAAGGGACAGTCCAGGGGAAGGAATAAAGTGCTTGCTCAAAAGTGTGATGAGAGCCTGAGAGTGGCTGACACTGCGGGGTGGCTGAAGGCATTGACTGATGTCCCAACGGGAATTGGAGACGGTGGGTCAACCCCCACGAAGGGTCCTGGCAGTGGAGACGCTAGCTTGTCATGGATGCAGAAGAGAAGGGGGAGTGTTGAGACGTATGTCCACGGCAGTGGGGAATGAGATTTGCAGAAGTCTTTTGAATGGCCATGCTGCAGCAGATGGCATGTGGTGATGGGCAGGAGCTTAGTGATACGATGCAGAAGGTGTTGGTCAGGTGTAGTGGTCTTGTGTGTCCCAACTGGGGAAGAGATGCTCGCTGAAAGGGATGCCCTGACTGGGCTCTCAGAGGTTGCAGGGGGGTGCCCTGCAGAGATACCTGCATGGCTCTTGGCAAGCACAGGGGTGGCCCTGGCTCCTGCTCTTCTGCAAGGGTGCTTGCACCCTCATCCTGGTAACATAGGAGTGCCAGGGTGTACCCAGCTCACTCCTAGGAACAGCAGCACTATCTCCATGGGAGGGAGGTGGGCACATTGTCGACTACATGCAGGGATCCTGTGCTAACGTGCTCCATGCTGGCGCTGGTGGGAGCGGACGAGGAGCATGGCTCGTTGTTGGGAGGACTTGTGGCATCGCGTGTTCACACTCGGAGACGCCGTGCTGGCATCCACCCAGCGCTTCCGAGGAGATGCCGACAGATGCTGCAGGTCTGCGCTCTCGTGACTACTGGGCTGCAGCTGAAGCCAGCCCTGGATGTTTCGTTTGATCTGTGCCAGCCCTGCGTTGCAAAACAGATGAGCAAATCGCTGTTGCCCCCTGGAAGGAGCAGGGCTGTGTCCCAGAGCACACTATTCCCATGGCATTTAACATTCTCTGCAAAACCAGCTTTTATTTAGAACTGAACATCTGTTCCAGATGTGGTTATTCACTGCCTGCATCGCCGCGCTCCTGCCATTGTTGTCCTGCTACACAGTGAAAGGCTGGCATGAATTATTGAAAGATTGAGTTTAAATAAATGATAAACTGGTACTGCGTGTAGTGAAGTTTCTGTCCGCTCCTTACAGAGTCACGCTGCCAGCTTTGATGTCCCCATGATGAGCTCGCACGTCTCCCAGAACCTGCCGTCTCATCTGCCTGATGGGGCTGATCGAAGAGCGTGGAGAGGGGCAGCCCAAGCATGAAGGTGGCCGAGGGGACGAGTCTCCTGGGGAGGAGGAGGAGGAGCTGCAGCAGAGAAGCAGGCAACCAGAGTTTCCTTCCTGGCAAGTGTCTTTCTCATCTCAAACTGTTCCTTGCAAGGGGTGAGCTGGCATGGGACGGGTTGCTTGCTGATGGCAATCGGTGTGCCGGGAGGATGGGGTGGGAGGGATGCTGCCAGCTCCCGAGGGTGGGTGGCAGTGGGTGCCTGTGTTGGGAATCTTATAGCATGAAGGATCCTTAGTTAAAATCCTAGAGTAAAACCTCATCCCAGGGAAACATCTTGTGGGAATGTGCTGAACGCAGATGTATCTGGACCATCCGTGTGCACGTGATGTGAGGGCAAGGGGCACCCTGGGTTTGAGCCCGCTGGGGGTCTAAACCAGCCAAGCCCTCTGTTATTTGTTGGCTCTCCCCTGAGAAGTCTGAATGGATTTTTTGGAAGCCTGGTAGTCTTGGAAATTGATTTTTATTATTATTATTTTTTCTTCACCATTTTGAAAAATGGCTTGACTCACAGTTGCAGGAGGCTGTGGGGATTCACAGCGGACCATCTGTTTCAGCTGTTAGCAGTCATTAATTTTTTTCATATTTTTTTTCTACTTTTGAGATACTTTGGGAAAAAAATATGTTCTTGATGGTGTTGGAGGACTTCAAAGTCGCTTACATTTTTTTTTCTCAGAGAAACAATATACAGTGGATGCGGTTGTTGTAAAAGAATTACATTTTTATTGGGCTTTCTAAATGGGGAATTTGTCTCCTGTGGACACGCAGGAGGACACAGGGTATTGTTTATCTCCTTTCCACCGTGCTTTTGGCTAATACTTGCCTTGCTACTGTACTGCGATACATCTACTAAGTAGGTTTTTCTGGGTTAGTTCTAATGCAGAAAGGCTTTCATTTAAAAAAAAAAAAAATATAGTGAGATTTTCTTTTAAGCCACTATGCTTCTGGAGCTAAGTACTTACTGATTAAATCAGCCTTATTGTCTCCATTTATTCTACCCAGAAACTGGAAAATTGCTCAACTCCTTGACAGGTGTTCACAGCTGATGGCTCAGATTTGTGGATCGAGTGCCGGGGCATATGGCATGATAAATAATAGAACAAACTAATCCTATTGACACTGTCCACCCTCCAGCCTGCGCACATTTATCCTCGTGCCTTGCTCTCACTGTGCGACAGCCCCTTCCCTGAGCCAGCTCCTCTCCGAGGTGCTGCTCCGAAGCCACCGACCAGTGAGGTTGGCTCTTTTGGTGTTGGGACAAAGTGTTGTAGCACTGGTTTTGCAAGGACCTCAGCTCGGTGTGGTGGGCGGGTGTCCACCATGGGTTTGCTCTGTCCGCTTCGTTATTGTGTTCAACCGGTGCTTGTGGTGGCACGTCATGCTGGGGTTTGCCCAAGAGCCTTGCAGGTGGTTTCCCTGTTGCTTGTGTATGGTTTTAGAGGCAGCAAAAAAACTTCCTTGAGTTTAAGGGATACTGGGAAATGGCAAAGGCCGGTAGCATGAGGGAGGGTGCAGTATCTTGCTTGGAAACCTGTGATGGGGAGATGGGGGAGATCCTCCAGAGAATGCTGGCCAGAGGATCCTCCAGGAGTCCTGGCTTCGTGCAAACATAAGGCTGTGGTCTGGTAATGGGCAGAACAGAGAGCTCTGCACTGGGCTTGTAGTTTTGCTGGTTTGGGTTGTACATCCCTGAGAGGAAGAGCTGTGGACAGGGTGTAAAACGTGAGCCATGAACCTACTCTTGAGTCTTATGATGGTGGGAGACTGCAGAACAGAAACTGAGAGTCTTGGACCTGCCTGTGACACCTGGGTGGAGTGGCAGCCAGAGAGCCATGGAGTATTTCCAACCATCCATTAGGACTGTGGCTTTCAGCAAAATTACAAATGTGTCCTGGGAAATGCTCCTTTGAGCTGGCCAAAGAGCTGTTATCATTTCTGGGCGCAGGAGCTGTTTCTGCACTCAACAGCCAGCGCAGGACCATGCCAGCGCATGCCACTGCGGAACGAGCTGGCATCGAGGGACACGGCAGGGACGGTGGCTTGTCCTGTCCTGCTACCTGCTTCAGAGCGGCACATGCTGGTGGAACCCAAATATCTCCATGCTGCAAAGCAAAGAGTCCATGGGACGTGCCCTGGGAGCTCAGCGTCAGGTCCATGTGCTCCCGTGTGCGCTTTCAGGTAAGGCCTGGGTCCGCCTTTTGTCCTTTGTGTGGGGAGGAGCAGGACGCGTCCCCTCCCTGTGTCTCTTGCTCTCATTTCTGACCAAGGTGGGTGCCCCGAGTAATCCAGGGCAGCCAGCGCCCCGTGGCGCCTGCCGCAAGCTCGGGGCGGAAGGTGGAAGAATGCGCATCTGGAGGCTCGGAGACGTTTGGTGCCTGTGTGGTTTTCATTTGGAGGCCTTTCTGTTGTTGATTGACTTAATTAAAATGTAAAAAAAAAAAAAAAAAGCAGGGAGGATTGGGCTTTTTTTTTAAAATGAGATGCCTGGCTTTGAGGGGAAATTTCCTTTAAAAATAAAATTAAAGTTTCCCAAAAAATTTTTGAGCTGCAAATTGAAAGGAGTTTCTAGACTTTAAACCAAAGCCAACCCAGCTCCACATCTATTAACTGACTTAAAAAGCATCTTCTGGTTTGCAAAGTCAGTTTTCTGGAAAAAAAAAGAAGTCAATATTTCATTTATTTTCCAAACAAAAACATTGTTGGTTTTTTGTTTTTTTTTTTAAATTAACTGAATTCACCAAGGTACCTAAAACACCCCTCATATTTTTTGCCCCAGCATGGAGAAATATGGGTTGGCGCTTGGCTGAGGAATGCTCTCCCCCTTGCCCTACCTGCTGAAAGCCTACTCCACGATGCAGAGACTTTCTGGGGCATGGCTTGAGATTTGCAGATTTGATGAAGAGGAAGAAAGGTGATCAGTGATCCTGGGGCCCCCAGGTTGTTCTTCACACCCCAAGACGTGTCTGCTTTTGCTTGCAGCCATCCACTTCCTCGGTGCATCCCCCAGAGACCCCGCTTGCGGCGCAGGGCACAGCCCTCCTCAGCGTGCCTGAAAATCACTGGCCAGATCCCAAGTGAGATGTAAAAGTAAGGAAAAGGAAGAAAATATCTCCCAGTCAGGAAATTTGCCTATTAACACCCCAGACACAAAAGTCTCAATGGAGCTTTCCCCCTCCGAACCAGCTAAAATGTCTCTCACTGATGGGAAGTCTAAAAATAAAGCGCGTTCTCCACAAACAGCTTAAAGATGTTGAAAATGAAAAGCAACAAAGGATGTAGAACGTATGAGTCACTAAATTACAGGGCTATCTTTCTAAGAGCAAAACAAAACAAAAAACCCCAACCAACCCAACCCCAGCCCTCCCTGCTGAAATTCATTGTGAGTTTTCTGGGTTTGGTTTGGGGCTGTTTGCCCCGCCGTGCCAGCGCAGACAGTCATCTTATTTTTGTGGGCTAGCGAAGGGCTGAAATCTTACCCGTTTTTATTACATAGTGTGCCAGAGCTGCTCTGTATAAATAATAAGAGTAAAACCAGTCTGCCCGGCCGCATGAGCAGGAGGTGCTTTTCTCGCACATGGGCATTTGCGTTGATTTTTTTGGAGATAACCCCCCTTGCCTGAGCTTGCTGGATGTCAAGCTTGCTTGCAGGAAGGAGTGTAAGCGTGCAGTCGTCTTGACAGCATGTTCTGGCCCCAGCTAAGCCACAAGTGTTTGGACTCTTTGTTGGGAGCAAGCAGATTTTTGTGGGTGTAATCGCATTTGTCTATAGCTTTAGTTTGTTGAGATCATGTAATTAAAAGGAGATCTCGGTTGGTGGGGCTTGGTTTGGTTGTTTGGGTTTTTTTCCCCTCACTGAAGGTCTCATTTCGTGATGAGCTCTGCTAGGGTGGACTCTGTTGCAAAACTGAGGCTTTTTTAGCATTTGCAGATGAGCTTGAATCAAAATCTTGGCGTTTGAGGCAGCGGGAAAGGGGATGGACTCGTGCCAAACCTATGCCTACATCTGATGTTTGCAGCCAGCCCCAATCTCCCTAATAGGCTGAAATGAAACCTTGGATCCAAGCAGATGGTAGGGCTGGGGATGTGAATCTGCCAGTGCTGCTGCATCCCAGCCCTGCTGTTAGGCTGTGCAATACCCTCAACGGGCTTTGAAGGAGCTGGAGGCTGGCCCTTTCTACCCATCATCATCTTCATCCATCCTCTTCCATGCTGTGGTGGGGGGAGGATGGGCAGCAGCACTGGGCCAGGCTGCGCAAGAGCCCTTCCCCGAGCCTGTTGCGGTACTTGGCTGGCTCGCTCCCGGCCCAAATAACCCATCGATCAATAAATAGGTTGCCTGAGTTGGCAGGTACAATCAAGGCTGTGCACAACGATCATAAATCCTGGAGCAGAGCTCGCTCAGCAATGATTTAATCTAGATATTTAGTTCTGAAATGTGCTAATTAAACTTCAGAATAAAGCATCCAGTGCGAAAGCGAGATGAATAAAAAGTAAAAATAAAAGTTTCTCCTGGAATAATTAACCATCATTAAAGCATGAAAACCCAGGCTAGGGAGCAATTGTACGCCTTCCACAAAGTGTTTCATCAGAAATAATGGGATGGAATTAAGCGATACAAAAATGTAGGCTGAAAGTTGAAAAACTTATCCCACTCGTGAGACCCATGTTACTGCGCCCTCCCCAGGGAGAGGTCGAACGTGTAGCTCTCAGGACACTTAAAATTGGACTGGACAGAAGCCCCGTCCCTAATTCTGTGGGGAATAATTGCAGACCTCCTCACTTCAATGGGCTTACAGATCTTTGAGTTTTAATTTCAGTGGGTCATCCCTAACCCAGCAAAACAATTGGATTTCAATAGAGGACTTTCTTATCTGAGGGACCTCTAGGTTTGACCCTACAGGCCTTATGTCTAGATGTTATAAGGGATATTTTTAAGACACTGGCCTCTTCTAAAGTCATACGCTGGCTTGTCCTGCCTTCCCTTGGACGCCATGTTTATCGCTGCCACGTTTATCGCGTGCTCACCTGACGCTTTCAGCCCCTGCTTGCCTGGGTCTCAACAAAAGGCACCCGAAATGGAGACCTCTCCCTGCCTAGGCGCCCGTGGGTTTGCTGCGCGTCTCCCCGTGAGCTGGGTGGGACCCAAGTGCAATCAGGCTGACTGGTGTACAACAGCTTGATAGCAAATTACATCCAGCGATCATCCACTTGTTATTAGAGTGACAGCTCAGCGCTGACAGTGACAGCTACCGCCGGTCCCCAACAGGCAGCCAGGCAGGTCTCTGACAACAACCTTCCCTGCCTGGTGTCATTTTTTTAGCGCCTTGCTTTGTCACGTTAGTATTATATTGTCTCTCGCCGTATCATTTTCAGCAGCATCTTGCGGATGTCGCAGCGCTGATTTCGGGGGTAGCCCTCTCCTTCCGGAGGGCACGTCCTCCCATCGCCGCGGGGAGCCACCGGCCCCGGGAGCTGCTTTGCTATCGAGGACATCTTAAAAATGGGGGTTGATGTGATCAGCTCTGTATTTTAACACAGAAAACAAGAGAAGGGCTGCTGGCTGGTCTTGTTTATGCAGGCACAAGTTTGGATTTGGAGATATTCTGGATATGTTTAGGGATTAATGAGAACTTGGTCCTTTAACAATTTTTCATAATAAATATAGGAGCCTAATGGATTTTCCAGCTACCGTTTTCAGCCATGAAGGTTGGAACCTTTTTGGCTAATGTCTTCCAGAGCTGAGGAAAGGAAATTAGCTAAAGGCAGGGAATAATGTTCTGCAAATGAGGGGCTTTGCCCCCACTTTACTCACGTAAGCAGCCCAGATGGAGCTGAGGGAGTCGCAGGTGAAAGTTTCCTTATGCATCAAGAAAAAAAGAAATGAAAAGTAAAAGGATGTGAAGAGATCTATTCGAGTCTCACCCTGGCGAAACCGTGTTTGGTCCCATCATTCACCTACTGCTGATGATGCTGAGGGTTGTGTTGCTGGAGCAGGAATGATCTCCTTGCTGGACATAGGGATGCCATTAACTTAATAAAAATTGCGAGGTGTAGCCAGGCCTGCACAGCCCTGCTGGTTTATAAGGGACTTGGATCGTGGCTAAACTCCTGCATCTTCATCCAGGAGTGCAGGCACTGAACAGGGGGCAGAAACCCCTTCCTTGGGCAGGACAGCTGAGCTGGTGAAGCAAAGGTAGTTTAATATCAATGGAGATGGGATTTGTAGTTTGCATAGGGAGCAGAGGAAGCACAAATCCCTCTGCCCGTGGTTCCTGAGCTGGTGACCGTGTTCCTTCAGATGGTAAAATCCCAGCATAGGGAATGGCGTGACCCATGAGGCTGAAAGGATGGAGAGGGGAAGGATTTTACATCGGAAAAGTACAACACGGGCAGCACATGAATCAAACACCTTTAGGCCGTAAACCCATCACTTACTGGGAAGGCTTCGTTCAATGCTTACGCGACCGTGGGAGTGTTGCCGTGGGTGCCGGGTGGCTCTCCAGGTTTTCTTCTGGATCCAGCTGAGGTAGTTTTAGGTGAGTGCTGGGTTCCCATTAGAGACTCTTCTGCAGGCAACTGCATTCACCGTCAGGACATCTCCCCCTGTATTTAGCCCAAATTGTCTTTAGCTCAATTTCACCCTACTGGGAGTGCCCTGGTCCAGCTTTCCCCGGGTCGGGCTTTTCCAGTGGGTTTGATGCTGGGCAGCGGTCCAAAGCACATGTGCCTCTGGCATATTTAGAAAGCCAAGTGAGCTCCACCGAGCTCTGGCAACCCACCGAAGATGACTGCCATGAGGAAAGGTGTCCCCTGGCTGAGCTGGGGAGGTGGTTTTAGCCCAGCTGAGGAGATGCTCAGCGAGCCGGGAGGGGTGCGCTCCTTCAAGCGCTTGCTCTTTCCCTCTGGAGAAGTCAGGACCCCCCCCGGAGCTGCCAGCACCAGTGATTTGTTGCTACCTGCTCCGCTCCTGGGCATCGAGCAGGGGGGCAGGCGGGCTGGGCTGGGACCCTGGGTTCAAGGAGCCGCACACAGACGTGGGTTCTCCTCCATTGATGTTTCTATAAAAAGAATCGGCGGCTTGTCGCCCCCCTCCTCCCCCCCCTCCTCCCCCTAATGCTAAAAAGAGCCCTGGACAGCTTTGGGGGAGTGAACTTTCGGAGGGCTCAGCCCCATATTAACGATCGCCTTGGGGTCGGGGATTATTTTGGGGGGGGTGGGCTCTCCTGGGGGGTGGGGGCAGCTGGAGGAGGATGGAGCTGGCGGCTGGCAGCATCCTTGGGGGGTCTGGGGGAGGAAAGTGGGGGCTGAGGTGCCGGCAAGGAAGGGGTTAGTGGGGGGGGGGCTGTTCCCCGGGCGGGCGCTGCGCCGTCGCCCTGGCCGGGGTGAGCGCGGCGGGGTTTGGGGGGGACGGGGGGGGGATGCACCGAGCGTTATTATTCAGCATTATTCATATTTTTTTATTTTTTTATTTTTTTAACTCCGCCATCCTCACCGCCCAGCTCTCCTCTCCCTGCCTCCTCCCTCCCATCCTCCTTTGAATAACTCGGCCAGGAGCGATCTGGAGGAGGGAGGGCGGGAGGGGTGGGGTGGGGTGGGGGGGGGTGGAAGGTTTTTTGGGGGGGGTTGGGGGGGGGGGAAGAGGAACCGAGCAAACCTGTGGCGGAGGAGCCGGCTGGTGGAGAGGTGAGTCGAGGAGGGGGTGAACCCCCGAGGAAGGATGGAGGGGCGCCGGTTGACCCCCACCCGGGGAAAATGGGGAGGGGGAGGGGTTTGCGCGATCGTGCAGCCGGCTCCCCGCAACCCCCCCCCTTTCTTTCCCCGGGTGGGGGGCAACCAGTAGTCCCATGGGGAACTGACCTGTTGGCCAAAGAGGAGGCTCCCCCAGCCCCCCCCCAGCTTGCCCCCAGTCGGAATGGGTGTCCCCCGTGAGGTGCAGTGGGGTCCGGTGATGAAGATGGAGTGGGGGGGAGGTGGGCGTATGGGTGCTGTGTGGGTGTGGATGCTCATCCCTCCCCCCCCCCCCCCCCCCCCCCCCCCCCCCCCCCCCC